>JAHTLZ010000327.1:8944000-8961500 GCA_023846285.1 Phrynocephalus versicolor | reverse complement strand
TACTGATGGGGTTGATGAGGTGACCAGGAGGAAAGAGTGCTTAGTACAGAGGACAATAGCTTGATGCAGTCACATTTCCCAGACTAAATAAAAATAAACTAAATGCAGTTATTGAATAAGATAATGCTACAGTTAGGGATGGGCACGAAATGGAAAAATAGAGTTTTGTTTCATTTTGTTTCTACTAGTGATTTGTTTCATTTTGTTTTTAAACAATTTTTTGTAAAAAAAATTCATAACAAAACAAAACAATAACAAAATGATCCAAACAAATAAGAGAAAGTCCCTTTTCACCCAGAGGATCACTGGTCTATGGAAGTCCCTGCCAGAAGTCTGTGAAGATTCTCAGTCATCCAGGTGACTTGATCTGGAAGTTGAATCAGACTGATGAAGCTGTTTGGATGAGCAGCAAAACATTTCTATCTCTCAAGAAAAAGAAGTCCATTTGTCATGGCTGAACTTCCAGATCCCTGCCAGAAGAAGTGATGACAGCTGTCAGCCTTGACAGCTTTAAGAAAGGATTAGACAGGTTCATGGAGAACAAGGGTATCAATGGCTATCATTATGGATGCCTAAGGAGAACCTCCAGGTTAGAGAGATAGTGCCATTTTGCAGGGAATCATAAGCAGGTGAAGGTATCTGCTTGGGAATACCCTGAAGCAAATGGTGAACCACTGTGTGAGACAGAACACTGGACTAGATGGACTGTGGCCTGTTCCAGCAAGGCTGTTCTTATGTTCTTATGTTCTTATTACTCTATGAAATTGCTCCCCTGGGTCGCAGAGGCAACAAATTTGGTGGGTAGCTTTTTACAAGGGAGTCATTTTACAGAGTAATGAAATGTTTCATTTTCAAAGGGAAGAAAAGAAGCATTTCATTTTGTTTCGCAATGAAACGCTGTTTCCCATTTTGTTTTGTTTTGCAACGTTTCAAAAGCTTACAAAAAGACGAAACAGCATGTCGCTGTTGTAAGGTGCCCATCTCTAGGTACAGTAATTGTAGCTGACTAATTTGGGGACCTCAAAGGTTCAACTCCAACTAATTCTTTAAAGTAAATTTCCGTGCTCCAACCAGGTCCTTCATTTTTTCCCCATAATGGCACAGGAAGTATGCAATCTTCTGCTCTTAGTGTGTAGCCTTTTCACAATCTTTTCTCTGGCAAACAAACAGCTGTAACCACCATATAAATGTACAAAAGATCTTAGTTGTGGAAAACATTGGCAGCCATGTAAGCATGCAAAACAAGCCTTTTACAGCTCTCATCCACATAAAGTGGATGTGCTCAAAGAGTTGTAGTTTTGTGAGAGGTAGCTTTGTTAGTTTGCTAGTAATTCCAGGCAAAAATCTAATCATAACAAAAGAAAAGACAAAAACATTATATTTTAATGTAAGCTTTCGTGGACATGTCCACTTCTTCAGACATGTAGTAGCAGAAGTGTCTACTACATGTCTGAAGAAGTGGATGTGTTCATGAAAGCTTATATTAAAATATAATAGTTGGGTTTTAAGGTGCCACATGTGTATTTTATTTTGTTTTGTTTGATTTTTTCCTGGAATGCTCAAACAGGTAGTTTGTGTGTGTGTGTGTGTGTGTGTGTGTGTGTGTGTGTGTGTGTGTGTATGCATGTATTCTGTAGTTTTATGTATTGGGTCAATACAATTAATCTGGTCCTAGCAGGTAAATACCACCTCAGATGAATAACAGAACATGGCAGATTACATGGAGTCATGATTTATTTGCCAAAAAATAAAAGAAGCCACAATGGAGAAGCCATGTGTGAAAAGCTTCGTAAACTCCAACTGCTTTTGTAGTAATTAAGTGGCTAAGTAACCACTTCTATAAAAGTTTAAGTTTTAGCAGTTGGCTGGTCTGGAGTGTTCAGGTGTGTGTTACCTCAATGCCAAGGAGAAAACACAGCAGCAAGGAGGAAACATAACTCGCCTTCTAGAGGGGTTGAGAAACCCTTGAATGATACTCAAAATCCATGCAGACCATCTGGGAGAATCATTAGCTATTTGGACATTCTGAGCTCCAGCTTTCCAAAGCCCCAGCTGGCTAAGAAACCAGGGAGAATGTGATCTAAATCTTCTGACAGGCAAAAGATTCCCTGTGCCTGGTGTAGACAGTAATGAGAGGAATAGAACACCAACAGCCTGGCTTAGCCTTAAGGCTTGCTCCTTGGTAATTACTTGAATAGTTTTCTACCTTTATGGGAAAGTCCAGTAACCTGGACAGAACTTGCATTACACAGTCTATATAACTTGTATAGAAAGATGGTTGGTTGCCATTTTGATTGAGGGATAACATAAATTTCAAACTCTGGACCAAACATACTCATGTTCTGCACTGCTTATTCATAAATACTCAGGCATCATTAGATTCTAAGCTTCAACCTAGATAATTTCAAAGGAAAACACATATGCTCAGTGTCTCTTCTGGCAGCTTTTTCTTTTGTTGGTTTCCCCTTCGCCCCACCACCTTCTCTTTACTCAATCCATTGTTTTTTCCTTAGTCTTCTGTAGGGCATCTCACCCTGGAAGTCAATGTTTTGGTCTTTGTACAAGACGTTATCAGCACTTCGTGAACGTTTCCTAATGGGCTTCCGTCAATTGTTCGGGAAACAGTGTCGGGTTAACAAAACAGGATGTAACCACACAATGCTTATGAATGTCACTGGAATAAAAATGTCATGGGTAGGCTGAAAAATAATAATGAATGGACATGGGTTATGGGTTTAAAATGTGTTTAAAATGCTTCTCAGCTTCTCTGAATGAGTCGCAATGAGTGGTGCCAAACGGTGTCCTGGGGGACTGTAGAGTTCCTGGTTGTGAAGATTGATAAAGGTGGGTAAGATTCATTGACCTCAGTCTCATTTATGTTCCACATGCTTCCCCCAACAATGGCAAACACCATTAAGCCTTGGGCTAGTTCTGAGCCACAATTTGAACTGCCCTTGAAGGCAATGGATGGAATCATAGCTCCGTGGTCCAACTACATTTTTCATATGGTTCACTCCCTGGGGCCCATTTTAGCCACTGGAGAGGAAGACTCCAGTCTCAACCCTTTGATTGCTCTGGGCAAACGGAATGGATAGGTTCTACAAATCTGGGTGGGTGGGGGAATGTTCAGGGATTTTATGTGTGTGTGTTGAAGGGTTTTTTATTTATTTATTTATTTATTTATTTTAATGTGTGTGAGAGTGTTTGGAGATTTGTGTGTGTGCGTGTTGAATCTGGTCTCTGGGTGTCTGAATTTCGTTGTATGTGTATACTGTGTATATACACACAATGACAATAAATTATTATTATTATTAATACGGCAAGGCATAAGGAAGCTTCCTGTGTTTCATGTGGGTTAGTAACATGCCTAGCTGGATCCTGGATGGGAGAATAAGTCATAACTTGCTTTCTTTTACAAGTACAGATCTATAAGTTGAGCCATTCGACATGACTGAAAACAGAAAGATGACAACCATTCTAAATCTAGCTTTGTGTCCTTTGACTAAGAATGATATAAAAAGGGCATTTACTGTATTTAACAGCAGAAGAGAAGGAGCTGCTTTCTGAAAATCCTCGGAAAAGAGTTTCACAGATACAGGGCCAGCTGTTGTGGAGGAAGCAGCCAGTTTCTGTTGCAAGGGAAGAATAATGGCTGTTTTTTTGGGTTGCCAGAGTGCATTCCATTCCCTGAGAGCCGAGGGCTAAGCTTAATACCTGGTAGGCCAACTTAACAGGTCAGGACGCTGCTGCACAATTGTCCATTGAGAATCACGCAAGGGCCTGCACCAATCTGTTCTCTCCCCAATCCCTGCCATGTTGGCATGGCCGTAGTGCATAAGTGCAACACACAAACACCCCTGTGTGGGAGCCCCAGTGGTGTCTGGTGAATGGATAGTGATAGGTTGCTGACACCGGAGCTGTCTTTCAGGCAGCAAACAACTCTATCTTCTTTTTCAGTGCCTGGCAAAGAGCCGGGAGACCTGGGGAGGAATATGGATACCTTGAGATTTTTTGAACAGGGGCCATGAGACCTGGGAAGGTAAATGTGATTTGGCCTCCTTGAGGATCCAAATGAAGTTGTCATCGTTACTGTTCCCAGGGTGCTAAAAGCAATCTCAACCAGAAAAGGTTCCCACACTGTCCCTCCTATCTCAAGATTGCAAACCAGAAAACCAGAAAGATACTTGCCTTATTTTCCTCAAGTCCTTCCTTGACTACCACCTTTTGATTTGATCCTAGGAAAGTAGGATCAAATGCAACTCCCCTGTTCACAATTAAAAAGTACTCTTGCAAGCATCAGCCTGGTTTTATATGAGTGTTGTTCTGCATTTGAAGACTGGAGGATCTGGCACAGATTATCTCCTTCATTCCATCCCTTCTCTAGAGCTTGCTTTACTCTTCTGATGGCAGCTCCTAGAAAGCACAGCAGCTCTGTAGGCATATTGCTCTGATGGGTATAACATCACCTGGCAGAAGAACATTCTGCTACATAGAGAAGGGCATTTTTGCCAGCAGAGGAAGCTGGGTTCTTCAGCCTAGCTCAAGAAAGTAGATGAGAAAGTAGAAAGAATGTCTTGGAGCTAGGACTGCATACTAGTAGGCCTGAGGTGCCACGCCTTGCTTCCCGTATCCCACTGTAATAAAACTTAACAGAACACTCTGGCATTGGTGGTGGTGGAGCTGACTTCCCTGACTGAGGGTATTTGTACACGACTCCTAAACTCTGCCGCAAATGGCTCCCAGCTCCGGAGCTTAAAATTGTTTCCCCACCAGCTCCAGAGTTTACAGATAATTAAGTGCGACCACGCCCACCTAAGTGCATCCCAGCGCACTTTTCAGGTACCTGCTCTCCGGAGGTGAAAATTCCTGATGCGGATATAACGTAGTGACTGCCGGGCTCTCCTTGCTTCTGTTTGTTCTTTTTTTGCCCCCCGTCCCTTTAAGAGATCTGAATGCAGTGCCGGGATGGCAGAACGGAGGTGAGCGGCATTCTTTTCTTCCTTTTTTTCTCCCTCCCCTCACACAGCCAGCAGCCAGGAGTGCGGAGGGGGGGGAACGCAGGAACAGCGACAAACCCCTAAGATCTCTGGTCCGAATTTAAGTGGCCAGCGGATCTTAGGGGTCGTGTGAAAAGGCTCTGAGTTACTTCGGAGATGGTGGAGTACCTCAAGCAGAAGAAGCTACTTGGGTGAGTGGCAAAACATTTAGATTCCACCAGAAAAGATGTCCAGTTGCCATGATTCCCTGATAACCTCACCTGGATGACTGAGAATCTCCACAGGCATCACTTCTGTATAAGCCCTGTTGTCTCCCTTTGGCCAGGACAGAAGGTGTGGCTGTTTTCTCTTCACCTCTAGGGCAGGTGTGGTAGACGGTTAGGGTTAGGGTTAGGGTTAGGGTTAAGGTTTCAAGACATTTTCATGGAATATGGGACTTTTGCTCTTCAGCTACCACCACATATCTCTGAAATGCCACCACCCACCCACCGAGGCCCCTCCATGGGCCTTCCAGAATGACTAAATGGCATCCTATCAACAAGGGCCATTCACTGCCAGCGAGTTGGTACATTGTTCAGCAACATGCAGATGATTATATATATTAACTCTGAGAGTTTTTGTTTGTTTGTTTGTTTGTTTGATAGCAGGTATCATTTAAAATTCTAGCGACAAATGAGAGAAAGGAATTGTGATTCCTTTTTTTTTAAATGGGCCGTGCTTGCTTTATTTGGGGAAGTGGTTTGGTTTGCAAAGTAGCTGGTTCTTGCAAGTCATCTTCTCCCTGGCCCCAAGCATCTCCAGCTGCAAAGACCATAAAACCTGCTAAAACAATATTTACAACAGTGTCTGCAATATGCGACTGCGTATTTATAGCCTCGGGTCAATGCTGACAAATAGAGATGCCTAATTATTTCCCAAGAAAATGAAAGCAACACAACTGGAAAGAGAGAGAGAGAGAGAGAGAGAGAGAGAGAGAGAAGGGAGGAAAAAAAACAATCAATGCATGTAAGCTTATAGAGAGAACATGTTTCCCCCGGCTTCGGCTGTGGGCAATTGAGTGGTAATGCAAATTGTTATGTACATGCCAGATATAAGCAAGCATTAAAGGGAAAATAGGGCACATTTTGGTAAGAGGCAGCACTCACAATCTTGAACTGATTTGCCAGCTCAGATCAATCCAACAGACCCAGATGGTTCTTGTTGGGATTAGTATGACAAGTTTAGCCCGACTGCCAAATCAGCTGCAACATTTCGGCCAGTGCAGCTCTGTTCCAAATTAGGAACAGAATTCAGAAGGTTGGAAGTTGTATTTTTGTTTTAATTTTTGCTTTTTAAAAATGTACTCCCTTCCCCTGACAACCATACTGCCTTCACTATTCAGAGCATCCTCCATTCCCCTAATGACACGTGTGGGCAATTGGGCAAGGCAAGTGACCTGCTTGGAGTGGATGGATGTTTGGAAAGGTAAAGGTTCCCCCCGCACCTGTGTGCTAGTAGTGTCTCACTCTAGGCGCGGTGCTCATCTCCATATTCAAGCTGAAGGGCCAGTGTTGTTCAAGTCCAAGGCCATTTGGCCGACATGGCTGTACAGAACACTGTTTACCTTCCTGCTTCTTATGGCGGTACCTATTTATCTACTGTACTTGCATTTACATGCTTTCAAACTGCTACGCTGGCAGGAGCTGGGATTAATAGCGGGAGCTCGCTCTGCTGTGTGGCACGCGGGATTCGAACTGCTGAGCTGCCGACTTTGTAGCTGACAGTTTTCAGTGCTCTAGCCCATTGAGCCACCATGCACCTCTTGATGGATGTTTTAAGCACAGAAAAATAGCATTATTACAGAAGGAAAATGGTTATCGGGAGCAATGATTGAATGTGGTTGACCTGCTTTCGCAAAACCAAAGTCAAGTGTGTATGCACAGGCTGGAGCCAGTTGATATATCTTGCACACCACGAATGATGAATGAATGAATGATGAATGAATGATGAATGATGAATCCACCTTAGGGATGCTAGAATAGTAGTAATTGATTACCTGAGATTTCATGGACACAAATCATCACAAAGAGAAAGCCTGTGTGATGTCCCAGAGGGGTAGCCCCATATGTCTCTGCCTCGACAACACTAAAAGCAATGCCAGTGATTTGGCTGTTAGTCAGTCTGCTTCTGTACAGATCCAACTGCTGGATTTGTAGTTCAAAAAAGCAACTTTTCTGAGTACTGGCATAGCTTTCACCATGTCTGAATATCTGGGACCTGCTTTGAAGCAGGGTGATTTACACTCGAAAGCTTGCAATGTTCCTTTTTTAATTTTTAATAGTGGCCTATAAAGGTATCACCTGTAACCTATTTTTGCAATTGTGGCATAGCTTAGTGAGCCATGAGTTGCACAACCTGCTTTGGGCATAGGAGGACACTGAAGCAAAAAACCTGCTAGCTTTAAAAGGAAAATCAGGAATGTTGTGGGCATTTTTTTTTTTTGCCACTGACCTAAATTACAAAGAAAAGCCTTTTGTTGTTGTTGTTCCTTCCTTTCAAGAAGCCATGCTGCAGGTAAAGACACAGGGACAGGATAAGATTGTCAGTCCAATGAGACTGCAAAAACGAGCAAAATAATCAATCCCAGATCATTGTTACATGATTAAAATACTGCACCCATTTTAAAACTAATTTATGACCTAGGTATGAAACCTTCAGCTGTCTAGGTGTTACTGGACGACAACTCCCATCAAACCTCACTTGCCACCACGAGGGTTGCTATCTACAATTTCTGGAGGGGAGTCAGTTGGGCGGTGACTTCACGTCTTTCTTTGTTCCATGACTAGATTTGTACCGTGACAGCATGGGTCACAATCACGTGGTTTTGTCCCTGTTTCGGTGTTCCCATGGTCGTCATAACTTGTCTCGTGACAAGTGTTACCTCATGGTCTTGTATCATGACAAACACTGAGTTTGTCTAGGTTCCTTTTTCCTTTTTCGGGGGGAAGGGCATAAAAATTCTTTTTTGATATGTCGCTTCTGAAAAGTCAAAATAAAACAAACAAACCCAGACACAGTTTTCAGAGAGAAATGAATGTTTGGTTGCGTGACAGTTGTTACTACACAGTGTCTTGTCTTGGAACAGAAAGCAGGAATAAAAAGTGACAAGGGAAAACCCTAGCCCAGCACCAGGTACAGTATTGTTGCGCCTAGCACCCGTTCCGGGGGCATGGTTGAGACAAATTTCAGTAGTTGTGCGACAGACGTGAAGTAACTTTTTTTGTACTGCTCCTAAGCACAACAGAGACAAAACGGACGTGAAGTAACCGCCTTAGAGGTAGGTTGGGTTACCCAAGATAGCATGGCATGTCACCAAGAAAAGAAATCAATCTTTTAAAAAATGGATAGTGCTTTGGCTTGTATTTTACCATCATCAAAAGAGTCATGCATACTCTGCTCTCTTCTTTGGGATCATGGTTATTACCCTGTAGCCATACAAGTTGCGAACAAAACTTTGATTGGGGGAAAATGATCAATGGCGAAAGTGAAACTGATGGATTATTATGTCCAGTAAGATGCCTTTGTCTGTGATGCTGAACTGAAGGCATTACTGTCTTCCTCACAAGAGATTGCTCATCTATAACAAGCAAATGGCAGGCAGAAAAATTCTAGCTTCTTCCGCGCTAGCAATAGGTGCACATCGTGGATGAATGAGAGATGAAAACACTGCTTTAACTTTGCCCCTTGATACAATGTTGCTGAAATTCGCAAATATCTTTGTAAATAGGATGGAAATTAAAATTTGAGATTTAAATCTCTGAATTGCTTGGAAAGTATAACTGATAGAATCAGGGTGTATGAATCTGTGACCTTCAAGTTTTCATCCTGGAGTAGATTCTACTGAATGTGGTTGTGGGCATTATTCAAACCTATGCTTAATATACAGCTTAGTGTTCAGGGATGGCCCCTAACTGTGGGTCAGTTTGCAAGTTCACCTTTTCTATTTTGATAGGTATAATTTCATGTGATGCCAGCAGAATATTCGTGTTCCTTCAAATAACCCAATTCAAAAAAACTAAAGAGTTTCAAATATTTCAGTAGATTCCAGAGGGTTCATTTTACCCTGCTGATCTCAGAGATCCTTAATTAGGAATGACCCTGAGACAAGAATTCTGTATCGGTGAACAGGGCAGACCTATCTCAGTAAACAGGGTGGAGAGTCAAGATTATTATGAGTCATTCTCAAATCACTTGCAGTTACAACTAAGTAGCCTTTATTCTACCCTTTTCTGGATACTAAAGATAAGGCCTCTGTTATCATCCACATGATTGCTTACCCAGATATGAAATAGAAACACATTCAGAACCCTTGATCTTAATTCCCTGAGGTTCACCACACTTTCATTCTGATCTAATTATAGCTTTATAAATGCCTTTCCATGTTGAGTGCAATGTTTTCAATGGACATGATTGTACAGCTAGTACAGCTGGGAATCTGTAAACTTGTTCAGATTTATTTATTTATTTATTTATTTATTTATTTATTTAGTTATTTAGTTAGTTAGTTAGTTAGTTAGTTATCTGATTTATATACTGCAACCATCTAGCAAAAAAGCTACTCTGGACATACATAAGCAAAATACAAAAACAGATTAAACAACTTAAAATAGTAAATAAAAAACTATCAATCAGCCCAACATGAGGTAAATAATTAAATCATCATAATAAAAAGAACAAATAAGCAAATAAGCACGAATACGATAAAATAAAACCATTTAACAATTCAAAATAAGAACAGATGGATCATTCTGTTCCAACCTCCTTATATAAATAGGACGCTATTATTTCTCCCTGCCTTATGATAATTTTCTATGTGAGCATCGAAACCCTCTCCCTCAACAGAGGTGGCAGTCTCAGGCATAGTCTATCTGCTACTTATCAGGGTGTGCTTTCCAAAGTACCCAGACAAATCAAAAAGCCTTCACCACCAAGGCCATAGCTAATGACCCATTCTTGATAGGTTTCAGCACCTTAGACCATTGTTCACCTTAAGGCTATAGATACTATTGTCTCCCTAACGAGCCTATTCAGGCCATTGTTCATCTTATGAGCCTAATTCAGATCAGGGTGACAAGAGGTCAAAGCTGACTGACTCGTGCTATCTGTATTCAGACTGATGAAGCTGTTTGGATGAGCAGTGAAACGTTTCTATCTCTCTCTCTCAAAAAAAAAAAAAAAAAAGAAATCCAGTAGCCATGACTCAACTTCCAGATAAAACCACCTGGATGACTGAGAATCTTCACAGACATATTGCCAATCCTAAAGAGTGATTTATGAGGCTGTCTTGTTTCTGCCATTACAGTTTAGAGTTTGGACACATACAACACTAAAATGTGGTTTATCAAAAGTGGTTAATCAGAAGTGGGAGGAGGAACAGCGCAGTATGTGTGCATGAAGCTTCCAGGAGATTTCTTTTTTGCTAACACTCACCTATGGTGAAGCATTAAATCTGAACTAGGCCAGGATGACCTAGTAAGAGCTGCCGTGTTGCTATTATTTCTCAGAGAAAGCTGTAGAAATTAACCATATCCAGTGCTTGAGAAGCATAGAAAACGTACAGGATGCAAATAGCTCAATTCTGCTTTCTGAGACTCTCTTCCTCCCTCCGTCCCTCCCTCCCTAATTCTTATGACAGCCAATGTTTCCTTGGAAGTGTTAGGTTGGCTTGAAGCCAGGGTATCTGTGGTTTAGTTGTGTGTGCTTCTGAAGAATATTTCCAATGAGCAGAAACAGGACTGTGTACAACTTTTGCCTTCTTTATTGCTCGACTAAGTAGAATAAATAGGCAAATATTCCAAAAGTAAGGTATGGCCTAGAATTCATCTTTTCTGACTGTCAAATCTTGATTGCTATAGTGTGGAGTTTAAATCTGTTGTGGTAAGAGAGGGAAACTATAATCGCCCTGTATGTGCACAACAGAGTTTTGCTTCTCAGTAAGATAAAAAACTAGGGCAGATCATGTGACATCTTCAGTTGCCTATTTTGAAATTCAGATCGGAGGTGTTGACCGCAACTGTTGGATGGTTTCTCAGAAAAGATCTGTTCCTCTTAGAGATTAAAGTCACCTTTGTTTTGTAATCTATGAAGAATATTCATAGGCAATCATCCTACACTCAGCTTTACTTCAGGGTAGATTTCGGGGAACTCCACACCAAGAAAGACACTGCCCTTGAGGGGGATGGGGTGCCTGAAGTTTTGTCCTATACAGTACTCTTTTTCACTGGACATTTTGTGAACAAATTAGGAGTAGAGATGGGCACGACTTAGTGAAATTTTCGTTTCCGTTTTCGTTTTTTTGTTTTCGTTACGTAATGAAACGAAAACGAAAAACGGTTCAAAAATGGACCGAAAACGGAAACGAAACGACTAATTTTGAGCCAATTTTCGTTTTTCGTTACTCAAAAAGCACTTAATGGAGCTAAATGGGAAGAAACGAAAAAATTTTCGTTTTCGTTTTTTTGTTTTCGTTACGTAACGAAATGAAAACGAAAAAATTTGAAAATTAGCTCACAAAAACGGAAATGAGCCGAAACGGACCCCTAGACGAAAACGAAAACAAAAACAATTTTTTTTTCTGAGTCGTGCCCATCTCTAATTAGGAGTGATCTGATTTCCCCCCTGCTTCGTACATTTCAAGGTTGCTCAGACAAGTGGCTGGTCTTGTACTGCGTTTTAGGCTAGAACTTGTATATTACTGCTTAAGTTGCTAACTTCTTGAGTGCAATATGTACGAGGGGTATGTTACTTGCTGCGGCCTAAACACTGTTTTTTCTTGTTCTTTTCTTTTGTACAGATTGGCTTTGCATATATGCATGTGTCATATGATCACAATAAACTTTTAAATATATACATGGACAATACTAGCTGCCTAGATGCACTAAGCACATCCGATCTCACTTGATTTTGGAATCTAAGCAGGGTCGGCCCTGGTTAGTTCTTGGGTGGGCAGCCACCAGGGAATACCAAGTGCTGTAGGTGCCTGGAGCAGGAACTGGCAAGCCAATCCAGTATTCCTGCTAAGAAAACCCTATGGACATGGGGTCACGAAGAGTCAGTCATGACTGTATTGACACAACACACACACACACACACACACACACACACACACACACACACACACACATACGGACAATACTGCATCACACTGTTATAGATGGGCACTTTGTGCTTCTGACGAAACATAAAGTGCCATTGCCAGGTTCTTTCTAATCCCCCTCTTCCCTCCCCCCAGCTTCCCAGTCCATTTACTGGGCTCTGCATGACACTAGAGTTTTCTCCTTCATTGTTGGCATGCTAATCAATCCTAGAGCCTGGCCAGCCCTTCCCAGCCTCCTCAGGCAGCTGATCACATTGGCGAGGAAGTAGGAGGGAGAGCCTTCTCCTGCAAGTGATAAGTGGTTGGCTGCCTGGGGAGGCAGGGACAGGCTCCAACTGATGATGAAGAGGACCCCAGCAGTGTATGGAGCCCAGTAAGTGGACCAGTGGGATGGGGAGGGAGGGAGGAGGGGGATTAGAAACAGCTGGTCAGCAGCACATCCTGCTTTGTACGAAGCACAAAGAGCCCAACTCTGGTCAATAAGCAACCCCACGTTGTCCAACCTCAGGCCAGGATGGTGTGCCCCGTGGATGGAGACCTCAGTTCCCAGTTCGCTTTAAGGGAGACCGATAGACCACAGAATATATAATATCAGAACCAGATCTGGCATGATTTGGATCTAACTCTGGTCTCTGGCAGGGCTCCACTCCAGGCATGTCCAAACTTCAGCCCTCCAGATGTTTTGGACTACAACTCCCAGAATTCCAAGACTGTATTACCAATGGCAAAGGACTGTGGGAGTTGTGGTCCAAAACATCTGGAGGGCCAAAGTTTGGACAAGCCTGCTCTAGTCCTTTTGTGTGTCCTTATAAAAAGCCTGCTCTGGCTTTTGGCTCTTGGAGTATAAGCAATTCCCCCCTCCCTTGAATTCTTTCCATACTTCTGTTGTCCTTAAGACGTTTTTCCTAACTACGCCTTGCCTGCCATCATTGTTCAGTAGCAGTGGTGGTGGCCACGTTGGTGATCATAAAAGCCAGCCTACTCTCGCATGCCAGTGGCTGGAGAGAGAGCTAGGGGCTGGGTTTATCAGTGGCCCCAGGGACTTGGGTTGTGCTCAGCTCAACCACAGGCGAAGCCCACAGCCGTATGCTAGGAATGTAGCTTTGAAAAATGGGGAAAGCCAGAGCTGGCTCTTTCCCAAGGACAATATCATGCAAGATGTAAACATGAGGCCTCTGTCTCAGGTTCAGCCTGGCCAACTTCACGAAGATCAGGGCAAGTCATTCTGCAGTGTGCAATGGAAGCTTGCACGTTGGCTGCTCCATGTTCAGTTAGATGGGTGTCATGTTTCTTCACAGTCCAGGGATCCCTATCATTGCACTTTTTTTTTTCAGAGGAGGGAGGTTTCTTTTGCATCTGGCTGTAGCCCACCCAAAAACATACACCCATTAGAACTAGGAAGTACAGATGGGCACGAAATGAACTTTTGGTTCATTTCATTATTCGTTTTGTTATGTAACAAAACAAATATTGAACTGCCCCATCTGAGAGAAATGAAGCAAAATGAAACGGAAATTTCCATTTTGTTTCAGTTTGCTTTGTTTACCAGCGTCTCCTACCTGGTGCTGCTCCTGTGCTTGTCCTTGTCCGGTCCCCTGTCCTGGCTGCAGGGAGGGTCCAGGAGCCTCCGGGGGGGGGGGGGGGAGGAGGGGAAAAAAAGCGCTGACTGGCCACACTACAGCTGGTAGGCAGCCATGTGGTTGGCATTAAAAAAAATACAATAAAAATACAATAAAATAAAATTTCAAAAAAGATCCAGTGTGCAGGCCCTGGTACCGGCCCGCGAGCATCAGACCCGGGTTGTGGGCCAGCAAAAGTGGGGGAGGGAATCTGACTAGCCCGTGCTACAGCTGGTAGGTGGGCCACGTGGTCGGCAGTAAAAAATAAAGATAAAATATATTAAAAATAAAAATAAAATAAAATAAAATAAAAATAATCCAGACCGGCAGGATTAAAATAATAATAATAATATTAATAAAGCCCCACCGGTGCGGTTCAAAAAAAAAAAAACCAGGGGGAAAAAAAAACAAACCTGAACCACAACAAATGACAAAATGATTTTTTTCCTAAAAATTCATTTCATAATTAACTACCCGAACCAAACCGGAAAACAAAATGAAATGAAACGAATCACCATTTTTTTGGTTCATGCCCATCTCTACTAGGAAGGCTTCAAGTGGCACTAGACACTAGACACGGCTGCAGCTATTGATAAAGGAGAGAAGGATTATGAAGACACATGGATCATTTTAGTGGGTAATTTTCATTTCCCCCCACATTTATTTACGGAGTTATTTATTTATTTATATTACATGGGTTTTTCCCATTTCAATAAAAATAGCACTCAAGATGGCTAGTAAATATGAATATAAAGCAATACAAATAAGATTAAAATCATAGGGGCCCAGAACTATAGAGCAGAAGGTAATCCAAAGAGTTATTGAGCAGAGACGTAGCAAAGATTTGGAGTGCCTAGGGACAAGTCCCATCCCAACTTTCCCTAATGTGTTAGACTAAAACTCCCATCATCATCCTCAGTCAGTACTGGTTCTGTGGGGTGAGGATCATGGGTGTTGAAGTTATTTTTATTTTATTATTATTGATGGAGTTTGTGTAGAGCGGGTGACGGACAGTAGATTCTTAGGAGTCATTCTACAGGAGGATTTGACCTGGAGTGCGAACACTGTTACACTGGTTAAGAAGGCTCAACAGAGATTATATCTTCTGAGACTTCTCAGGAGGGAACAACTGTCTAAGAAACTGTTGGTAACCTTCTACCGGGGCTTTATAGAAAGCACTATCACTTACTGCCTCTGTGTCTGGTTCGCCAGTTGCACAGTGCCAGATAGAAGGCTGCTCCAGAGGGTTATAAACACTGCTGAGAGGATAGTGGGCTGTCCTCTTCCTCTTTGGAAGAATTATACAACTCCAGATGCTTGAGGAAGTCATCTAGAATTCTGAGAGACCCTTCGCATCCTGGCCACCAATTTTTTGAACTGTTGCCGTCTGGCAGGAGATATAGGACTCTTAGGTCAAGGGCAAATAGACTAAAGAACAGTTTTTATCCCAGAGCGGTATCCAAGTTAAATGCGACAGTTTTGGCACCATCCTAATCAGTTTTTAAGTAGTGTTTTAAATTTTGTAAGTGATTTTTAGAGTTTTTAACATCTTGTATGGTGTTTTATGTGTTTTGTATGGTTCCTTGTTTAGAGTGTGTAGTGTAACAGCACTCTAATTTCGTTGTGCATATCTTGCATATGCATAATGACAATAAAAACTCTATTCTATTCTCTGTTCTACGATGGGTGTTGAAGTTCATTATGTTTGGATATAATTGGCCTGGACAAGCTGCTGTATACTGTCAGCCAATGTGACTAGCCAGATGCCCATATGAAGCCCACAAGAATAATGCTCACAATAGCATCTTGTTCTGTGAATGCCAGGCGATACTGAGAGGCATGCCTCTTAGTTTAAAGATGAAAGTGTAGTAAAAACAAAAGGAAGCTCGTGATGCCTTAAGGTAAGTTTTGGTTTCCCAAATGCTAGGTAATTTACAATTAGTCTTCAAGATGCTATGAGTATGACTCCTTTGTGCTCATTTTGCTGTTTCCAGTGGGTTTTTTTTTGGCACGCACACACTGTATCCATAGTTGTGCTCATTTAAGTAAATGGCAACAGTCACCAGTATTGGGGTGCTATATGGTATTCTGGACTAGTTGATGAATCACCATTTTCCAAGATGGAAGTGATGATCTGTCACATGCAGCAGTGATAAACCTCTGCACATGAGACTTGAGCAAACAAGATGATCATCAACATAACTAGTACTGGCATCAAAACGGAGTTGCCTCCCCCCCCCCCAAAAAAAAAATTGGAAAAGTTCCTTTAGGGATTATAATATCCAGAATTCTCCGGCAACACCTGCTGGAGAATCCGGAGACTATTGTTCAGAAAAAGGAACTTTCCCAAACTCTAAGCAACATTTCACATCTTCGAAACATGGACTGCATATTTGCACAAGTCTCATTTACTGCTCTGTAAGTCTTCTTGAATGAGGTCTTCCAGCAAGCTCATCTTAAGGAAAACAGCCCACATTTTTTTGCATAATGGATGAGTAAAGAGTTATGATTTTGATTCAACCTGCAACTCTGAGGCAAATGTCAGTTTCAGTCAGTGACTGTCTGAAGAACACCTGCTCGCCAGCTCAAAGAAAGAGCATAAAGCAGATTTTCTAATCTAGTTATGACACCCAAGGTTGTTTTTTTTTAAATTATTTTATTCTCTTGGTCTGTCTAGGAGGCTCTCTCAGTGGTGAGTGAAGACCAGTCCCTCTTCGATTCCACGTACGGAGCGGCTGCTCACCAACCCAAAACAGACATGACAGCCTCAGGGAACCCCGATTACGGGCAGCCGCACAAAATCAACCCCTTACCTCCCCAGCAGGAGTGGATCAACCAGCCTGTGAGAGTCAATGTGAAGCGCGAGTACGATCATATGAATGGGTCCAGGTGAGGAACAACAAGCACCTCTACAAGTTTGGCAAGTTTCCAGGAGGGATGGGTGTTCCATTGCTTGGGTCTGAGAAACACTGTGGCGTGAAACCACAATGAGTTTGTTGAGAGGTGAAGGTACATAGTTGGCTCTGCTGGAGTAGCAAACACATCCTGTTGAATAACACAGTGCCCAGTGTAACTCAGATCTGGTGCCAGGGAAATATATGGGGGTTGGGATAGTCACCAGATCACCAACCTGGGATCAGGATTTTTGACTTTTAAAGCTACCTCCCCATCCTGATGCTCTCTTAGGCTTCCTGAGGGCAAAACAGAACCCAAGAGAGCCTTGGAACCTAAAATGGAAGAAGGGAAATGATTATTATAATATACCAGCTCATACTGCTAAAGCACAACCTAATTATGCAAACAACGCGTGGCCCACCAGCGAGCTGGGTGCTCATTTCACCAATCTCAGGAGGATGGAAGTCTGATTCAACTTTGAGCTGGCGAGATTAATCCGTCACGATCAATCTCAAGTTGTGAGTAGAGGCTCTACTGCAGTTTAGCAATGGCATCATGGACCCCCTCTACTAATAATCATGCACTGTTAAGACAATGTCGACTTATGGTGCCCCTTTCTGGGGTTTTCAAGGCACAGAGTATTCAGAAGTACTTTACTAATCCTTTCTTCTGGGGGCATCCTGAATACTATGCAGGTTACCCAAGGCCACAAAGGCTGGAGGAATTTGCATCAGGCACAGTGGGGAACTGAACCCCCAACCTCTAGCAGGGAATGACAAAACATTTCCGAGTACTTTCTACTTAGGAAATAATAATAATAATAATAATAATAATAATAATAATAATAATAATAA
>JAHTLZ010000327.1:8928632-8943251 GCA_023846285.1 Phrynocephalus versicolor | reverse complement strand
TGATGATGATGATGATGATGATGATGATGATGATGATGATGATGATGATGCTATGTATCTAAAGGAATTTTCCAATCTCTGGTGAAAACCCGGTGGTCTGATTCTACACTGTGTGATTCTGTCCTTGGTTCTACTCCTTTGGAAACATAACTTTTGTGCCTCTCTATTGCCTTTGGCAGTGCCCCTGGAAAGATACACCCAATGGCTCATAGGCATTTGGCAATATCGGACTTATCTAAGTTTCCCATCGGACGTCTCAGAACGGTGCAGAGTTCTCATGACCAGTTTCTCCCATGGCCAGTGATTGGGCACCTCCTCTTGCTTGCTATCTCTCCTCCTTGGGTGATGTCATTACTTTCAGACAGAGTTGCATCTGTTTTCTCAGATATGAGAAAATTCAGCAGCAGGGAGTACAGACAGATTTTCTCCCCCCCCCCCCCGAACCCCAGTACTTCTGGCACGCTGGAAGGAATCTTCCACTCCAAGAAGAAATGGGGACAATGTGTAAGGCTCTTTTTGCCAAGCCAGTTGAACGTTGTTATTCTTTTGCTAGGCCCAGATAAATAGTTTCTGCTGCCCATGCCTGTCCTGGATTAGCTGCTGTTCTTGCTTCACAAACATGCCTCCGTCTCTCGCTTGCAAGAAACGGCAGACGTCTTAGCCGTAAAGCTGAGTCGTTGGTTTCCAACAAATTATATAGACCATAAAGATGGAAAATTGGATCTCTTGCAGAAGAGAGATGGCCATGGAAATTAAGACTTTGGCGACACGTACATTAATTAAACCAACGTGGCCAAACAGAAGCCAATGTCATTCCCACTAGGGGCTCAAGACATTCTGCTCAGTTACCTGTCCTCAAGCACGGAACAAGAGGTAAAATAAGGATACGATCTGGGAGTTTTCTCTTTTACTTTTTAAAAAGTGAAGACTTAGAAAACTTTTGGATGTGGTCCAGAGATCCCAGAATTGCCCGAATAACTGGAGTTCATGTTGCAGAGTTTTGAATTCTGGGATAAAAACACTTGGGCAATACAGTAGTAGCACAGAGGTCCCCAGAGGCCTTTTTTTTCCACTAACTAGCACTTACACTCTCAATAAATAGGAGTCTCTCACTAGGCAGCAGCTTAGTTGAGTTTAGGCAGCCAGCGTCCAGGTCAGGGTTGGGGGAAGACAGGCATCTTTGTCGCAGCAAGTCCATAGCAGTATCCTAGTTGTTGTGACACTGTGTGCAATAGAAACAGGTGTGCCTATGGGGAGCTCACCCAAAACTGACTTGCCATTCCACACTATTGCCAATGTGACCTATTTAAAAACAACCCACCACCAATAACCCTCAAAAGCCCATGGGTGACCAGGGTGTGAGATGCTGAAAATATGCCTTTTGACCATCCATGCCAATTTGGCAAGGCAGGACCAAAATTCCTGTCTGGCCCCAAAGTGATCACAAAAATCACATTGAAAATCTGAAAACCCCTGCCACTTGGATATTATTTTTCTCCAGTGGCAACATTCTTCAGAAATTATAGAGGAGCCTCCCCAACCTGCACCCCCATGGCTTCCTTGTGACAAAAGGGAACTCACAGGAACCCAAGGACCTCAGGAGGGGGGGGGGTGAGACCTTTCTTTTTAATTTATTTCTGAAAACTTGCCCTAGCTGATGATGTCATCAGCCTTACAAGGCGTTACTGCAGAAACAGGATTTCAACCATTGCTTCCCTGGTTGTTAGATCCTCTCTAAACTGTATTGTGTACAATTTTGGTCACCGCATCTCAAAAAAGACATAGTGGAACTGGAAAAAGGTGCAGAAGAGAGCGACTAAAATGATTACTGGGCTGGGGCACCTCCCTTATGAGGAAAGGCTAAAACATTTGGGGCTCTTTAGTCTGGAAAAAAGGTGCCTGAGGGGGGATATGATTGTGACGTACAAAATAATGCAGGGCAGGAGTAACATGGATAGAGGGACACTCTTCTCCCTCTCACAAAATAGCAGAACTAGGGGACATACACTCAAACTGAGGGCTGGGAGAGTAAGAACAGACAAAAGAAAATATTTTTTCACCCAGAGCGTTGTTACTCTGTGGAACTCCCTGCCACAGTAGGTGGTGATGGCATCTGGCCTGGATGCCTTCAAAAGGGGATTGGACAGATTCCTGGAGGAGAAGTCCATCACAGGTTGCAAACCATGATGTAGATATGTCATCTCCAAGCTTTAAAACCAGGGTGCTTCAAGGGCCAGATGCAGGGGAGTGGTATCAGGAGACAGATATCTAGTCTTGTGTGCTCCCAGACGCATCTGGTGGGGCCACTGTGAGATACAGGAAGCTGGACTAGATGGGCCTTTGGCCTGATCCAGCAGGGCTCTTCTTATGTTCTTATGTTCTTATGAAAGTCTCATGACCCTGTTTCTTCTGACCACAAATTTCAAGTAGGGTGCCCACCTTCTAGAGAACCATGTGAGTATAATGGGATCTTATCCTTCTTGTTGTTTTTATGTGGTATCAAGTCAGTTCTGATTTCTGGCAAACCCTAATAGGATTTTGAAGGTGTATGCATGATGGTCAAGCAATGGTTTGCGATTGTACTACCACCACTCCCAGTGACAGCTCGACAGGAATTTGAACCTAGATCCCATGAGTTCTAGTTGGACTCAATACCCACTACACCACACTGTCTTTCATTGTTCTTTTATGGCTTCCTACAATTTCTTTCATGAGGACAGCTGGGTTAGCCTGATGCAGCAAAAAACAACTGAAAATTTGTATTTGGCATAAGATTTTGCAGATTGCAGGCCCCTTCATCAGATGTGCTTTTTGTTTTTGTTTACATCTGACATGCCAGTCTGTAACTTGCAAAAGCTTATGACAGATAAAAGTATTAAAATTTAAGATGCTGTGCAACTGCTGTTGTCTCGTCCGCTCCCAGACGCATCTGGTGGGGCCACTGTGAGATACAGAAGCTGGACTAGATGGGCCTTTGGCCTGATCCAGCATGGTGCTTCTTATGTTCTTATGTTCTTATCTTGTATAAGGAGATTGGGTTTGTCCTCCATTTGGGATGGATTTTACACTAGTCTTTCAGAGAATCACATGCTATGATGAAATCTGAAATTTTAGCTGGGCTGCTTTATTCCTTCCCTGCTCAACTGCTTTCTCTCTCACCCACTGGCCCATTCTGCATCTCTTTCTCACACTTCAAGATCCTTGGCTCTCATGCATCCTTTCTCTCCCGCTTAATGTATTAATGATGCCAAAGTGATCCAGGGTGAAGCCTTGGTTATCATCTGTAATTGTAAAGAAACCTAGCTTTCTAATACCTTTTCACATCATTACCAAGGCTATTATGGTTTCTCCTCCTCCTCACCCCAGTCTCCTGGAGACAGAAGGTCCTTGAAACACAGCATAAATTGTCACAATCACGGCAAGAGGATAGTGGAAGAAGCCTCTCTTGGATTATGCTGAATACTCCCCATTTTGGCAAAGGCAAGGAAAATGTTGATAATGAAAGGAGGAAAAATGGGTATCATTTTAAGACTTGATAAGTCTTTTTTTTTTTACCATGACTATCTTGATCACAGAATTCGCTCAAATACTCATCCGTCTGCCCTGCCGAAATCGCTCTTCTCCACCCCTTCCTCTCCATGAATGCTACAGGAGTTTGGATCTGTTCCTTTAACATATTGCCTTGTGCACCATTTAAACCTTGCTCACCTGTCTCGTGCCCATCAGCTGCCTGGCATAGACAAGAGACCCTCTCAGTGTCTAGAGTCAATGGCTTAATGCAGTTGGCACTGTGTTATATGAACAGTCAGTGTCGCTTTCCTCCCATTGCTTCCTTTTTTGCAACTCCTCTCCCGCCCCAACCAAGAGCCCACTCATACAGAGCTCCAGCTGCCTCTTGAGAAAATTGTCTTTATTCTGTCTTTCACCTGTGCTCCCAGCCCAATGCAACAGCCTGCTGGATGATCTGTTCTCTCTTGGCTAGCATGGATCCTTGAATGTAAATACTAGTGAGAATAGGGTGCCAGGGAGTGAATGTGTACCAATACTAGTATAACAAGCTCATTGGACCAGTCAGGAAAGGCCTATGAAATGTTTGGTCCCTATATTTGAGTAAAGACAGTGGCAGTGATGAACATTAACACTAGGTACTGTGATATCCTTTTCCTTCTATTCGTCCTCAATTAGATCTACCTAGTGGGACATTTTTAAATTCTCCCCCCCCCCGGAAAAAAAAAAAAACTTCCTTCCCCCCACCTCAGTTTTGTGGTTTTCCATCAACCTCCCGCTTCTAACTTGTTTCTGGCCAACCAGGAGCCTTGTGCTTCGAAGAGCCAATAGAGATGATGGTTGTAAGCAGGGGGGAGGGGTCCACACCATGCAGCTCTTTGTTTGAAACAGCCTGTTTAGTCCTTCACCAACGGATCACGCTGCTGTGTGCCTTCCATGAAGAAAACCTGGCTTCCATCTTGCCAGATGAACTTTTAAGAACTTTCTCCTGGCAAATTACATCCCTTGCCATGTTTGGACTTTTATGATCGCTTTGATAAAGAGGACTTGTGTTCTCGAAAGCTCAGCAACCTTTCTTATTGCTCACCAGGCAAGTTGGCCTCCTGCTGTGTGCTTTGCCAGCCTGCAATGTTTGTGTTGGGTTCTCATGTTCCACAACTACCTGGGTTTATAAGGTGCTAATGACCTCTTAAACATTCCTCGCATGGTTCTTGAGCAGATCTAACATAAGTTACAGACTTGGTGCATGAATGTCCTTCATGTTAAAGGTGGGGGCAAGTGGAGCGGTTGTGTGTTGTAATTTCCAACATGCCGCAAAGACGTTTTCACTGTTACCCCTGAAATTGTCAAGTATGAAGGTGCAAAGAGCATGCAATGTACAGATATATCAATAAGGGCACCAGATCCTGCATATTTTTCATAATATGGGCAGCATGGCAGCATTTACTGATCATTGTCCTAGAACAGTGATGGCGAACATTTTAGAGACTGAGTGCCCAAACTGCAATTCAAAACCCACTAATTTTTCGCCAAGTGCCAAGACAGCAACCTGAATACAGGTGGCTGTGAAGGGGCGATGTTGGGTGCCCACAGAAAGGGCTCCGAGTGTCACCTTTGGCACCCATGACATAGGTATGCCAACATTGACCTAGAAATGTCTTCACTCTTCTGCCCTTCTGTTGTTTCTTGTCAAAGTAATGGTTTACAGTTTTACAGGCTTAATCCACTCATTAGACTGCACAATTAGAAATACTTATAGAGAAATAGAGTGCCACACTACACACCTGCTGCCTGTAGATGAACCGCTTTAAATCCTCAATTAGCCTTAAATTGGACTTGGATTAACACTTTTTTTTTTCAGAGAATGCTATCAAATAAATGACTTCCCTTTGAGGGCACTTCATGTTGAGCTCTTATAGGATTGGCTGCATTCTCAGAGAAATACTCTTCCATTCTAGGTCAACCATGTGGGAAAGTCAAATAGTGTGGGGGGGGGGGACGACTGGAAAGGGACTTTAGTTTTTGTACCTTAAAATGCCTCTAAGTCTTCCCACGGGAAGATGGGTGGGGTATAAATCTAATAGATAAATAAATAAATCATCCATTCCTACTGTTTCCCAGTTGGAACCAGCACTCAGTGGTTCAATACGAAGATCCCTGTGTGTGTATTCTTCCATCCACTTCAGGCTTTGGGACACACCAGCATTGGGGCCCGTCATGTATAGGAGGGACTGGAGCAGGAGGAGCATTGTGGCTCACAGAGCGTCTAGTTACTTCACCTTAGAGATTGTAACTAGAGATGGGCACGAATCAAAAAAATGACATTGCGTTTGTTGTTTGTCGTTTGGAGGGTCCGTTTCGGTTCGTTTCCGTTTTTTGCGAATTTTTGAAAACAACTCATTTTTGTTTTCGTTCATTTTGTTACTGTTTCGTTACCATTAATTTAATTTTTTGTGATTTTTTTAAAGCATTTAAAGCAGTTCACTGTATTGCAGTAACGGAAATGAAACACACAACAAAATTTCTGTTGTTTCTGTTCGTTTCGTTTCATTTTGGAGACAAAATTCATTTGTCGTTTTGTTGCATAACGAAACAAAAGAACAAAAACAAAAATGAAAAATTATTTGTTTCGTGCCCATCTCTAATTGTAACCTAAAACCTGGAGGGGGGAAACACCTAACTCCCCATTCTTGCTTGTCCTGTAACATCATAAGAACCAACCTCTGGCCTCCCATTTTGGCCCCAATATTTCAGGGAAATTTGACCTGGCAACCCAAAGTCTCAACTCTTCACAAAGCAGACTACCACCACCCCCAAGTCATCCTCTATGGTTCCACAACAAATGTTGGTTCCCATGGAAACTTGGGTACCAGGTGCCATCTTGCCTCAGGCATTTTGAAGTAAACTTATCCCCTGGCATCAGCCCCTGTGAACTAAGATGTCTAGTTGATCTTACAGGTCTACTGGCTATCCAAGACGTGCTTTGGAGAAGGCATGAATTCTCTGAAATGAAGGTCCTGCAAAGTGCCAGACATTTGGTATACCAGATAGCAAAAGCTTTTAACACCTGACACTGAGAATTTCTGCTCCCAGTAAGAAACACTCAGTGTCTCTCTCCTGTTCTTTTTCTCCTGCTCTGGGAAACTGCTTTGTCTGTCCTGCATTTGCTCAGACCATTCTCTGAGTGCCACAGGGACCTTAAAACATCAGCAATTTTGCCTCTCAAAAGACTAACTTTGGTTCCATGCCTGGAAAAACAGTAGGCAAAACAGTACAACCTTAAATTCGAACATGTGTGAGCTAGACATCTTATTTCCATTTCTAAGCAATGTTTCTCCCCAAAAAGACATGAGGAAAAAATTACCATCTGCCTGAGAATATCTCAGCGGAATGTTTATCTCCCAGACATGATAACTACGCTAGAGTAATTTGGCCTCTGTGCCTTAACAAACATATTTAATGCTCTCAATTGGAAAATCCTCCAGGGTTGTTTGCCAGATGGGAATCTAGCATACAGTTGTCGTCTCTTCTTCCCACTAAATCCGGCTGATTCTTCGAAAGAGCTTTGATTGCTCCTGTTTCTTCCTGGCTAATGGTTGCCTCAGATGACACTGCCCTTGCATTGCAAGAATGGGTGGGGAATTTTGCATGATCTCCCCTTGACTGTCACAGCCTTTGGCCTGGATGTGGAAGGGCAGTAGGTGCAAGCGGATGGGACTTACTTTACACTGTGCCAACATCTCTTTGAATGTATATCCTTTGGAGAAAGTCCTTTGGTGAATTGCCTGTTCCCAGGGCAAATTATATGCAGTAGTCAGAGAACACCAAGAATCATTTGTAAGGCTAGGGAAGGAAAAAGCATTTGGATGATTTGCCTTGGAGAGAGGCCTGGATGGACCATAGGACTGCTGCAACTTCCCTCCCTACCCTTCTGAAGGCTCCTTCTGGGCTGTCAGTCGCTGGACCGCTTTTAACCTGGCCCAATCGGTACCAGGGGGAGGCAGGTTTAAAGGGGTCCAGCCATTGACAGCTAGGCAAGAGCCCTCAGAAAATGGTGGAGGAAAGGGAGGGCTTTTAAAATCCTTTTCCCGCCAAAGCCAGCACTACAGCTGATTGGTGGCGCTGGCTTCTGGCGGGAAAAAGCCCATGGTTTCCCCACACCAATGGCAAGGGAAACCTTTCCCATAGGAATGCATTGCTTCAATGCATTCCTATGGGAAAAGGAAAAACAAAATGAACGAAGCAGAAATTTTCATTTTGTTTTGTTACATTTTTCTTTGATGGGTCACTTTGTTATTCGTTTCGTTAGGTAATGAAATGAATAATGAATAACAAAACAAATTAAAGATTCATTTCGTCTCCATCTCTAATCCCCATCATAATAAATGTTATGACAATGCTTCCTGTTCCGCTTATTATTACAATACATTAGTAATGTGAAAAGGTTATGTTATATTGCAGCAATCGGGGAAAGGAAAAGAAAGATTGTAATCTGGGGGAAAATATTGTGTTCTGGACTTGATTTTCAAACTTGTAGTCTGTTCCTTTGTTATGTGATAACACTTTGTTGTCTTTATGGGAAAAATATGTTTTATTTAATGTAGGTGGACAAAACTCACTTGATGATCATTTGATAGGTTCTCAGATGGTATGCACCATCAGATTTAACCTTTGATGGCATAGATGGCATTACTGGACAATACTGATCTAACATGTGTCCTTGCCCTCTAGGGAATCCCCGGTGGATTGCAGTGTGAGCAAATGCAACAAAATGGTCGGTGCTGGAACCGAATCCAACCCCTTGAATTACGGAACCTACATGGATGAGAAGAATGGCCCTCCTCCCCCCAACATGACAACCAATGAGAGGAGAGTAATTGTCCCAGCAGGTAAATGTCACCAATGTCACAACTGAGATTTTCAGATTTTATCCAAATTTCATCTCAGATCCCATGCATACTTTCTCATCAAGGAATCAGACACCTGGCTGGAAAATAGTACCTGTGAAAGGCATCTGGGAGTCTTGGTGGACCACAAATTGAACATGAGTCAGCAGTGTAATGCAGCAGCCAAGAAAGCCAATGTGACTATTGGTTGCATCAACAGAAGGATAGTGTCTAGATCTAGGGAAGTGATAGTACCACTCTATTCTGCTCTGGTCAGACCCCATCAGGAGTACTGTGTCCAGTTCTGTGCCCCTCAATATAAAAAGGATGTTGACAATGTGCACCTCAATATAAAAAGGATGTTGACAATCCAGAGGAGGGCGACCAGGATGATTGAGGGTCTGGAAGAAATGCCTTACGAGGAGCAGCTTAGGTTGCTGGGAATGTTTAGCCTTACCAAAAAAAAAAAAAAGATTGAGAGGGGATATCATATGATAGCTATGTTTAAATATTTGAAAGGCTATCACATTGAAGAAGGGACTATTTGTTTTCTATGGCTTCGGAGATTAGGATGCAGGGCAGTGGTCTCAAACTACAGGAAAAGAGATTGAAAAGAGATTCAATTTAAATATTAGGAAGAATTTCATGACAGTTAGAGCTGTTTGGCAGTGGAATATGCCAGGGCTGTCCAACTTTGAACAGGCTGAGGTCTACTTTCTCCAGATGAAAGTGCCTGAGGGCTACTACACTAAAACCTCTACTTATGAATTTTATTTGCTCCGAGCATATGCTCATAAGTAAAAAAAAAAATTAAGTAGAGCAGCGGTTTCCCATAGTTAACACATTGAAAATCAATTAATCCTTTCTGGAGGGAACATATTTCAATGCATTCCTATGGTAAGGCTCACCATGCACATGCTTCCCTTACACCCACTCAAGCCAGTGTGGATGGGTGCAAGGGAGGCGTGTGTATGCTTGTGCATATCGCCCATTCGACTTGCCTGGGCTGCTGGAAGATGTTTTTTTTAAGGTGCACTTTCCCTCCCAACCTGCCTGGGGTATGACTTGACTCTACTTCTCCTCCTGTTTCCCCCCTTCTCCCTTCCAGCCCCTTTGCTGCCACAGCTGCTGCTGCTGTCCATAGCTCTCACTCGCTTCTGCCATGTTCTCTGTGCTGCTGGGATGGGCCAAGCCAACAGTGGGGCAATCACATCGCCACAGTGGTGCAAGGAGGAGGGAATGGCTCAGAAGGGGAGCAGGAGGAGCAGGAGGTCACAGTCTCTGTGAGGCAGCTGTGGGGGTGGGAGGAGGAGGAGGATTGAAGGGTGGAAGGAATTCTTCCAGGGGGGGAGAAGAGGGGGACGTCACCCTGCAAAGGAGGCGTGCACACCCATGACCCCACCCTTCACTGTCCCCTCCACTCCCCTTCCTCTGCTTTGCACCAACAACTCAATTGGTCACAAGACCATGGCACGCCAATCTTCTGGCCGTTAGCTCTTTTTCTTAAATATACTTGCTTGCATTTCTAGTCAGCAGTCATGAGCAAAATAGCACAGGATACAGATAAAAGCATATACATCATTGATAAGTAGTTCTGCGAAAACAGTATTTTAAGTTTCATGCTGTACTGCCCAAAGGGGAGGGAGAGAAGACTTGCCTAGAACACATCTATTTTCATTACAAATATGGAGTGTGGTTTTGTTTTGTTTTTTAATTATTAGCAAATTCCCAGCATTCCAGTGACTCGTTTTGGGGGGAACTTGTTCCCCTATTATTGTTGTTGTTCCACCCCTGCCTCCCTTTTTTGAACAAGCAAATGCAAAATCCTAAGCCCTTCAATTCCCTTCTCAGCGAATCTGAGACTGCCCCCAAAAAGATTCTGTTTTGTACATAAATTGTACAAATTCTGTGCAGTTTGTTGTTCCAGCATGGTGGTGGTGTTGGGGAATGACCTTGAAACATTCAAGAAATCTCACAAAATTTCCCATAAGATATCTCGGGAAGAAATTCCACACTGAAGAAAAAAGAGGGATTCCCCCCAGCGTTTCTTTATCACTATGTGCAAGGGGCTGAAGTATCACACATTTTAAATATATAGTAAAATAATATTACATAAAAAGAAGGTGGGACAATGATAGTTGAATATTATTTTTAATATACTGGTTTCCCAAATCCAGCAGATTCTCTCTGTGTTTAAAGTCTCCCAGTTATTGTCTTTGTTTTTAAAAGGCCATTTCAAGTCTGAAGCAGGGCATAGGGGACAAAATTGTGTTCCTATTCAATCCATTTTATTCTACAGCCAAAGGCTCAATAAAATACAGTACAAATTCATAAAAATAATTAAAGGAGGTTTAAAACTGGTCAAGCATAAGAATTCTCTTTTGTTGTTTTCTGGGCAGAGAAAAGGCATTTAGCCACAAGTTTTGTAGTGGACTTATTTGTGTCTTCTACAAGATATCTTGTATCCCAATCCAAGGATCTGCCAAATAACAACTCCATACAGGCTGGGGGTGGTGGTGGCGATTTTTGAGATTTGGGGGTGGGTAGGTTGAGAAGAAATCTAGGCATGGCCACTTATGACACCAGTGTGGCACATCCACTGTGCCTAAGTATATGGAGAACCATCACGTATTCGTAGAGCATATGCTTTGCATAAAGAATTCCATGCTTAGTCTGTTGCATAGACCAGTGGTCCCCAACTTTGGTTTACCCAATTCTCTTGGACTAAAACTACTAGCTTTCCATCCAATCTTATATTCTTGCTACTTGAATGTTGGACCGTGTTGAAATAACTTAAGCACAGCATTGGCTGAATCCCTGTTAATCACATACAGCAGAGGTGTCTGAACTTTTTGCAAGGAGGGCCAGATTTGATGAGGTGAAAATGTGTGGGGGCTGACCATTAAGCTACATTTGGCCTCTGGGCTGGAGTCTGGAAAAGCCTCTAGGACAAGGATGGTGAACCTTTTTGGCACGGAGTGCCCAAACTCAGTGATGGGAACAGTGGCAGTGCTGGGGGGGTCAGGATCGGTGGCAGTGGGGGGGGAGTCAGGGGGTGAAGGCAGCAGAGGTCAGGGGCGGCGGCAGTGGGAGGGGCAGGGATGGCAGCAGGGATGGTGGAGGATGCAGGGTCGGTGGTGGCGGGGCGGCAAGGGTGATGGCGATGGGGACGGTGGCAGTGGGGGGGGGTCGGGATCAGTGGCTGCAGGGGGCAGGGGTGGGGGTGAGGGCAAGGGCAGCAAGGGCGACAGGGGCAGCGGTCTCAGGGTCATCTGCGCCGCTGCCTCAGAACACCAAGCCTTGGCTGCCTCCTGGAGTCTGTCACACCTCTCCTGGGGGGCCACGTCATCCACCACCCACCCACAGGCCCCTCGTCCAGTGACCCGGGGAGGCGGGCAGAGGAAAGGCCCGCAGCGTTCACCTCCCTCTGGGCTCGCTGGTTAGCTGGCTGGCCGACCGAGTGAGATGCTCTCTGTGACGACAGCGGCGCCTGGGCCTCTCCTCTCCCACCACCGCTTCTTCTCCCTAGCCCTCCCAGCCGGTCACTCTCCCTTCCTCCCGTTAGTCCACCACCAGGCCGCGTCACACCCCATCCATCTGGATCCTCCCGGTGGAAGGTGTGTGTGTGGTGGGGGAGGAGCTCGCTGGCTCTGGAGTCTGGGCCGAAGCCGGATTCCGATTGGTGATGGCGGCAGGGGGTGGCAGCGATGGCAATGGCGTAGGGTCTGTCTGGCATGCAATATGCTCCCTGCCCCCCCACTTCCCCCTCCACAAATTCCTCATGGCTGGTCCAGCAGAGGGGGAATTGGGGTGGGTGGCAGGAAGCATGTTGCATGCCAGGCCAAAGCTCTTTGTGTGCCACCTTTGTCACATGACCATAGGTTCGCCATCCCTGCTCTAGGACATGCAAGGAGGTGGGGAGGGTGTTGCAGCAACAGAGCCTGGGGCAGGTAGGCTGGGTGGGGGGGTCGCTGGTGGTGGACAGAGGCAGGGAGGGAGGCAAACTGTAAAACTGCAAGCTGATGTCTCCATCCGGTATGAGGAGGGGCCAGCTGGTGGGGATGCATGACAGGCTGAGCCGGTGGGGAGAAGAGATGTGGGCTGCTTGAAATTTGAAAACAGGCCACATTTGGCCACCTTTGCCCCCCAGGCCTGATTTTGGACATGCCTGACATATGGCATATCCATCTTTCTGTCCAATTTGTGTCCTTGCCATGATTCTGCAAGGCATACACACATTGTGACTTGGTGCAGGCATGCACACACAACCAAGAATTGACACAAGGGTGCCTTGTTTACCAGGGAAGAATCTGTGAGTTTTTCAGGCTGTTTGGCCATGTTCTAGAAGTTTTTCTTCCTGACATCTCACCAGACTCTGGGCCTGGCATCTTCAGAGGGCAAGGAGCTCAGGGAACTAGGGGAGCACAGAGAGAACTCCTAGTTCCCTGAGCTCCTCACCCTCTGAAGATGCCAGCCACAGTGTCTGGCAAAATGTCAGGAAGAAAAACTTCCAGAACAGGGCCAAACAGCCCAAAAAACAATCAGATCCTGGCCGTGAAAGCCCTTGAGAATACATTGAAATGAAAAGTGCCACTCGCTTTCTCCTTTGAACAGGATTTCTGCCCAAGTGGATTTCTGTACAGAGCTTAGAAGGGTTACTCTTTGGATCAAAGCTCCCACATTTGGGAGGTTCCTTGTACAATTCAAATCCCACAAAGTAACTTTTCTGTGCTCTGGGCGTGTACCCTTTAAGCCTGGGCAAGAAAAATGCAGACTTGCCCTGTTAGTTTTTCAGATCACAACCAATAGAGATGGGGCAAGAGTAATCTCCATATGGATCTAAGTTTGCAATGGAGAATGACACGCAATCACGAACGGTGTCCAATGTCTCATCCTTTCGCCATCTGTGTTGACTCTGCAGGGCTCGCGTTGCAAGCAGAGGGTGAGTGGGCGGGAGTCCAAAAAGTTTGTTTTTGTCAGTCGAGTCTGGAAATATGACTCAGATGTATAAAGCAAATGTGTCTTGAGTGAGGAGAGGTCATTTTCGTAGAATTTACTATTTTCTGGAGCATAGCAACAAACATTGCTCCAAAATGTTTAATAACCATCTGTACCAACGTTGTAACTGGCCAAATATACAGCCCAATGGTTTGGATAGCCTGTGTTGTAGCTGCGTCGCTTCCAGAGACCAACAAAAGCACTAACAATAACAAGTAGAAGCACAAAGAATAAAGTTACTGCTTGGAAAATAGAGGTTGGAAAGAGATCAGTGACTGGATCAGTGTAATTCAGTGTGGAGAAGGGCACCTCAAGATCCATCAGGTGGAACTGCATATATTCTGCACCTCAGAATTTATATGCAGTGCCAGAACTGAACTGAGCTATCCCAATTAAAGTCTGGACTTCAAATGATGCAATCAGCTGGCCACTTCTGAGAATGATAGTTCCAAGTTTTAATCTTTTTTGTGCTGTCCACTGCACCCAAAACATCGACTCCTGGCAGTTCCATGCTAACTTGGTTTCAGCAGCCTGAACTCGGCAGAACACTTTGTTTTGTTTTTGCTATTTTGAACAACTTGGATGGTTGAAACAACAGTTGAACCAACTGTTAAAGAAACAGTTGGCCAACTTTTGCTGATCTTGTGAAATTCACCAGCAGGTCTAGAAGCAGCTACTTTCTCCTCACCCATCGAGAGGGCAGCAAAGGCAGGGTCATAACCTCATCGCTACACCTGCTGTTGTGAACTCATTGCTGTTGTCTGATCTCTACAGTCTTTGAAACTGAAGTCTCAGTAATAATCTCAAGAATACTGTTTCACATATGCACTGTGCCTATTCATGTTCCCACGGCTTCCTGCATCTTGTATTTAACTAAAGTCTATAATCTATATGACATACCTTGTTGATAAGTCTGAGTTGGCCATACCATTAATGAGAATGAGGAGTGGCATAGATAGCAGGTCTTCTGACTTTTCCATTCACAGCATTAGTTCAGGATGAACTGCCAGCCCAGCTGGCTTCTGTGGAGTATGTACATTGGGGAAAGGGTATCATGCTGTTTTTTGTCTCAGAAAAGTTGTTTGAGTCACACTGGATTAGGAAACTTTATGTTAAAGATGGAGTGGAGCAAACTCTCACAGAGAGAGAGAGAGAGAGAGACTTCCCCAAGACCCCCTTGTTCTATCTATCTATCTATCTATCTATCTATCTATCTATCTATCTATCT
>JAHTLZ010000327.1:8914712-8928371 GCA_023846285.1 Phrynocephalus versicolor | reverse complement strand
AGAGAGAGAGAGAGAGAGAGAGAGAGAGAGAGAGAGAGAGAGAGAGAAAAGCAAAGGGACTAGAAATCCCAATGTATTTTCACTAATCATTTTCTTACTTGCATATAACTAAGCCTCAGAGAAGACATTTCACCTAGAATGAGGTGACACCTGCACTAAAGCTATGAAGCAAACAAATGATGGCACTATGCAGAAGGGACTAGGCCTAAGGCCTACTAGAGGAGATCAAGAGGCTGATCTTAGGAGGACCAGATTTGGCCCAGAGGCTAAGCACATACACACATCCTAGAAGCACTTTCTGAAACCCAAATAAGCATTTGGTGAACCAGGTTTGTTCGTTTGACTTGTATACTGCAAGCCATCTAACCAAGGGCTTCTCTGAGCAGTGCACATGATGTCATAATAAAAGATACACATTTGAATAAATAAAATATATCAAGAAAGACATAAATCAGATAACAATTACAGTAGAATTTATTTTAAAAATCTTAGAATAAGAAATTATATGTGAATAAACAAAAATATCATCAAATTAAATAATACCTATAAGGATAAGAAGAAAGTATAGAGAGGAGGGCAGGATACAGGGGAAGTGCATGGATTAACTAGTGTACTGTGGAATGACAGGAGGATTTTTCTCAGTGTTATTGTTTTTCTAAAGCGAAATCCATGACAACGTGTTCTTTATCAATGAACCTCCTCCCCTAATCCTACGTTTCTCCTGATAGATCCCACGTTATGGACCCAGGAGCATGTCCGCCAGTGGCTGGAGTGGGCTATCAAAGAATATGGATTAATGGACATTGACACCAACCTCTTCCAGAACATGGATGGCAAAGAACTGTGTAAGATGAACAAGGAGGATTTTCTCCGGACCACTTCCCTCTACAACACAGAAGTTCTGCTGTCTCACCTCAGTTACCTCAGGGAAAGTAAGTAGTAGCATCATTCTCATTTATTTATTTTTTGCTATATGTCTGTCAAGGTGACCAAATGAAATGGACAGTCTACCATTTTATAACGTTTTCTGCCAGGGGTATAGCTGAACAAATAAGTCTGTTCAGTTCTGGAGTGCAGGTTCTGCCTTTTCTCTTTTGGTATATAAGCATATGTTAGGCTTTCAAAAATGTTCTACCTCAATGAGGTTTCACTCTTCTGCACATAAAGATGGTTACTTCACGTCCATTCTTGTTCCTGGAGGAAGTTCGCTGCGTGTTGATGTCGGTCGCGGTCACGTGATCTTCTCCCCCTTCTGTCCCTGTTCCCATGTACCCACAGGCATGATTGATGATACTCGACGACTGTTACCACATGTCCTCGTTCCGTGATGAGATGTGAAATTCTATGCCTTTGTTCTCTCCCCCCCCCAGTCCAACCTTCTGTTTTTCGATGTTTTGATTCTCCAAAGCCTTGCCTTCAGTGTGTTACAGAGCAAACTTTGAGGCTTTTAAAATCTCAACACTGCATTGCTAACTCCATAGGAAATTAACTGGCGAATGTCACTTCGCACTCCTGCCACTAGATGGCAACGAGCTACAATCGGCACTCGTTCTGCGATGAGGCTTACTTCATGGGCTCTCGTCTCAGAACGAGAAGCGAGACAAGCAGATTCCCGAGGCCAGGGAGGGGAATTGCTCATCCCGCTTAAATCGCAGTTCAGGGGGCATGGTCGGGATGAACTCCCGTCATCACGCAATGGACGTGCAGTAAGATTACTTCGTACCGGTACCAAGTGGGACTGCGAACCGCGATGAAAGGGACGTGAAGTAGCAGCTAAAGTGTCTCATAATAGATCTACTATGCCCCAGTGTTGGGACATTGAGCGGCCCAAACAAACCACTTTCCATCAGGTCCAGCACTCTGGCAGTCTCCTCTCAGTACTTGGAAGGGGTGAGAGCTTAACAGTCTTTTTTTGTGATCCAGCTTACACACCTGGTTATGTTGATGGCATCATGTAGATTTATTCTGATATCTGTAGCACATCTTTGGTTTTGCCACTCTAGAATTGCTTTTGGATCCCTGTGCACAAAGCACTGATGCCATACCTCCATGGTATTGTCATCTGCTCTCTGAGCTTATGCTGCACTTATAGGATGCTGCTGATCTAAAAGACTCAGTTTACAGACACCATTCGATTTAACTGATGGGGGAAAAAATAATTTCATTATTTCTCATTACTGTACACTGTCCATTTTCAAAACACATAGAGAAACCTTTATTACCCAAAGCAGATGTGGTTAAAATGTGGCATCGTAGTTAGATGACTTATAGCACATCACTTATAGCATTCTTACTTTTCATCGGGCCTCCCTGGGGGTGGCCACCTGAAACAAGAAGCCCAATGAGGTTCTGGTGGGTCTGGCCAGCTCTTACCTTTGGGAGATAACGTATCCCCATCATGGCTTGTAAATTGTGATGGACGTTTACTCCAGAAATCTATCCAATCCCCCTTTAAAGGTATCTAGACCAGTTGCTATCACTGTGTCCTGTGTCAAGGCGCTCCACATAGTAACAACACGCTGGGTTAAAAAAAAATATTTTCTTTTGTCTGTTTCCACTCTCCCATCTCTCAATATGAGTGGATGACCCTTGGTTCTGCTGCTATTGCATGAGAGGGAAAAGACTTCCCTCAATCCACTTTTTTAAACTCTTGCATAATTTCCATCTAGATTTGTAAAGAAAATCTTATTGATGTGTGCAATGACTTGTGCACCCTGAGTCAATGATCCAGTAATCTAATTTCTGTTCACAAATATGGGCCATCCATACCTTCTCTTTAAATCTTTTTCCCCAGTCTTTGCTATTGTCTCTATGTTAGAGTCAAGATCTATGTATTTTCTGCCATTCCTTTGTTATGGAGTAAAAACTAGCAGCCTCTGTTGACTGAGGAATCATTTGCCATGTGACCTATTTCTCCATAACTCCAGCACCTGTATAGGTGGTTGCAAAGTGTGTCCCTCCCATTGCTTTTACCACTTGAGGTGTAATTACTTGTTGAGGTTTCATGGGTTCCCATTTGGTCTATGCAATCTTCTCTAAGACAGTGCCAACACTATTGAAAGCCTAGCTGTTTGCTATACAAGATAGCTACATAAGCATGAAAACGTTCCCCCAGTGATACTATGAGAAATCCCATAATTTTGTCTATGAGCCAGTAAAACTTATATTGCCAAACACTGTTACCACAGCAGAAATGTGCTTTTCGTAAGTTTGGTTGCTGCTAAGATGGAGCAATACAAGTTCCTTAATTCAGATTGCCTCTGATTTAGAGGTAGAAAAAAACAAAGGGTCTCTCGAGCACTTCCAGCATCTCTTCTTAAACATTTCACCAAAAACAAAAGGTTTATACTAGAGATGGACACAAAGCAGAAAAATGATGATACATTTTGAATCATGATTTGTCAAGGTTGACGAATCACACATCAACACATTTCTTTCCTTGTGAATTGACAAATCAACTCATCAATTATTATTTTTAGTTTAATGCCCTTTAAAATAGCCCAGAAGGCACCTGGAGACCCCAAACTTGCAGAGAAGCTTTCTCTGTCTCTCCTCTAGAATCCTACCAAAACTAGTGAAGACTTATCCAGTTGCTGAAGGGCCCTTTCCACTTTGCTTTCCTGCAGTTTATGGTGTCTCAGCCCAGGGTGGCTTGATGGCCATTTCATTGGGTTTTAAATTCAAAAAATCATCAACAAATTGATTCAATTTGTAAGAAAAAAATTGTGAATTCATGAGTAATCATGGTTGACAAACAATAAACCAAACCAAATTATGGTTTTCCCGATTTGTGTCCATCTCTAATACACACACACACACACACACACACACACAAATATGCATAGAGAAATGGGAGTATACAGGAGTGATAAGAGATGGGTGACAATTTCATATCTGCCCTTTTTATATAAATTCTTTCCAAATCCACACGTTCTTCATATTCAAGATGGCAAGAACTTGAGGTATTGATTTAGAATCTATTTGAAACCAGAGGTAATAAATATGTCCAATCAGGTCATAGATTTTGAGAGCTGAAACACTGAAAGGCTTGGCTTGAATTCCTATGTATGCAACTATGTTACTGTCAACCTTGAGCTGTCATCTGTCTTTGGTTCTGCACCTCACTTTTGACTCTTACACAGCAGATAGCAACATGTGATCCATAGATCAAATCATTTAATTCCACCAGTGCAGATGGGATTCAAATTTGAATATGTTTTTGAGGGATTTACCAACATTCCGTATTTTTTTTCCATATTTGCGAGGGAAGGATCTTCAGTTATATTAAAAAAATTCTAATTGAATAGACAAAATGAAACAGATACATTTCCCCCTCTGTTTTACACACACACACACACAGAGAGAGAGAGAGAGAGAGAGAGAGAGAGAGAGAGAGAACAGGAAGAGAAAGTCTGTTGTGTACAGTGAAAGAGGAACAAAAACATAGAAGGGGGGGGAAGGGAAGCCAAAACAACTGATGTTAATAAGATTCAGTCAGCTTGAGGGGAGTCAGCATGTATTTCAAAATTCTTCTAAGGAATTTCAATTCATCATCATTTGACTTGCAAAAATCTCATTTTGAATTAACCCAAAGCGAACTGTGTCATGTTGGTTGGTTCGTTCGGCAGCCATACCCGTTCATCTGCCCACTTTTTTTTGCCTGAGTATAAATGGCTTTGAGATCAAAAATGCTCCAGTGGTTTGCCAAGTCCTTCTTCCACCCACATCTGACTTGGTGCCAAGAGAGCGGCACTAACTTAGTCATGTTGGAGCTTTGCTGCCTGTTTCAAATGCATTGACTAGAAAACTTGTCATGGCCTTCCTCTCCTATGCACCACTGGTGCTTTATATAGCAGCCATGGGATGAAAATTCCAGTCCTCTCTCCTTCCCCTCTCCCTCTGCATGAGTTTGGCTATAATTGGGATGCTTTAAGAAATATATAGAAGCCTTGTCCTCATTAAAGCAAGCTTACAGGCCAAGCGGGCTACTGGAGGTTATGCTTTTCCAAGCAGCTGTTCTTACGTCGGCCTAATGACAGTCTGGTTCTTGGATTTCTGGGTAACTCCCTTGTGGTGTAATGCCTTTGAAGGGAATTTATTGTTTTTCCAGATTTAATTTCCAGTGCTGAGGTTCTGAACTACATGAGGCACTTGAGACGGCTTCTCTTTTCCCTGTTACAGGGAATGATAGAGACGCCGCAATCTCCTGCGAGAAACAAGTAGCACTTGGAACCAGGCAGACAGCAAGTATCGCAGATAGAGATGGGCACGAAACAAATTTATTATTCATTTTGTTATTTGTTATTCGTTTCATTAGGGAACGAAACAAATAACGAACTGACCCATCACAGAAAAACAAAACAAAAAGGAGTGGAAATTTCCACTTCATTCTGCTTTGTTTTTCATTTTCCCATAGGAATGCATTTGGCCATGAAGAGGGAGGAAGAGGGGGCTTTTTAAGCTTACCTTCCCCCCCTCCTGATGACAGCGCCGAGCAGTCACTCAGCGCGGTCATCGGGCACAGGGGGAAATGTTTAAAGAGCCCCCTGTTCCCCACCTCCCCATGGTGAGGGGGGTAAAGGGGGCTCTTTTACCTTATCTTCTGTCATTGGGAGCGGGGGGGATGTTTAAAGAGCCCCCTCTTTCCCCACTCCCCATGGGGTGGGGGGGGAATAGTGGGCTTGTTAAACTTATCTTGGGAAAACAGGGCACAGGGAAGCCAGTGCAGAGCAGCTGAGAGGTGCTGGCCCCAAGATCTTGCCCCCACCCCACCCTGCGCTGGCTGGGGGGGGATATTAAGCCCACTCTTTACCCCAGCCAAACACACTACACACAAAACAAAATGATTAACGAATCAAAACAAACCAACGAAACGAATATTTCAATAAAAATTCATTAAAATGAAATGAAACAAAATGAACCTTAAAATGAACCAAACCAAAATGAATTGCCATTTTTTTGGTTCATGCCCATCTCTAATCACAGAGCAGATACCCGCCAGCAGTGATCCCCAGCCTTGTGTCCCCAGATCTTCTTGACCCACAACTCCCAGAAATCCTTCTGGGGGTTTTGAGTCCAAGAACATATGGGATATCAAGGTTGGGAGCCACTGTGGGATCGAATCAGTCTCATCTTTTCTCTACTTACAACTTCTGTGTGCCCATGAAAACCCATTTACCCCTAGTGCTGAGCCAATCAGGTTAGAGCATATGCTGTATTTGTGTGTAGCACTTATTAGTAGCCACTCTGTAGATACATTATTATTGCATGCCACTCACTGCACAGCAAGCTCTGTGTGGCATGGAACAGATGAATGTGTATGGCCTGTTTGTCCCTGGTTCATTGCCAGAACGATCTGCCAGATGTGTGCTTAACAGGGGTGCCCAAACTTTTTGCAAGGAGGGCCAGATGTGGTGAGGTGAAAATGTGTGGGGGCCGACCATTCAGCCACGTTTGGCCCCCAGGGTAGACTTTGGACAAGCCTCTATGACATGCAAGGAGGCGGGGAAGATGTTGCAGCAACGGAGCCAGGGGCAGGAAGGCTGGGTGGCTGGCTGAGGGGATGGATAGAGGCAGGGAGGGGCAGGCAAACTGTAAAACTGCAAGCTGACGTCTCCATCTGGTATGGGGAGGGGCCAGCTGGCCGCAATGCGTGACAGGCTGAGCTGGTGGGGAGAAGAGATGTGGGCTGCTTGAAATTTGAAAACAGGCTGCATTTGGCCCCCACACCAGACTTTGGACATTCCTGGACTATTGGGATCATGTGGCAAGTGGAAGCTGGAGTTTTAAAATGGATGTTGGACAGTGCACCTACAATTGTAGTATGGCGTGAGAAGAGGACTAAGGGAATTGGTGGATTGTGACTACCTTGAGAGAGGCAGTGGTCTTGGTTTTGATGGAGATGTCCAGCTATAGAGAGATGGATGCCTGTTGTTAGAGAGTCTTGAATGGTGGCGTTCGTGCATCCGTGCAGGGGGAACTAGATGATCCCGGATTCCTTTCCAATTCTGCAGATCAACCTTCATACTCTTATATTCTTAAAACTGCACAGCTGGGAGAGACACTATGGATCATTGAGTAGGTAACGTGGGGAATTAAATCCACAACTTTTGGCTAAACCACTGAGCTGTCCAGCAGTACATGGAAAAGTCTCTGTTGCCTGTCATTGATCCTGTCATCCCGATTTATGTTGCATCCTCTGACAAGGGACCAGGTTCTTCCTGTCCCCCCCCCCCCATCAAGACATTCACTGGACTGGCAACTGCAACTTTCTTCCACACCAGCAACAACATTTGGGGACAACATTTGAGGGCAATTTGAAAGTTGAGGGACCAGGTTCACCGAACTCCAAAATCCCTGTCCTGCCTTCCAGCATCTGGCGCCTAAGATAGCCTCATGGGAGGACCAGCCTTGCATCAGCTCTGTTGGAACAATTCAGTCTTGCTAAGAGCAGAGAATGAGGACAATGGAACCAGGCCATGAGGTGCTAAAAGGATTCAGTGATTCGAAGCAGGAAAAAAGTGGGAATTAAAAATAGACAGCATGGACTTTTCCAAATATTCATTGCCCACCCACAAGAGAGTAAAATATGCCATCTATAAATCCCACACTAAAAGACTGAAACAGCTGTGCTTTTTTGGAAGGGGTAGGGAATTAGTTTTGTAGGCCAGGGGCTAGGCAAACCTGTTTGCCAGTGGCAAAGCTCCGATATTGAGAAATGGGCCAGGATTAAACAATTATGCTGAGCATGTACAGAGGGTCATCCCATAGCCGAACAATGCTATAGAGGAACCCTGTGTCTGGAGTGAAAAAGCAACAATGCATTTAGACTGTGATTCAATTTACATCTCTTCTTTAGTTTCTAAACCCAGACTTTGTGCTAGTTCACCCCTCTTTTTTGCCTGCCTCTGTACTCTGTAAGTCTTGCTGTCTGCCTCCCCCACCTGACCAAACCGCCGCCACCTCACTTCACGTCCCCTCCCTTTTTCATTTAAACGTCTTAATAGGAAACACATTTTTCTTCCTTTTCTGGTGTTTCCCACCAGAAAACTTCAGGCTGCCGGGCAAAGGTGAGAACTTTAAGCAATAAACTCAGGGCGACTCTTTCCCTCTCGGTGGGACCAACTTGCTTGTTTTTTTCTTTGTCCTTTCTTTTTCCTTCCTCCCCCCCCCCCAGTCTAAAATGGTCCTCTGCTTTATCTGACATGTTCACCGAAATGGTAATTCTCTCCCTTCCTGCCTCCCCTCTTCCCCAACCCCCAACCACATTTACTGCGCCAGTTTGCGTTTGGGGTTCATAGGCAGTCTGGAAATCATGTCCCTTGGTACTTCCATGCCTGCCTGGTCTTAGCCCTGCTGAGCTTTGAAATCAGAATCCTCTTCTAGTACTCCGGGGGGGAGGGGGAGGGGGGAATGTGTCAGAGTTAAAGTATTTTCTGCACAGATATTTGGGAGGAAATAAAAGAAACAAAGCACCTCAAAGAGAGGTGGGCATGCGCCGTAGAAACACCCATCTGTTTGGTCCAGTTGAAGAGGCCATTTCAGCTGCAGCTATACCCAGTTGTCATTTATTTTCTTGCTTCTAGAAAGGAGAAGCATTCAGTTTTCTGGACTAGGTTTTTTCAGACCCTTAAGTATCCAGCCACCAAGATGGCCACTGTTGATGGAGATTCAACTGAAAAAGAAATGTACCCATTCTCTGTTTTGGTTTCAGATTGCTGTCATTTCTTCAGCAAAAAGGAGCCTAAGCAAATCTTTGTAGGATAGAAGGAAATCAGCTCTAATCTACAAAATCTCCCCATTGAGAAGCAGGTTGATATTTTGAATATGTTTGTAGGGGTTCTTCTTGGGTATGTCTGTGAAGATTCCCAGTCATCCAGGTGAGCTTATCTGGAATAGTCATGGGCACGACTTAGCAGAATTCTCGTTTCCGTTTCCGTTACTCGTTTCCATTACGGAACGGAAACGGTAACGGGAATTACTCCGCCAGAACTCAAACTCGAACTGACTAAAGAATAATTGGGTCTGATTTGTCGTTGTCGTTCCTGGCATCGCGGCGATGCCAAGCGGCACAGAAAAAAAGTTTTTAAAAGTTAAAAAAAACCCTGATTCCCGGCCAAAAAGCAGGCGAAAATATGCCTGCCTGAGTGAGTGCACCTACCAGAGGGGTGGTTTTTTTTTGGGGGGGGGGTCCCCGGCCTCCCCCCCTCTCCTGTCCTGGGCTGCTCTGGTGGGGACTCGCAAGCAACAAGCCGGACTCGCCATGCCATGCGGTGCGGGCGGGGGATCGAAAATGGGGTGGCGACCGCAATATTTTTTTTGAAATCGTGGTCCAAAAACACACAAGCACCACACAGAAACATGCGAAAATTGCTATTTTAATACTGCCAGAATTTTTACAGTAGCAGTGGGTTTTTCTTGCAACAAAATGTCTCTTCTTTCCTCTCTCCATTGATTTTATTTTATTTTATTTTATTTTATTTTTACACCTGCACAATGATGGGCTGGCCATGTGGCCATGGGAGTGGACCATGCAAATTTTTGGAGCCATTCCACCAATCGCATGGCCACTTGGCCACTGAGACTTCTGGGATGTGCCAAAAAGCCCACTAACCCTGCCCTAGCCCTAGCCCTAACCCTAACCCTTACCCATACGCCACACTGGTCCACAGTACACTGTCCTCTTAGTGGGTCAGAGAGGCACCCAGAGGTGCACCCCACTACCCCACCCTAACCTCACCAGTAACTAGCCTAACCCTAGCCCTTGCGCTAACCCTGTCCCCTAAACCAGATCTGTACTTGCATTGCACTACTACATGCAAGTACGCTTCCCTTCTTAGTGAGACACAGCGGATGCAGAGAGTCCGCCAGTTCATCACTTGTGGCTCTGGCTGACTCCTGGAGGCTCGGCTCGGCAGCATTTTTGTGCCATGCAAACCATGCCCATCGAGGCCTGACTGATTCAGGGAAGGCACCCCAAAAAGAGGGGTGCCTTTGCCAGTCTGCTGTGTCTGCAACTTGGTATGCATATCCATATGGCTATGCATGCCCTTTTGCAGCAGGTGAGGAGAGGAGGCCCCCATGCCATGGGGGGTCTCCAGGAGCCTGCTTTCCCTTCCTTCCTAGCGGGTGAGGAGAGGAGGCACCCACCCCCCAAAAAAGAGGTGCCTCCAGGAGCCCGCTTCCATTCATAGCGGGCCAGAGGAGGCACCCCCCCAAAAAAAAGAGGTGCCTCCAGGAGCCCGCTACCCCCCCTAAACCAGTATAACGACAGACAAAAAAATGAAAAACGAAACAACTATCTTTTGCGAAGTTTCACAAAAAACGGAAACGAGCCGACACGGGCTGCCTCCGACACACGACAACTCGAAAACGTCATTTTCCCTAGTCGTGCCCATCTCTAATCTGGAAGTTGAGTCATGGCTACTGGACTTCTTTTTGAGAGATAGAAACATTTTGCTGCTCATCCAAACAGCTTCATCAGTCTGAAGTATGGGTATGTTTGCTGGAATGGACTCCGTACAGTCAAGGAAGTCCAATGGGACAGTTGTTCTTCAGGAATCTGTGAGTTTGGAAAATGGACATGGGGAATTCTTTCATTATCATAAGCACTGCCCTATTTCCCATTCTTTTGTTCTTTATTCCTCCTCCTCCTGACAAAAGCAAAATGTGAAAGTGTGTGGTATGCAAACCATTGAGGTTGGCTCTCTGAAAATCTTTGCAAGCTAGCCCACTGTTCTCCAGCATGGTGGAGGACACCATCCCATCAGGGCCATTAAAGGAAGAGTTGACTTTCTCTCACCTCCGTTTTCTAATGCAGAAGGACAGAGGACGATGACTGCCTCCCACATTTCCGATAACTAGATGTCTTGGACTGGCCCCGAAATGGAATGTACCGTCCTTGGCATTTTGGATGGAAAACTACAGTGCCGAAAATGCTCAGCAAATGACAGAAACACTAAACATTATTGTGATGTTGCAATGCAAAACAGTCTCTCAGTACTGTCCCTTTTGCTGGAAAAGACATCATGTTTCTTTTGCTTGGAAACAAATGTGGTTTCTTAGCATATTTATTTATTTATTTCATTTATTTATTGGATTTTTATACCACCCATCTGGCAGCAAGGTCACTCTGGGCGGTTTACAACAATTAATACATTTAAACAATTTATACAATAAAGCCATAAATAGTAACACGATAAAAAATTAAAAATAATAAAACAATATATAATATTATTGGCAGGCTAATCAATATTTCTACTGCAGAGACTAGTCTACCTTCACTTATTTATTTATTTATTTATTTTTGAGTATTTTTACCTCACCTTTCTCCTTGGAGAAGGACCCAAGGCAGCTTACAGTAAGGAGAGACTGTACAGTCCATTACAATTAAGACATAATCAGTTTGAGAAACTGGGAATTGAGGGGCAGCTTACGTAAGGTAACATGAAAGCTAACAATTAATAACAGAGTGTCAATGCAGTTACACAAGGAGAGATATAAACACAAAGGTATAAGTGGTTATAAACACAAAGTCTGTGTAGCTGTGTATGGTGTGTGTGTGTGTGTGTGTGTGTGTGTGTGTGTGTGTGTTGTGTCATTACAGTCGTGACCGACTCTTCGTGACCCTATGTCCATGGAGTTTTCTTGGCAGGAATATTGGAGTGGTTTGCCAGTTCCTACTCCAGGCACCTACAGCACCTGGTATTCCCTGGTGGTCTCCCATTCAAGTACTAACCAGGGCCGACCCGCTGTGTATGGTAGATTCATGAAAAGACACATAATGGTAGTCCATCATTCAGGGAAATCTTGCCTGAAGAGAAAGCTCTTGGCCTTTTCTGGAAAGACGACAGAGATGGTGCAGTCCTGCCCTCCACTGTGAAGGAGTTCCAGAGTCTGGGTGCAGTGCCGAGAAGGCCCTTTCATGTGTTCCCACAAGGCATACCTGTGAGGGGGGTGGGATGGAAGGAAAGGCCTCTCCTCTTGACCTTAACACTCAAGTCGGTTCATACTTTGAAATTCAACCTTTGAGGTAGCTAGGATCCAGGCAGTACAGTGCTTTGTAGGTCAAGGTCAGCACCATGAATTATGCCTGATAGCTGATTGACAGCTAGTGGAGCTGCTTTAATAGGGGTGTAATATGGTCTCTGTAATGCCCCCAGTCAGCAATATGGCTTCTGCATTTTGGACCCACTGAAGTTACCCTCCTGTTTCCCAGTATCCATTGCTCATTCTATTCCACATTTTCCCTCCTCTCGTCTCCCTAATCCCATTCTTCTTCTTCATTTCTCCCTCCCAGGTAGTTCGTTGCTATCCTACAACACACCAGCACATACGGAGCCATCCTCTCGACTCAGTACCAAGGAAGGTGAGATCTTAATCTTTATACGTGGCTTAAGAATTTGATGTGAATGCACCAAACAAATAAAGAACCTTTCCTCAATTGAAATAGAGACAGAGAGAGATGAATGGAGGGAGAACATGTGTATGTCATAGAATCATAGAGTTGAAAGAGACCTCAAGGGTCATCACCATGCAGGAACCCCCCATCACTGTACCCTGACAAATGGCCATCCAGCCTTTGCTTAAAAACTTTCAATGAAGGAGACTCCACCACCCTCCGTGGCAGCATATTCTATTGCTGAACAGCTCTGACTGTCATGAAATTCTTCCTAATGTTTAAATTGGATCTCTTTTCCTGTAGCTTGAGACCATTGCACCATGTCCTAGTCTCTGAAGCCATGGAAGGAAGCAGAGTTGAGGTGGCCATCCTTATTGTCGTTTAGTCTTCTGCTCACCGAGAGCAAGGGACTAGGTTCATAAAGTGAAGTGCCTGTGGAATGACCTTCCACAGATGGCACTCTGCCCCTGCAGACTGGCCTTGGACAAGGGCATTTTTGCTAACTCTTGCTTTTGTGGACTTCCATGTTGGCACGAGGCACTCATTTGATACAAGTTCAATTCTGCAAGAAAGTTGGGTGTCCTTGTCCTGCTCAGTTCCCACATCCTGCAGCAGCTAACTCAATTTCCCCTAGCAATCACTTAATCTAAATCCCAGCTTCACTCTGGCTTTATAGGCCTAACCCGCTCCATGAAGAGAAGAAGCAAACTAAGTCTGTTTCAGTTTAGCATTTGCCAACCTCAAGTGTGTGCTGAAAGCTGATGGCTTTTGCTTTGGAAGTTGAGGGTGGGGAGGGCACAACCAAATTTCTCACACCGTGAAGTTAACTTTATTAAACATGCACACACCAATATGGTATTATATCAGAATTAATTTGAAATAAAGAGATGTTGATAGATAAAACAAGACTTTAAAAAGATAAAAAATTCTGAAATACATAAAAAGTTAGACAGATGACCTCTCATTCTTCTAACAAGATGATGAAACAAAAGAGATAATCAAACATGGAATTTATTTAAAAAGGGGATACAGAAGTAAATGGTTGAATTGGGTATAAAAATAAACATAATTGAAACACATGTTGCATGATGCCTGATAAGCACTATATGTATTTTGTTTTGTTGTTTGTAGAAAATAAATAAAAATTATGCCAAAAAATTCACAGAACATGTGTACCTTTATAGATAGATAGATAGATAGATAGATAGATAGATCTATCTATCTATCTATCTATCTATCTATCTATCTATCTATCTATC
>JAHTLZ010000327.1:8886626-8914702 GCA_023846285.1 Phrynocephalus versicolor | reverse complement strand
TATCTATCTATCTATCTATCTATCTATCTATCTATCTATCTATCTATAGGTTTGGACAGATCCCTGGTGGGTGAAAGAGCTGTCAGGAGAATAGGAAGAAACCATCAATTTCAATTTTGCTCAGTTTCTATTTTTCCAGACTATCAGCCTCTTTTGACCTGCTTTTCTTATACTCAGTGCCATGTTCCCCCAAAGAGTAGGTCTCCTAGCATGCTCTGGAAGTACTTTTCAGGGTGTCTACATTGTTCGTCAGTGGTTTACCTTGATGTAATGTGGTTGTGTGAGTAACTTCACTTAATGGATACATTCTGCGTGTATTTAATACATTTAATACACTCATTCCTCTCTGCACCTTTTGTGGACTGCAGTGAAACATTTGGGAGTATAGATTTTAGCAAGATCTGGGTACATAATTGTCTCTAACTTCCACAAAAGTATCCAGAGAGACGTATCTTCTAACCTTAGAATGGGATATTTTGGGTCAGTTGCTTAAGTCTTCACTGAATTAGTCGGACAAATTTTCTTTTCTTCTCCCAAGCTTAGTCCAATACCTACAGAGAAGAAGGTAGTTGGACATACAATTTTCAGTGTTTCTTTCCATTCTTATTGGAGCAGTGTAGAAAAGACAGCACATATGATGTGTGTGTTTGTGTGTGTGTGTTGTGTCGTTACAGTCGTTACTGACTCTTCGTGAATCCATATCCATGGAGTTTTCTTGGCAGGAATACTGGAGTGGCTTGCCAGTTCCTACTCCAGGCAAACACAGCAGCTGGTATTCCCTGGTGGTCTCCCATCCAAGTACTAACCAGGGCTGACCCTGCTTAGCTTCCGAAATCAGGAGAGATCGGATGTGCTTAGGTCATCTAGGCAGCTACGGCACATATGATGCTCATCTGCAAATAAACACTTTCTCCACCTGAACATTAGATCCCTATCAAAAAGAGCATTTACATCTGACAAACTACAGATCCCAGAGTTCCAAAGGATGGAGCCATAACAGTTAAAATGAAATCAAAATGCTGTAGTTGTGTACAGAGGCATAGCCAGGATTTGGAGCGCCTAGGGACAAAGTTCATTTTTGTGCCCTTCCTGCCCTCCTTCCACATCTCACCCACCCAGCAATGGGGGGGGGGTCAAACCCTGTGGGTGTGGAGTGTGTGCATGGGTGTGTGTGCATGTGTGTGTGTGTGTGTGTGTGTGTGTATGCATGCGGTAGCATGCACGCTCCTTACACCTCTCCCACCATGGTGAGGAAGAGGAGGAGGAGGGCACCATGGCCACCCGCCTTCCTGCCTGCTTTGCCGCTCACCTGGTGTGTGGCGGCAGTGGAGGGGATGCCGTCACCAAGCCTTAGGGGGAAAGAGGACTTCTGGGTGGCAGGAGGGCGCACAACTTCCTCCTCCTGCTCCCCCTCCAGGCACCCCCAAATTGCTGCGCCCTGGGCAGATGTATCCTTCTGCCCCTCCCTAGATATGCCCTTGGTTGTGTAGCCAAGATGCGCCCTGGAAGCAGCCTCTGAGTTTCTAGACCACACTTCATTGGCAGGAGATGAGATGACATGTAATGCAATGCTTTAAATGTGAGCTTACACCAGGCATGTCCAAACTTTGGCCCTCCAGATGTTTTGGACCACAATTCCTACAGTCCTTTGCCATTGGCAATCTAATCTTAGAATTCTGGGAGTTGTGGTCCAAAACATCATGAGGGCCGAAGACTGGGCATGCCTGGCTTACACACTCTGGGAATGGGGAGGAGAAAAACTCAGCATGGCACTGTTTAGGTTTGCCTCCTTGTGTCTCTTGTGTACTTTATCTGAAGCTGATGCAGTTGTATGCTTAACTCAGTCATCTGTCTCGTTGTGCACATGCTGACACACACACACACACAGACATGTGCATACACGCGATGCACAGAGGATTAGTGTTGCACTTTGCAGGTGCTGCTTTTGTCTGCTGTGTTGTTGCTGCTACCCACTTGAGCCGCCTGCTCTCAGGCACTCACCCAGCCCCAGCCATCACCAGAGGGACAATCCACTTGCAAGAGAGCAAACAAAGCTCAGTATCGTGCCCTTGCCTGGCTGCCGGCCCCAATGAATGCCCCCCCCCCTTTTTAAAAGATGGCTCGAACAAAGCAAACACATGTAAAAAGAGTCTCCATCTGCAGCGAGTCACTGTATACCCGTAAATGTTCACCCCCAACCCCACCTATGCCCCTCCTGTCTTTCTGGAACTGAACAGGTGCTACGGCTTAAATAGAGGAAGGAAAAGCAGAACAAGCAGAGTGCAGACTGTAGCAGGACACTTCTACGTTTGCTTTGCTTTTTTTAAATTCTGTTGTTACACTCTGTCACTCAGAGGCGCCATATTCTTAAACAAAAGGCATCACAGATCATTCATGTAGGCTGCATTGCCCACCCAGCCCGGAGTGAGGAGGTGAGACACAAGTTTTTGGATGTAAAATTGGGCTGCACTTTATTAAACATCAACATAACTTTAACTTTTAAAGAGGGGGGGACAACTGTAGGACAGAAGGCAAATCCAACTGGGACCGGCCTAGCCCCAGCTGGAACATGGATGAGCTGGAATACAGGAATTCCCAATGGTCCCAAACCAACCAAGGCTCCCGACTCTAGCTGCTTGTGGCCTGTGGGACCCTACCTTTTCCCACCTCACAACACAGAGTCCTCTAGGCCAGGCATGTCCAAATGTCGGCCCTCCTGATGTTTTGGACCACAGTTCCCAGAATTCTAAGCTTAGATTGCCAATGGCAAAGGACTATGGGAGTTGCGGTCCAAAACATCTGGAGGGTCAGAGTTTGAACATGCCTGCTCTAGGCCTTCAACGCTCCAAGGAGGGCTGGCTTACATCCATCACAAGGTGTCCATCAACTCACCTTTAAACACCTGCCTTCTGTCACTACCTGCCATTGAGACCAATAGCGAACAACCATGCCCAAACCAAACAAAGAAAATTAAGAATGGGATGGGCAACCCCCCCCCGCTCCCTTTGAGCCAATTAAGAGCAGACCAAATGTTCCCATCCGTCCCCGAGGTAACCTGTCAGACTTGTTCTTAATATAGGGTGGGTGGGTGAGATGAAGGTCAGCGACGGGAGCCCCCTTCAAAAAGGTAGATCCCATGTAGCCATCTGGATTACTGAAGGACTCCCTGTCCCTCCCCCCCCCCCCAGTGGGGGGACAAAATGGCTCCCAGACCAAATGTCCATGGGAGACCATTGTATTGGTTTGTTTTGGTTTCTTACAGTTCACCCTCTCTTCATGCATTGGGAATCTTTTCCCATGTTTACCACCTTTAACGAGACATTCATTATTGCAATGAATGTCCAGCACAAAAAAACCACTCAAAAGGCTAAAAATAAGGTGATAACCAAGAACTCTTGATCTTTTTCCTTGGAAAACTGTAATAGGACAACGATAGCTCTCTGTTCCACCCTTGCACACAATCTGTTAAATGAAAATCCAAAGGATGCAGTTTCCAAAAAGAAAATTATTTGTTCTAATTCATTTAATTATTTATTTATCTATTTTAAGAGTATTTTTACCCTGCCTTTCTCACTGTCTTGCACCCACTGTATGTAAATGACCTCGTTCATTTCTGATGAAATAAGATGGCAAAGAGGTCTATCAGCAGCTAATTAGAACATCCATTGGGGCAAGAATTCTGGCTCTCTAGAAGGACTTGGAACACAACCATTAGTTCGTAGTCCCTTGTGGGATTACCATGTTGACTTGGTCTTGCTGGGCTGGTGCCCTGCCCTTCTGAGGCTAGATGGAAGCTTATTCTAGCTCATTTATGTGGCAACTTCCTAAGCCATGGGTGTCCAAACTTTTTGGAAGGAGGGCCAGATTTGGTGAAGTGAAAATGTGTGGGGGGCCGACCATTCAGCTGCATTTGGACCCCGGGCCGGACTTTGAACAGGTCTGTATAACAGGCAAGGAGGTGTGGAGGATGATGCAATAAAGGAACTGGGGATGGGTGTGCTGGGCAGGTGGCTGGGGGGATGGACAGAGGCAGGGAGGGCAGGCAAACCGGGCCTGACTTTGGACATGTCTGTCCTAAGCTCTGATGTATGCTAAATTAGGATACACAGATATATTTGATTCAAAGAACAAAGGCAGGCGTAAAAATGCATCTGATTTTGTGGCTGATCCCAGTCAAGTAAACTCTAAAATTCAGTGGCATGTGATACCTAAATCAGGATCACCAACAACTCCATGATAACATGCCAGCTTTCAAGTTTTCCAGAACCATTTCATCAGGTTCAGTGGTAAAAGAATAGAAATAGGGACCAGCACCAAAGCTCAGAAAGAAACTCTCTTGCACAGAATGTGCTAGGACTGCAGAGACAACCATAGAACTTGGGTCTTGGGTACCATCCTACAGGTAGGTGTGGTGTTGTGCTCTTAACTGGCCCTGATTAGTCATTCATCAGCAGTTCCTCTTTGCAGCCAGCCCAGTCAGCAAGACAGCATGTGGCTCATCACACGTTCATATGGAGCTGGAGGATTACTCAGAAAACATGCTTAGGTAGTCTCTGGCCGTCGCCACATCAGTCTGTCTTGTGGTTTCATGTGGCAGGTTCCGTTTGGATCGAGCCCGACCTCATCTGGCCGTTGGCTGAGATTCCACATTAGCAAGCATCGTAGACTTTCCAGTGTACGGTATTTAGTGTCCTTGGTACAAATTGTCTTCAGCTGCCTTGGAGACCTAAATTGTTCTAATGAGAATCATCCGGCTTTCTTGGCTGAGGAACAATTTTCTTGCAAATGAAAGGGAGCTCTTCTCATCTCTGAGTGGCATGATTTGGGACTAATAGCTTCAGCAGCTCATTGGATTTAGTGGAGGTATTGCAGCCATTCAAAAGCAAGGGGAGACCTCATAAGTGCCTTCCCAGTTCAACCATGGACCAAAGACCAATACTGTTGCACATAGCAACTTACAGGGAGGCCTCAATTACACAGAGTTTAGAATGAAAATGCAAAACTTTGTGATTTGTATGAGAAAAAAAAGGAAGATGTACAAGTGGCCCCAGACCCGAAGAACTCCATGACCTACTAGGATCAAGAATGCCTCTGGAGATGAGATCCAGAAAAGATTTGGACAACTTGTGCATTCTCCTTTGATTTTTTTTCCTTGCAGAATTTGTACAGTAGGAATAAATTCAAGCATCTTTAAAATACCACAGAACTTTATATAATTAGCTAATTTTCAAGTATTTATGCTGGGGGTCTCTCTCACTCAACTCAGTTAAACCAACTGCTGTCTCTGTCTCTGTTTCTGTGTGTGTGTGTGTGTGTGAGAGAGAGAGAGAGAGAGAGAGAGAGAGACTCTACTGGTTTACTTCCCCCCCTTTGCCCCTTTAAAAAAACACAAAACATAAACCAGACCAAAATCACATTTACATAGCTTTATATTAGTCCATTTCTCTTATGCCTCTTACTTCACCTGTGCCACCTTCACCTTTGGGGCTAGGTTCTACTTTTAATATTCTTACATTTCTTTCTTCTGCTTTCTCTCCAGAAACACTGATTCTTCTCCTGGTTTGTATCCGTTATTTTCTGGAATGCATATTCCAGAACTAAATTCCATATTTTTTTAAAAAGTTGTTGCCTTTTCCTAAACCTCTTCTTACTTTCATTTCACAAGTTATGGTAGCTTATTATTAATTGACAGACCCCACGTATCTCTGTACCACTCCTCAATATTAATATGGTTATCAAATCCCAGTTCTTTTCAAATAATAACTTTGCCTATGTAGCCATTATTGTAATTGAATCCTTTTCTTCCCTCTTCAAAAGGTGATCATTAATTACTGTATATTTAACAAAACAGTCCATGGATATAACAGTACATTTGGATATCAATTCCAGTCATTTCTCTAATTTATTTAAACACCCCAGTTCATTTTTCCTGCTTATATCACATAACCAACACATGCACAAATATGTCCCATTTTCTTTTTTAGAGACGAGAAGTTCTTATTTAATATATTTATTTTCACTGGTTTTAAATACAATATTCACACTATATTATAACTGTTTTCTTTAACCCTTACAGATAAATTCTTACTCCACATTTGCACTATTTATCTGTTTCCTCCTTCCCATGTTTCAAGTAGAATGGGACAGCATTTAGAGATTGCTAAACGATATGCCTAATCTGTGAGCTTGTTTGGTTGGTTTTTTGTTTTTGTTTTTGTTTTGTACATGTCTTTCCTTGAGTGTTGAAAGTTTTCTGTTTATCCTAGCTTAGGGGTTTCCTCACCTCTGTGTTACACATTAATTGTGCTTTGCTTTATAAATGGCCCCTGGCAGGTAATCACAGAGTAATTTCTGAGTTACATGTTTTATTGGAGAATTGTTATAGGAGAGTGAACAGATTATTGAAGGATGTGTGAATAACCACCAAATTTAAGTTCCACACCCAGGGGCTCCTTTTTGTAAGAGTGAATTCCAGTCTGTCCAAAAAAAAAATTTGGGCGTTGTTGTTGTTGTTGTTGTTGTTTGTTGTTTTCTGGTTTTGAAAAGTGCATTTGTAATGACTCATGTCAAGTCAGACTCTCTAATTGCAGTTGCTCATGTATAACTCTGGTAACCATGCCTGATTGAATAACAACTGAATAGGGCTCCACCTAACTAGTAATGTGGCAACTAGGGATGGGCATGAAATGAAAAATTAATGTTTCGTTACATTTCGTTACTCATTGTGTTTTGTTTCATTACTAATCAACTCTTTTTTTTAATTTTAGTAAGTAAAGAAAATGAGTAATGAAACAATTTGGAAGCTGCCGCCACACAGGTGAGGTTTTTTTGACAGGTGGGACTGTTCCCAGTGGGAACAGCCCCACCTGTGAAAAAAAATTACCTGGGTGGCAGCAGCTTCTGAATCATTCTGACCTGTCAAACCCAGCTGGGAGGTGGGTGGCAAGGCAGAACGGAGCAAGCAACACTCCTGAATTTCCCACCCTTGACACCCCGCTTCACAGCTAGAGTTTTTTGACAGCTTGGGGCTGGGGTTGGGGAGGGGTCCACCCTCCCTCCCTATATCCATCAGTTAAAAAGCCCCAGCTGGGAGGCGGGGGGCAACATGCTAGAAGGGAGCAGGCGACAAAAAACTGCCCCCTTCTGGTGTGTTGCCCCTCCCAGTGCTTCCCAACTGGGGCTTTTTGAAAAGGGGTCTGGGAGGGAGGGAGGGCAGCCCCCCTCACCATACCACTCTCTGTCAAAAAGCCCCAGCTGAGAGGTGGGGAGAGAGGCAAAAGGAAGAACGAATCAGGTTTAGGACCTCGCTACTTGTCAGAGTGCCTTCTCCCTTTGAAAACCGCCCATAATACCCGATCATCCCAGGCTAGGCGTCTGAGGCAACTAACACCACGAGAGGCCCGAAAGGAAAAAACAAGAAATAGGGCCTTCTCTGTTGTTGCTCCTTGCCTGTGGAATAACCTTCCACCAGACATCTGCCTGGCCCCCTCTTTGGCTGCCTTTAAAAAACTATTAAAAACCTGGTTATTTAAGCAGGCATTCCCCAAAACATAATTGCAATTCAGTGTTCACCCATTAGATTTTGGTTTGACTGATTCGCCTGACAATAATAATATATTGTTTTATGTCACTTTAATATTATTTTTATTTTTATTTTTATTCTGTTGTGTTACTATTTTATGGTTTAATTGTATAAATTGTTTTAATCTGTTAATTGTTGTAAACTGCCCAGAGTGACCTCACTGCCAGATGGGCGGTACAGAAATCCAATTAAAAAAAAAAAAACACCTGATACTTTCTCACGTCAGCATTCCCCCTCATAGAACCCTCTTGTTTCTGGAAGGACCAGAGTGTTCCCTGCTCATGTGAGCTCAGTGCCAGCAGCAGCAGCAGGGAATCCCCCTCCCCACAGCCCTACCTGTTAAAAAAGTTAGCTGGGAGGCAGGGATCACAAGGGAGAACGGAGACAGCGGTAAATTCAAGCTCTGTTTGAATTTACCTCTGCCTCCTTCCTTCTCCCATGCTCCCCCTCCCCCACTGCCTACAGCACTCCCTGCCCAAAACACCCCCCTGGGAGGAGGGGATGGCATGGGAGAAAGGAGCATCCAGGCAGCATTTACTGCTGCTTGACTGCTCCGTCCCCCCTAGCCGCTTGCCTCCCAGGTGGGAATTTTTGACAGCTTGAGCTGTCAAGACCAGCTGGGAGGTGGTGACGGGCAAGAACTGAGCAGGGAAACAGCTGGCAGATCTTGCTGCTGAAGTGAGATCTGGTGGTGGCTCCCCAGTTCAGTTCCTCCTAAACAGAAAACATCATTTCGTTTAGGTTCAGGATGGCACACTATCTGCCGTTTTGTTTCATTTTGAAACAGTTCAAAACGTTACAAAATGACAAAACAGCATGGTTTTTTTTTTGGTCAGGTGTCCATCCCTAGTGGCAACTGAAAGCCAAACATTGGTGGTGCACTAAGTAGGAAAATACACCAATGCTCTTCCTGCTAGGAGTAATAATTAACATGGCTTTACCTACAGAACCCATGGCATATGGTGAAGGCTGCAGCTATATTAAGGGCTACAAGAAAACTTGACTGAGTCATATAACTCCTTACCTTACCTCTAATAGCATGATCCACCAATTGTCTCCCCAGTCCCATCTGCTTAAACCTGGCTAGAGAGCAAAAAAAGGAATAACCATAGACATTAGGCCAGGGATGGCAAACCTTTTAGAGACCGAGTGCCCAAACTGTGATTCACACCCCACTAATTTTTCACAAAGTGCCAATACAGCAATTTAACCTGAATACAGGTGGCTGTGAAGGGGTGATGTCGGGTGCCCACAGAAAGGGCTCCGAGTGCCACCTTTGGCACCTGTGCCATAGGTTCGCCAACACTGCATTAGGCAATATGCCTTTACAGGCCACTTAAAAATCATCACACAGTATGTGAGCTTTTGTGGACCAAAATACTGGGGTGCAACCAGTGTGAAGACTCAAAATCCAGACACTCATGGCCCATGCCATCTGCTGCCTGAAACATTTCTAATTGTAGGGCTGGTTTCTCCTCAGCAACCCTTGTTTTGTTCTCCAGGAATATCCTTTCGGGTTTCAACTTTAATTCTCAGAAGGACAAAATATAAACAAGGAATCCTATATATCAATTTTGGAATGGCACTTTTAGGCACTGGACATTTTCCATAAGTGGGAAGGAGAGGGAAACTTCATAAAATCCAGTAATATTTCATCTTTTTAATAAAATAAAAAACTAGTTTATGAACAGTTGGCCATCCTATCAGGCAGAAATTTGCTATTTAAAGAAGACCTGGTTGTGTTTTCCTTTACCTTTTAACAATGTCTCCCTCTGTTAATCTTTTTTCCATGATTTTTTCCCCTTTCTTTTCATGGAACAAATCTTTTTTTTCTTTCTTGTTTGCTTTTGTCAAATTACTGTCTTGCACTCACACACCCATTTTGTTGCTGCTGATTTTATTGTTGTATCGTGGCTTGTTTTTTTATTATGATCCCGTGGTCCGGAGCAGGGTTTTACGATTCCAGGAGAGACAGTAGCTTGCTTTCCAAAAACTTTCCAAAAACAATGTTTTCCTTTGAAATTCCGGAGTTCGTGTTGTGTCTGCTTTCTCCCTGACCCTCTTCGAAGGCAGCCGTGTGGTGTGTTTTTTTTTTCCCAAAAGGGGAAAAAGAAGTAAGGAAAGGAAAAAAAGAAAAAGAAAAATGAACTCTTTGGAAACAAAGATCCGTTGTCTCTGAGCTGTAGCAGGCAGGAAACCCCGCTCACAGGGGATCACGGCGGGCTGGTGTTGTCCCAGCGCTAGACTCCAGTTCTCTGAATTCAACCTGACAGCTTGTCTGGAGCACTTTCTAAGTAACCATTATCCTTCCTTTCCCGCTCTCCCCCCCCTCCGCCCAAGCAAAGTAAGTGGGCTTCAAAACCGCCTCCATCCCTCCCTCCTTCACTTCGCCTCTGGTGTATGACAGACAGTGTTATTGCACATGTGTGTGGGTTATGGCCTGGCTGAGGTCCATTTGTTCCCTCAAAAGGAGCTTAGAGTCAGGCTGAAACAAAAAATAAATGTGTAGGGCTTATTTCCACACAACAGCCTTCTCTGTGTGTGCCTGTGTGCACACCCCCCCTCTTTCTGCCCATGTTGTGTGGAGCATCTCTCGCTGTATGTGCTGTGTGTACTCTAACTTGCATTCTTTATGCCTCCCAGTAAGCTCCTTGGTCTGCCCACAGACAATGTGGTCTAATGGTTAGAGTAACAGAACTGCTGGATAGCTCGGTGGCTTAGGCATCTGCTGGTGGACCCAGAGGTTTGGAGTTCAATTCCCCACTGAGCCTCCGTGGCAGGGGATGGACTTGATCATTCATGGGGTCCCTTCCTGGTTCATCAATTCTAAGATTGATGATGATGATGATGATGACGACGACAACAACAACAACAACAACTACATGACTGGAGACAAAGTCTTCCAGTTGGTCTCAGGTTTCAGCCTCCCACTTAGTCAGAGGCTGACTTTGAGTGATCATTGTTTCTCAATCTCAACATATGAACACCATGAGATGGTTTGTGAGAGCATGGCAAAGATCAAGCATCCTTGGTGGTACAGAGGATGAACTGGACAGAACCAGAAGCCTCGAGGAAATTGGTAGCCCTAGCTATTTACAAACAATGGCTAGATTTCTATTTGGGGTTTAAACCTATGTAGGTGCAATTGTGTATGCCAAATTATAGTGGGGAAGTGCTAATTAATATACAGTGGTACCTTGGTTTAAGGAATTAATTCATTCTCCAGGCCATTTCGTATTGCAACAAATTTGTAAACCGAAATGTGGTTTCCCATAGGAATGCAGTAAAAAACAATTAATCTGTTCTGGAGGTCAGAAAAAAGGCAAACCGGGGCATTCCATTTAAAATTTCCTTAAACTGAGGCATCCCCATTCTTTTCATCATGCGAACACCACACACCAACTTTTGATGTCTTACGGGGGGGGGGGGGGAATTGAAAAAAAATATTAAACCATAAATTCAATGACCGTAAATAAATAAATCTTTAATCTTAAACCGAGGCATCCCCATTTCTAATAATTTATTTTCTTAAACCGATTTTTGTTAACCAAGGCATTCTTAAAAGGAGGTACCACTACGTTGCCCCTCACTTTGAATAATGCTCCATTCCATCCAAATCGGCCTCTGAAGTTCTTCAGCCAATAACTTCTTTTCCTCCCTGCCTTTTGTCAATCCATTCCCATTCTTATGATGTTATTCTTTGAGGGGTCAATATTATGGTCTCAAATTTAAGGCCCCCGCCCTAAAGAAAGCCATGGGATAAAAGTCCTGTCAGCGCTTAATGAACAGCCCAAGACCCTGAAAGGCTCCTCTTGGGTTCAGCTTCTTCTAACTTTGGCATGTGAAGGATCTTTTGCTCTCATAAGCCCCTCCTCTGCCAGGAGTTCGCGTTTAATGTCTTCAGCAGCAGCTCCATTCTGCCTCCTTTGCGTCTTGCACTCATTGCCAGGATTGCTGCCTGGGTGGAGAAGTAGGATTTTCACCAGAAACACAGCCGTGGGAGTTGTCATCATTATAAGTCCGTATGAAACTGCAAAACCTGAAATAGACATCACTTGAACTGCTTAGCACGCGTTGATGTCTTCAATCATCATCTAACGTGATGGCGTTTTGTTTTAACTGATATTGACTTGATTTTGTCTGAAAGCTATATAATTCAAATTTTAAGTAAATTTGAGGTGGATGAAGGATAGTTTTCTCCCACATCAACCAGTTGATTGCATTGAGGTCGTCCTTGGAGGCCTTTGGGTAGCTAGATGAGTGAGAGGGTCTTCTTAAACGCAGCACTCCATTTTTTCAATGCTCTTGCAGGAAAACCACTGAGTGAATCTCCCCACCAGTCAATGTTACCCTCTAACCACTACCCAAACATTCACCATTCTTGGTTGTCCCAAATATTCTGAACCACAACTCCTATTAGCCACTTAACTAATGGATATGGTTTATGGGAGCTGGGCAGCACTGCATAATATAACACAAGTATCCCCTTCTTTCTTCTCTCTATTGGTGCCCCTGTCTCACTTTCTCTGCTTCTCTTTTCGGGGTAGGATTGTAAAGTCTCGGGATATTGGGTGAATGCTCAAGGAACCCCTACATTTCTCTGAGTCTCTAGTTCGGCAGTCAAATCTCAGAATGTGTGTTACTTTAAGTGGAGAAATTTTGATTTATGTTTATGAGAAGCCTGGGCATCCATCTCTCAACCCATCCCTATATCCTTGGTGCCATGGTTCACCAACTCAACACAAAAGTGTTTATGTGAGTGTTGGGCTTCCTACCCTCCCAGTCTTCACTGCCCCACTTCTGTGATATGACCAAGGTTCACATTCATGACATCACAGTGATTTACCTTCCAGATACATTAAGGAGCTGAGCTGGTGCTGCATGAAAGGAACTGTCCTCTTCTTGCATTCCTGACTTGTCCTTAAAGAGCTGACGGGCCAGGCAGAGACATCTAGTGGGCCATATAAAACTAGTGGGCTAGGGGTTCCACACTGCTGCCATCCGGGAAACACCAAGGCTAAACCCTGTAAATGCCCCATGTCCTCATAAAGTACAAATAAGCCTTTAAACATGTTTCCAAACTTGAGCAAACTTTGGATGAAAAAATCTGCTGCAGTACAAATGTTTGCAATATCTTTTGGTCCTTCATGCTAAGTGTTTGTATTGGTTGGAATTCAAGAAGCCTTCTGGATGGAGAACAAACAGCTGCAGAATGGCAGCTCTTGAAAACTTCGTAGGATTTATATCACAAGTCTTCATTTTTACTTGGAAGTGAACACACATTTATCGCAGACGCTGTCCGAGATATCTTCATCTCTTCCGAAGCTGGGGGAATGATGTAGACTTCTACTTGAGGCCAGATTATTAACCCAAATCCTGTTTTTGCAACTTTGTGTGGTGAAAGTTTTACCAGTTCACACTGGTAAAATTTATTTTAAATTAATTGAATGCTTCCTCAGCCACTCACCTGCCTTTTAGAGTCTGGGGCTCCTCTATTTTGCCTTTGGGAGCCTTGGAATGGTGCTGATGGGGAGCCTTTATTTGCCAAAAATCACAACTGGACCACCAACACCATTGGGAACAGAGGTGGAACTCCAACAGTGATTTCTGGAAAATAGAACTCCAACAGAATTTGATTTCTGGCAAGTAGCATTCCAACGGTGATTTCTGGCAAATAGGTTTTCCATTTACCAAAAACAAACAAAACAACAAACAAAAAAACAGAAAATTGAATTATCCTGGTCTCTGGCTGGATTCCTTTGCCTAACTATCCTCATGGTGTTCCAAACACATTTTGCAAGACTTTTGGTTGGAGTAATTGTCATTTATGGTTTAGTACACATTCCACTCAAAGGTGTATCTGGAGGAAGGAGGGTGCATTTGCCCTGGGTGCTGCAATCTGGGGGCACCTGGAGGGGGAGCAGGAGGCGGAAGCCATGCACCTTCCCGCCAGTAGTCCTCCTTTCCCCGGGCTAAAGCTTGGCGATGGGACCCACTCCCCCGCAGGCTCTGCCACTGCCGCCGCCGTGTGCCAGGTGAGCAGCGAACTAAGTAGGCAAGCTGTTGTACAGGGAGCGCTGTGGCTGTGGCGCCCTCCTCCTCCTCCTCCTCCTCCTCCTCCTCTTCCTTTTCCTCACCTTGCTCTGGGTCCACCATGGGAGACGTAAGGTGCACCTGTGATACCGCGTGCGCACATACACACACAAACGCCTATCCAACCAACCACCCCATGCCTGCAGGATTGCACCCCCCCTTGCTGGGTGGATGTGATGGGGTTGGGCCAGAGGGGGTGCAAAAGCAACTTTGTCCCCAGGCACTCCATGCCCTTGCCATGCCACTGATTCCACTCCTTTGCTAGACAGGAGAAATGAAATCTTGGCTGATCTGATCAACTCTTGGAGGTGGTGGTGGTGGTGGTGGTTGGCATTTCGGGGAAAAAGGTAGAAACTTGCATCATCAAAGCATTTTCTTTTACTATGTCCTTTCAGATTCTTCATTCTGGACATAACTTCACAGGGCATGTCACCACCACAAAGAATAAGTCAATAAACATCCACATGCGGTTTTAACTGAAGGGTGATGCTGACTGGGAAATCCTAGAAAACATAAACCAAAAAAGCTATACCTACAGATCTGCATACGAGGGCACTTGTTGTTCATAGTAAATCAGAAGTTTTACCTAGTCAGGGCCCAGGTTCTGTATTTGCATAGAACCTCTAGATCTGATGCTACTCAGAGTAGCAATGCTTGTCTAAATAGACCAATAGTTGGTTGGCCACGTGGAGAAGTTTGTTGTTAGGAGCTTCGAAAGGTCAACAACCGCTGGGACTCGCAATCAGTCTCTGTCTTGGGACACAGCCACCCATTTCTTGTGTTCCTCTATTTTGCAGCTACACAATGCTAGACAGCTAAGAACCTTTTCACACGACCCCTAAGATCCGCTGGCCACTTAAATTCGGACCAGAGATCTTAGGGGTTTGTCGCTGTTTCTGTGTTCCCACCCCCTCTGCACTCCTGGTTGCTGGCTGCATGAGGGGAGGGAGAAAAAAATGAAGAAAAGAATGCCGCTCACCTCCATTCTGCCGTCCCGGCACTGCATTCAGATCTCTTAAAGGGGCGGGGGGCAAAAAAAGAACAAACAGGAGCAAGGAGAGCCCGGCAGTCACTACGTTATATCCGCATCAGGAATTTTCACCTCGGGAGAGCAGGTACCTGAAAAGTGCGCTGGGACGCGCTTAGGTGGGTGTGGTCGCACTTAATTATCTGTAAACTCCAGAGCTGGTGGGGAAATAATTTTAAGCTCCGGAGCTGGGAGCCATTTACGGCGGAGTTTAGGGGTCGTGTACAAATACCTTAAGTCAGTTCATGCTAACAGAGATTGGAGGTCCGATTGATGCCTCCGTATGTGCCTAGACCTATACCATAAGTAAGACCTGCTCTGTAAGCTGTCCTCTGTGTGCCTTCACTGATTGTGGAATATTACATGGAGAGACAGGGGAGGGGTTTGTCAGCTGAATCCCATCGGCTGTGGAATGTACCCCACTCTTGATTTCATACGTCTGTTTACCAGAGCCTTTGTATCTTGGCTTGTATATGATGTGCGGTTGTGATGTCATTTTGAATGTGTAAGGTTTTAACGACTTTGGTTTCAAACCGCTTAGATTGCCTTCCACATTTCCAGTTCTTGCTATTTATTTATTTTTGTTTCCCTTCTGTTGCCTTCCTCCCAGTGGGAGAAAAAAACAACCCATTGTAATGATTTACATATTTAAGCTGTTAAATTGTGTAAAAATGTTTTTGATATTCAGTACACACCTTCAGAGCTCATGATACAGGGCAGTGCTGGCGAACCTATGGCATGGGTGCCAAAGGTGGCACTCGGAGCCCTTTCTGTGGGCTCCCGACATTGCCCCTTTACAGGCACCTGTGTGCAGGTTAAATTGCTGCATTGGCACTTTGCGAATAATTAGTGGGTTTTGAATCACAGTTTGGGCAAACCTCTATAGGTTTGCCGTCACTGATATAGGGCAAGATGTACATATTCTACATGAAGGCCAGGTTGCAGAGAAATCAAATGAGGCATGGCAAAAATGAATGCGTAGAATTGCTCTTTGGAGTTGCCCTAGTCAGGTCTTTGAATCAATGTGGGTCTACCCCATACAGAAGAATAGAAGTTCCCTTATCCAGCCCCTCTGGCTTCATTGCTCTGCTGTGCATGGAGGGGTGATGACGCTTTAACAAGACCCCTGTCAAAGAGGTCCTTGATTTGACCCAGTTCCAACAGGCATGACTTGTGCCCACTCTCTTCCACTTGACCTTCTTGTGCAGGAGGGTGGACATGCATATTTTAATTGGCATGGATTATTGAGGTCTTATCTTCCGTCTCACTTAAAAAAGAACTTTATTTAAGAAAAAAGTCTAGGGGAGGGGAAAAACACCACAAGAGGGTTGTCCAAGCCAAGTTGGAATATACAAGCACATGTGGGATTTTCCACCAGACGGTCTTGCCTACTTCGTTATTCCCCCTCTCTGTGACAGACAATAGAGATTGTCTGGCTTTAATTCATTTGTGAGATTAAAGCCACTTTCCCTGCATTCCCAAGATGCTTTCTGAGGAAGATTAATTTTAAAAACACATTCGTTGCCTTGAGGACAGATCTCATCTGCTCTTGGGGGGAAAAATATTGGGACCAGTTTTACTTTTTTTCAAAACTTCTGGCCTGTGTCTGGTTGAGTAAGACAATGGTTTGCGCTGTCACACATTCTGGCATTAGTTTTTAGGTCTGCATCTACTCATTCAGGAATATCTATTGGTTTCAGATGATGTTGATTCAGGGCTGTTAGCCTGAGGGCAAAATTCTTGTTTACTTAGCAGGGAAGTTTGAGGATGTTTCCACCAGAACTCTTGGGTCCGAAGAGATCAAAGCCATCAGATCAGCATATTTCTGTCCTCAGAACTTGGCTTCTTAAGCTGTGGTCTTACCCTCGTTTACTTGAGAGTAGGGTTGACTCAGTCTGTTTTGTGTTCTAAAATTATCATTTTTAAGAACAAGTTGCTCTCTACTCTATTTCACATGAGCTTGCATTTTTCCAAAATAAATCTTTATAAAAATATGTGTTTCCATGGGCATAAAAACAAACATGTATCTTCCAACACATGTTTTAGAAAGCCCTTTCCCCTGACATACCACTTTTAAAAGCAGTTTTTCTAATGCAGCATTTTTTTAAAAATCCAGAAGCTTGCTAGCTGTAGTACTCATAAACCATGACCTGTTGCCGTCTGTAATGAGCAAGCACATTATCTACTGTTGTTCAATATTTTTGGAACGTTTCATCTTCTGCAACTCTAAAATCCCCCCACAAAAAGGTTGGAAGGGAGGAACATGCTCCTCAAGAAACTGTCTCCTAAGACTGGTCTTTTTTGATGAGGTTTTCACCTCAAGCACATCTTCCTAAAGGACTTGGAGGCCAAAAATGGAAGAAGCAGTGTGCGGACATTTCACCTGGAGTGTTCCCCAAGGATGGGGGATTTTGAGTCACAATATTCACTATCATGTCGGACTTAAGATGCACAGGCGACTCAACTTGGACCCAACTCTGGGTTTTCTTTTTCCAATGACTTGGACTCAACTTGCAAGTTGGAACCCACCCACTCCTTTTTTCTGGTGTGTGTGTGTGTGTGTGTGTGTGTGTGTGTGGTGTTGGACAAAGAACCCATTTTTAATAGGGACTCTGGACCTGGAACCAAAGTCTCAGACTGAAATACATGGCAACTACCCCGGTGACACCCCTGAAGGATTGCTTCCAATCCCTTTTATTTATTTATTTATTATTTATTTTTGAATATTGTTACCCCACTTTTCTCCTTGGAAAAGGACCCAAGGTGGCTTACAATAATGAGGGACAATATACAACCCGGAACATTTAAGTCATATTCAAGTTAAGAACAGGGAATTAAAGTGACATCTTAGAACATTAAAAGGTAATAGTAGAGCTACAAAGAGCAAGCAAAAAGAAAAGAAGAATCCATTATGAGGGGTGGAAAGTAACATGGAAAACACTAGTGTTTTTATGAAATCAGTCAATGCAATCATGTATGGTCATCCATATAAAGTCACAAAGTAGGTAGTCTATCATTCAGGGAAAGCTTGCCTGTAGCGGAAGGTATTTGCCTGCTTCCAGAAAGACAGCAGACACAGGGCAGCCCTGGCCTCTAGTGGGAGGGAGTTCCCAAGTCTGGGAGCAGCAACATAGAAGGCCCTTTCATGGGCTCCCACGAGACATGCCTGTGAGGGTGGCAGGATGGAGAGAAGGGTCTCTCTTGATGACCTTAACAACCAAGACAGATCATACTGTGAGATTCAATCTTTGAGGTAACTTGGACCCAGGCTGTTTTGTGCTTTGTAGGTTCAGGTCAGCACCTTGAATTGTGCCCAGTAGCTGATTAGCAGCTAGTGGAGCTGCTTTAGTATGGGTGTAATGTGATCTCTGTAACCCACCCCAGTCAGCAATCTGGCCGCTGCGTTCTGGACCTGTTGAAATTTCCTGAGACTTTCCATCGGTAGCCCCATATATGTTGCATTGCAGTAGTCCAGCTGAGAGGTCATTAGGGAATGTGTCTCAGTGGCCAGAGCAGATTTCTCAAGAAATGGGCATAATTGGCATACTAGTTTTAATTTTGCAAATACACTTCTGGCTAGAGTTGTGACCTGGGCATCTATGCTCAAAAATATAACATATCCTACTGTGCTCTGTTTGTAATGAAATTACATTATGTTCCTCAATTCAAGTTTTAAGAGACACAGCAGTTTGACCATAGCACCATTATATGGTCCTAGCATGGGCAAATTAATGGAGGAGAGGCATCTGCATGTGCTGAAATCTTCCTCACACCATCAATCCATTTTTATGGATTTCCTGTGCCCATCTGGATTCCTAGATGCTTAAGATATATCAAAGAACCCACAAACTACTTCAGATGTTTTCCATCTGGCATATTGGATACAGTGAACTTGCTGCATGATGCCCATATTCCTCGAAATGACTCAGAATGTGGTGGACTTGCTTTTGTTTTTAACAGAGGGATGCTTTCAGTGATGGTTTCTTGCAATACCTTTGGTACCTCTTCCAAGCCTGTAAATCAGTACATTCATTCTCTGATTCTTTATCTGTTGTAACAAAACAGCAGCAGCAACAACAACGAAACAGGGCTTTAGAGTCACCTGTTAGCCCTTGAGATAATTCATTTTTGCTTCCTTGCTCAGTGTCCTGGTCTGGATATAACCGTTGACTTTTCTTTCTTTTCTTTTCTTCTCCGTTTTCATTTATTAGACGCTTCATATGATGCAGTGAGACGATCCGGATGGGGCAATAACATGAATTCCAGCCACAACAAAAGTGAGTCTATGTAGTATGTCTTATGGCTTAGATTGGCTGCCAGTTGCTTTTCATAGAAGCCATTTTTGCAATATTTTGGGTCCCGTGTGCTGAAAGATGAATAGGGGGATGCTATGTTCGCAAGCCCTCCCACACCAAAGCAAAGGACACTTTAACCCCTTCTGGTCTTGTTAGATACCATCAAGTCACTTAAGGACTAACATTTCCCTGTTAGTATGCTGTCATTTTTCATTTTGGCCATACCATCCCTGTTCACACCAGCTGCACCACTGGTCACATGATGGCCAGCTTGTAAATGGCAGAACTTGTTTATGTGGCTGTCCTTCTGGTTGTGATTTTGCAAGACACAACGTTGGCCTAAATGGATGTACTTTTGAAGGCATCGGTGGGTGTTCTCTTCTGCTTTTTTTCCTTCTCTATGATGTAAAACATTTTCCTTCCTTTGTTATTACTAGGTCCTCCTCTGGGAGGAGCACAAAACGTCGGCAAAAATGTAGATCAGCAGAGAGCTCAGCCAGGTAATGCTTTCGGATTTTTGCTGCCCCCTCCTAATGCTGCACATTGCAGGAGGAAGATCATAGCCAAACCAAGAAAGAGTAGCTATCAACTGGATGTGGTGGAGAGAAGTCAATGGACTCTACTGTCTCTAGATCAGGCTGTCCAAACTTTGGCCCTCCAGATGATTTGGACCACAGCTCCCAGAATTCCAAGCTTGTATTGTCAATGAAAAAGGACCGTGGGAGTCGTGGTCCAAAACATCTGGAGGACCGAGGTTTGGACATCACTGCTCTAGATCTTTGGGGCCAGGGCTACAGCATTAAATTCACAGCAGAGGTGGAGATCCTTTGGCCTGCCAGATGTTCTTCAGCTTCAAGACACCTTGCCCAACAGGGCCAATAGCCATGGAAGGAAGAACAATCCAAAACAAGGACTTGCCCCCTGATCTAAGGACTCTCTGTACACCTGAGCTGAGCTGGAGAAGGTGTCTAGCTTCTGCAACCTAACCTAAAACTCCTTGGAAATGGTGGGTGCTAGTTGTGAAAAGGCAGGCTGAAATAATCTTATGCCACCCATGGGGAGGCTGGATATGGAGTACACTACAGTTGTACAGTACATACAGTAGTTTTCATACAAAAGATTCCAGATTCAAATCCTGCCATACTCAGTAGGAGGGGAAGACTATGGTTCATATATTGCTCTGGATATTAGTAGCAATACTGCATGGGGTAAAAAGTGCATCCATTTGTATTAGCCTGACACTATGCCTTGGACTGAGCAGTGACCATTTTCCCCTTTCCTTTTTCTTAGATCCCTACCAAATTTTAGGACCCACCAGCAGCCGTTTAGCTAACCCAGGTGAGTCTACTTGGATTGACGGGTCATAAATCTAAGAGGAAATGTCTCTGTCCCATTCTTAGGTCAAGGTCTAGGTCAGTGGTGGCAAACCTTTGGCACTCCAGACGTTTTGGACTACAACTCCCAGAATTCCAAGCCTCTGTTGCCAGTGACAAAGGACTGTGGGAACTGTGGTCCAAAACATTTGGAGTGCCAAAGGTTTTTTTCTTTTTCTTTTTCTTTTTAAATTGATCTTATTGATTTTATAATGATGCTGTATTTAACTTAGTTATTGTCTGTTTTTTGTTGTAAACCGCCCGGAGTTCCTTCCGGAAGACAGGCGGTATATAAGCCCTAAAATAAATAAATAAATAAATAAATAAATAAATAAATAAATAAATAAATAAATAAAAATTTGCCATCATTGGTCTAGGCCATTTTATTTATTTAGGAGTGTTTTATTACTTTCATAGTTTGTCTCTGCAGTTTTATGGGTTTTCAATCTCCTTGTTTTTATGATTTATTTATTTTTTAAAAAAACTGTTATTACAGTTGATTATGGCAATACCTCCCTGAATCCAGTAGGATAATAAGAACAGTAAAAAGTGCATTGCTGGAAGGGCCCCTATGGATCATCACGTTTGGCCTCTGTCAAGGAGGTCTAATGGGGAATTGAACTGTCAACTTCTAGCTCTGCAGCCAGAAACCTAAACAATGAGCTATCCAGCATCTCAACAAATGCAACCATCATAACAATCATTGAGTGCCATCAAGTTGGTTCCGACCTTTGGCAACCCTGTTCAGGGTAGAGACAACTCATAAAGTGGTTTACCACTCCCTTCTTCTGTGGGAGCTTCTGAGAGTTGTGCAATGTGCTGCTTGCCCAAGGCCACTCAGGCTGGCTCTGCTCACAGAAGGCACAGTGAGGAACTCCCAACCTCTGCTTCTTCAGCCAGCTATCTAAACCACTATCCATCCAGCTCAAGTGCAACCATATGGTGATATTATATAGCAGTGTGGCGAACCTTCGGCACTCCAGATGTTTTGGACCACAACTCCCAGAATCCCAAGACTGCATTGCCAATGACAGAGGATTGTGGGAGTTGTGGTCCAAAACATCTGGAGTGCTGAAGGTGCGCCACTACTGTTATATAGCAACTGCCATTCTCACTGTGCTTTGTTTTGATGAAATGCTGAAGAAAAGAGGAAGGGGCCTTTGTGCAGGAGACGTTCCTGGAAACGGAAACTTGCATCTCTGTGTGTGCACGAGCATGGGTCACATAGACACAGAACTTCTTTGGAGAGGGGAAAGGAGAGACTTATCTATTTATTGCATTTTTAAAACCTGCCCGTCTGGCCAAGAGGCCACTCTGAGTTGGTGCATATGTATGTATTCTGGATAGTTCCATTTTTCCTATTCCTTGACAAGGTCCATAAGGTCTGCAAAGACTTTGTGCCAAAACCCAAAGAATGATGGTGCAATTGAATTCCAGAGGTAGGCACGATCAAAACCTCAGTTGTGTAAGCAAATGTTCTTCTTTGAAGAATTTGTCTCACTCGGCTTGGGGGACACCGTTTGGTGATCCCACAGCAAAGAAATACATTTTGGCTTTTTCGATGAGGCTGAGATTTATTTAAAAAGATATATCATAATTATGTAATCTGCAGTGTTTGGGGAGTTTCTATGTTTTCAAGATCCATTTTTGAACATTTCTCTCCCTAGTGGGAGAGATCCAGAGCAGAGTTATAGTGTATTGTAGAAGTAATTATTTGTGGTTGTAATTCTATGCCATCCTGTTAATTAGTTACTATTGCAGTTACAAGTTGGGAAAGTAACCTCTTCTTTCCAGTTTGTCCAAAATGCCCCAAATGCTTTAATTAATTTAAAAGAAATAGAAGTATCTTTATTCTAAAAAAAAAAAAGAAAGAAAGAAAGAAAAGAAAAGTCAAGCAAGGCAAAGCATGTTGTTTATATACTACCCCTTAGCACTTAAACATTCTCTAGGCAATTTACAATTTAATTAAGCAGACTACACATACCCCCCCCTCAATGCTGGAAGTGAGCTGGATACTCCTTTTACCAAACGCAGGATAGAAGGCTGAGTCAACCTTGAGCCAACTAGCTGCTATTGAACCCTGGGTTGTGAGCACAGTTTTGGCTGCAGTACAGCAGTTTAACAACTATGCCATGAGGGTCCTTACTAGAAGCTGCCAGCTTGTCGTACAAAGCACCCCCTTTTTTCTATTATATCAAGTTAATACGCACATTTAAAGAAAAAAATAGAGCACAAGGTAGCACTGCATCATGTGATGATTCTATCTCAATCAGTTCCTCTGGTTTATGGCGTAGTTAGTTCATTCACTAATTAAAATATTTCTCGTGTAATTCCAACCCACTCTGCCTCAATAAGTCTACAAGTAGGCTGCGGGGGAATAAATAATGTCTGGGAAAAAAGCATTTCATAACTGCTTCATACAGTTGAGAAAGCCCTCCTTCCCTTTACTGCAACTAGTGTAGTTTAAATGATGTGACCAATTGGGAACAAAATGTCCAAGGCAAGAAGTCACCATGGAAGCTGACTCATACTAGATTGTATGAGTCAGCATCCAACTGGTAATCTCTATGGTGATTTTTAAACTTGGGGCAATTTGCCTCCAAAAATCATGCCACTTGCACAAGTGGATATTGGTCAGTGACTAGTTAGCCATAAATAGTCATTCCCTAGCTTAGTTTCAGAGATATGGGACTACCACTGAAAAGGCCTTACCTCAAGGGGTCTTGACAACTGCCCTGCTTGTTTTGACTAAAGCAAGAGGGACGGAATGAAGGAGATGATTTCTACTCCCATGCCCTTTTCCTGGATCTTTTTTGCAGGGAGTGGACAAATCCAGCTCTGGCAGTTCTTACTGGAGTTGCTGTCCGACAGCTCGAACGCCAGCTGTATCACTTGGGAAGGAACCAATGGCGAGTTCAAGATGACCGACCCCGACGAGGTGGCCAGACGCTGGGGAGAGCGCAAGAGCAAACCCAACATGAATTACGACAAGCTGAGCCGAGCCCTCCGGTATTACTATGACAAGAACATTATGACCAAAGTGCACGGCAAGAGGTATGCATATAAATTTGACTTCCACGGCATCGCCCAAGCTCTTCAGCCTCACCCAACGGAGTCGTCGATGTACAAATACCCTTCGGATCTTTCATACATGCCTTCGTATCACACGCACCAGCAGAAAGTGAACTTTGTGCCGCCACATCCTTCTTCCATGCCCGTCACTTCTTCCAGTTTTTTTGGAGCTGCCTCACCATATTGGACTTCCCCTACAGGAAGCATTTACCCAAATCCCAATGTCCCGCGCCATGCTAACTCCCATATGCCATCCCACCTGGGCAGCTATTACTAGATGCTTTCTTTCTTTAAAACAAATCCAAAACAACCATCAGTGGCCTTTCTCAGTTTGAGTAGATGATCTCTTCCATTTGTGGATATCTCTGGACTTTTTTGACGGACAGTCACTTTTTATTTGGGGAGAATGCCGAATAACTGGATATTATTATTAATATTTTTATAATTATTATTGGAGAAAACTTTTTATTATTATTTTTGTAGTCCTGCTTCTTCTGTCTCTGATAGGCAGACAGATTCTCTGATGGGCCAGTATTGTGTATTTGGTGGTCGTACTAAGCCTTAAATTCTAGGACTCGCTAGGACTAAACCAAACTTGTCACAGGATTGCCATGGTCATCACTCCAGATCTTAGACAAGGCATCCTCATGAGCAAGGCTTTTAGGAAAGAACAAAAAGACCAAGAAAAATGTTTGCTTGTTGTGATCCTAATGTCAATGGCAGATTCTCCCCCCTGGGGCATTTGGGGAGCAGAAGAAACTTCAATTATGAGGACCATGTTTGGAGATGCCAACTGGAATCTTAGCTTTAAAGACAATTAAGGCTTATCTTTTATCTCCCGACTGGAAAAAAGATGAAGAGAGAAATGAATATATATTCCTATACATAAATATGTATATTTTAAGGCAATTAAGGGCATTGAAAGGACCTTTCGAGAAGATGGTTACACCGTTTTCGAAATATCTCCAGAAACAGTCACAACCAGGAAACAATCACAATGCATTGAGGACAGAGGTGACTTTTGAATGCAATGTGAAACTAATATAAATGACAGCAGCTTCCTAAGTTTTGCCAGAATCTCGGGAGTTGCAAAAACATATCCGATTCACGAACGCTGTGCGTTTGTCAGACTGCTAACTCAGAGGGTCAATGAGGTCAGAGGGCAACTTACTGTATAAATTATGCAGAGTTATGTTTTTACCTGTATCTCACAGTATTAATAAAATAAATAAAGATGAAAACTAAACGAGTTGACCTCGGTCACAAATGCAGTTGTTGGTGTGTGGTTTCTTTTTTACTGATAAATCTGTTGTTTAATTATTATTTGTACATGTTTTCTGTCTGTACATTTGAGTGGCAGGTTTGTATTTTCATTTCCTTCCTCCTTCCTCCTTCCCTTCTTTCTTTTTCCACTTCAGAAATAAACTTGAGATAAAAAAAACATGTCATGTTTCTGTTGGAAAAAATAAATGCCCACCGTTTTGAAGCGAATGATGGTTAATTCCAAAAACGTAACACTACAACTTCCATTGGTTTTATAACTAGTTCAGCCCTCATGGCTACCTCAACAGAAACATGAGAAATGTAATAAGGAGATTTGGACTCTGACTGAAGCTCTATCACAATTCTCTCCACAGAGTTCTAGTTCCCCTCGGTTCCTGGAAAGAATAAATGCCGATATGATCTGCTTTAGGTTGGTAGTGCTAAGCTCCCATCACCAATCTGCTGTCATCACCAACCATTCCAGAACTGCCATTTCTTATAAAGATACAATAGTGTGTTTCCCCACTTTAGTTCTTCTTTCTTGTAGTCCAAATGCACAAGAAAGTCCAAAGCCACAAACATTCATTTCAGGATCCCTAGGTAGGGTCCAGAAGGCTGTCAAGAATTCACAAACTGGAGTTTCAAGCTAAAATCCCAAGGTGCCAGGAAACATTGTCAAAGCTGCATTGCAGGCAATGGAGAAAGTTACTTGTTTGTCAGTGGTGGTATTCTCAGAGTTGTAATCCAAAGAAGTAACCCTGCTATGCTTTGTGCCAGTCATTTTCATACTGGCTTAGGAGCAAGGGAGGTGGCATTCGTATAAAAGGGATTTTTGGATTATGATAATTTTTCAGCTACACAGATCCCATGCCAACAAACTTGCATTTGGCTCATCTGGGAGAAAGGCCTCAGTTGGAAGCCACTGAGATTTAGTTAGGGCTTGCTTCACCTATACTTCCTGTTCCTTCCCCACTGCTAGCCAGGAGTGTTCTTTGTGAACAGGAAGCTAGGCAATGCTAGCTCTAGCTCAACCATAAAGCCTTCTTCTAGAGCAGTGGTTCCCAACCTTCCTAATATCGCTACCCTTTAATACAGTTCCTCATCTTGTGTTGACCCCTTGCCCTGCTTGGAAGAGGCCACAAGCCTCCTTTGGCAGGCCACTGCAGCAGGGGCCATAGATAACTTCCCTCTACAGGCACCCTCAGCCAATCGCATCCTCCACTGTCATTGATTGACATCCCCTCCAACCTATCAAGCTGCATCTTTCCCCACCCTACCTCCTCAAGACTCAAGCCGTTTGTGCCTTTTTCTTCACTGGCTCAGGGCGACCCCTGTGAAATCGTCGTTCGACCCCCAAAGGGGTCCCGACCATCAGGTTGGGAAGCACTGCTCTAAATGAACCCTTTATCTTAGGTGAGCCATGCGTAGGTGTATGTCTATCATGCAGCACTCTCAGAATGAAGTATTATGGGATCTGTAGGTCTAGATTTCCCAATCCTGACAGTCCAGCCCATTAGACGGGTTCATGCTTGCAGAAGGCTATTTATATTAGGAGAAGGCCACCCCTCTGAATGTTTCCTAGAAGCTTCTGCAATACACTGAAGTTTCATTGCTGCTCAGCAAGGATTGCTGGAAGATCTAAAAAAAAATCTTACTTGAAAATAGAATTAGGAAGGCTTTTAAAAGGCTATTTTGATGCTACTGAAGCTAGTAGGAATTGGGCCATAAGACTTCAATAGCAGCTGACCCAATTCTCTGACCTGTTCATACCACTGTCGGCCCTGTTCCAGTATAGTGGCTCAGCTTATACAAATCTATAAAGAACAGGTTTTAATACAGAGCATAATAACCTGGTTGTTAAAGTATTAAAAAGAAGCACTGATGCCCTTAAAAAAACCAAGTCTTGGTAAAGAAGCTAATTTCTTTCAGTTTGAGGGTCAAACTACATGAAACATAAGCTCCAAATTTAGAAGCCAAAATGATTATTTTCCCTCTATGGGCATATTTATTTTTTCAAATATCTTTTGTCTGAGCAATCAGACCTGCAAAGAAAGCCCATGCTTGCCTCCCAGTGACCAATCACAACAAAAGAGGAAGCCAATGTTCAACATGTAGAGAGGAGGAAAACTTGTGTGATCAACTGGGACCACAAAAGTAGCAGTGTTCCCCCATTTATAAGATATTCCAGTCTGAGGTAGAAGGATAAACAGATATCTTTTACTTATTAAATGAGCTCTGCTTCTCATGTGCTAACTTTCTCATGTAGTTTGACCCCACATGCTTTTTTGAAGCTTCCTTTCAAAAATTTTGCTGTAACGCTAGCAGAATATTTTATAAAACTGTTTTTTTTTTAAAAAAAGATGCCCAATAGAGGTATTTTCTATTTTATATATGCAATGTATTTTTGACTATTGAAATATATATATAATTTTGCCAGTAATCACTGGGGTCTTTTTCCCCCTTTAAAAAAGTATTCTGTTAAGCTGAAGACTGTTGTATAATAATGATGATGATGATGATGATCTATGGTGTTAAAATGTGATAAAATAAATTGTTCTTGACGAAGGATATTCTTGATGAAGGATCTATATTATATATATTTAGTGGTGTTTCTTTATTAGAGATGGGCACGACCAGAAATAAATGACGTTTCAAGTTATCGTTTGTCAGAACAGGTCCGTTTTGGGTCATTTCCGTTTGTTGCGAAAATTTTCAAAAATTTGTCGTTTTGTCGTGTCGTTTGTAGTTTGTCGTTTCTACTGCGATTTAGTGCGATTTGACTTCCCAGAGCATAGGGGCGTCCCGCAATGACCCAGAGCAGGCGGAAAACACTTTAAACTGGGTGATGAATAATAAATATATTGTTGCATAAGACTGCATCCTATGCAATAAAGCAAAGTGGGCAGAATGCAATATTCTTTTTTTCTTATCATTATTGAAGTTAAGCCCCAGTGCTTTCCATTCTTTCTTTCCAAGAAGAAGGTCTAGAATTGTGGAGCTGTAGAACTATCCCCATACTGGGAGTCATCTTGTTGCATCACAATCTGCAATTGTAATTTAAAATTGGGAGAAAGACAATAGCATCTATGATTTCTCCTCATACAATGGCTCAGTGGTCTGAACTAAATTTTGCTCATGCCAGTGCTGTGGTGGAAAGAGTAGGAAATGGTTTATTTCTTAATTTAAGCTTGCAATGCATGATTTCCAGAAGCTGGATAAGAATTTGCTGAGCCCTCTAAATAAAGTTGCTATGGGCAGGCTTTGTGGACCAATTTTTAATTGTGTACAGCCATTTCCCAGCTCTGGAAAGTGAGTCATTCAATAAGGTCAGGGACAAGGTCTAGTGTAGGGATGGGCATGAAACGGAAAAA
>JAHTLZ010000327.1:8848361-8875181 GCA_023846285.1 Phrynocephalus versicolor | reverse complement strand
TACTACTACTACTACTACTACTACTACTACTACTACTACTACTACTACTACTACTACTACTACAATAATCATAATCATAATCATAATCATAATAAATGTGCAAATAAGTACTTGCTAAACAAACTAAAGCTGAATGGCAAGAGCAACTTAAACACAGACACCAGGAGCAGAAACAACAAAAACAGCAAGCCAAACAAAACAATCACATTAACAGTCACCATATGCCTCTTTAAAGAGCAAGTTCTTAAGTGCTCTCTTAAAAGCAGGCAGGGACTACGCCAGAGGTATCTTGCTGAGAAGTTTGTTCCATAAAATAGGGGCAACCACTGAGAAGGCTGTGTTTCAAGTGATCATCTTCCAGGCCTCCCTAAAAGTGGCTGCCCAAAGCAAGAACATTGCAGCTGACCTTAGGGAGATTTGCTGTGCCAGGTATTCAGATCCCACATTTGTCTGGTACAACAAATGTGAGGCTCTATGGTATAGTGCAGTGGTGGTGAGCCTTCAGCATTCAGATGTTTTCGACCACCACTCCCAGATTGCCATTGACAAAGGACTGTGGGAGTGGTGGTCCAAAACATCTAGAGTGCTGTTGTTCGCCACCACTGATATAGCGGATAGAGTCTCAGAACTGGATTCTGGAGACCTGGATTCAAACTCCCAATTCAGCGTGCAAAGTCTTCAGGGTGGTGCAGTGGTTAAGCTGCTGTACATAAATATGCTCGCAACCTGAGGTTCATTCCCAGAGAGCTGGGTCAAGGTTCACTCAGCCTTCCATCCTTCTGAGGTCAACAAAAATGAGTACCCAGCCTGCCTGAGGGTGGAAAGACAATGTGCAGCCTGCATCATTACTTGCAAACTGCCCAGAGTTCCAGATGGAACTGTGTCTTCTCAATAGTCTTTAAGTGCTATTAGGAAACAAAGCCTCATGCTCTGCCTTTCTTTTGATTTGGGTTGGCACTAGTAAATTGCTCTTTGAACATTTCATAGACATTGCAGTTCCTATTAAGACCACAACCTAAGGGCATATAACAGAAGCCACTTGATAACAACAGCAAACTGTAGTGCATGCTTTATTGGTGTCCACAATGAATGTATGGATAAAGACAACTGGAAACTGGTCAAGGTAGGAGCAATGATATGGCTCCTTATGGCTCCAATGATATGGTTTTCAAACTACAGGAAAACAGATTCAACTTAAACATTAGGAAGAATTTCATGACAGTTAGAGCTGTGCGGCAGTGGAATATGCTGCCACGGAGGGTGGTCGAGGTTTTTAAGGAAAGTCTGGATAGCCATCTGTCAGGAGTCCTGTGATGGGGGTTCCTACATGGCAGTGTGTTGGACTAGATGGCCCTTGAGGTCTCTTTCAACTATGATTCTATGATTCCATGATTCCATGATTCTGTGTGGTCTGTGTCATCTTTTGCTTGCATAGTCTATATTTGCTTGCAAGCCAACATGTGATGGGGGTGAAGTATCTATGGGATGACTTTCCCATAGTCCATATTTTAATTCTGAGGACTGCAAGCTGACACATCAACAAGATGAAAACTTCTGAGCAAAACAGTTGGATGCAGGGAAACAGTGAGCATGTGAGTAAAGGCCAGGAAGGACATAGGTACCGAACTTATAATTTACAGACACAGTATTAATGTTCCAGTTGCCTGGTTGTACAGGTTTCCATCTTCTTAGAAAACTGAAAAAAAACCCTCTGGGTATTTGTGTTCTGATCTTACAGTGCTGCTGAGGACAGTGATGGAAGGGGAGTCCAGTTAAACTTTAAACAGAAGCTGTGGGTGGGTGGCGGGGTGGTGGTCACACAAATAAGAGGACAACCTTCCCTCTATCCCCAGCAAAACCAAAATGCCAACATTTTTGTTTCTTTCTTTATGGCTTTCCCTTTTCAAATCCCCACCCCACCCCGAGATAGGAGTGCAGACCCTTTGTGCTGATTTCCAGTATTTTGAAATGTCCTGCTGCATTGTTTTTAATTTATTCCATCTCCAAACAAGCAACACATCACATTTTAGAGCCTTAATGAATAACCATTTCCCCCTCTACAAATTTATGCTTATACTGTATATTACATACAGCTCAAGGGGCACCACGGTTAACAAATGCTAGCATAGCCGAGAGCCCAGCTGAATACATTCTGGTTCTCTGAAAGCTCCATGGAAGCAGGTTATAAAGATTTCAATTAGATGTGAGCAGGTACTTATATGAATAACACTGACTTTTCAAAACTTTGAGCAACTTGCCTTTTGCTTTAACATAGAGATTGTCACAGGCTAAGAGTCATCTTCGTGCTTTCCTGGAGATACAAAGAGGATCAGCCTATTAAGAATAAATAATAATACTCTTAGAATTATTAATTATTAATTATTATGACAAGTCCAGCTCGTCAAGGTGGCACAGGGGGGAATCAAACTCCCAACCTTTACCTGTACAGCTGGATCTCCTATCCACTGGGGTATCCAGCAGACGCAACCCAATGGCTTCCAAACTTTGCTTCCTCTAAGTCAGGCATATCCTAACCTTGGCCCGCCAGATGTTTTGGACCACAACTCCCACAGTCCTTTGCCATTGGAAATACAGGCTTGGAATTCTGGGAGTTTTGGTCCAAAACATCAGGAGGGCTGACGTTTCAACATACCTGCTGTAAGTGTTCTATCGTCTTTAACTTTGAGAGCACCATCCAATACAGTTCGTGGGTAAAGATCTGGGAGTGGAAATTTGCACAGACAAAGATTCAGAAGAACCCGTTTATCCTATTTTTCGTGATGACTCCACACAACTTCCAGCTGTAGTGCAGCAATGGCAGGCATGATTGCCTCCAGGCTTGCTTGTGAGCTAGGCAATGGCATTGGTTGGTCATCAAAAGACATTGGATACAGGACTAGGTTGAATTTGTCTAGTTCTCACACAGTTATTCTTTATGATATTGCGTGTTCAGAAGACTCTGGTGCTTTTGGGGGTGTTTCTCAGCTGCCAGACAATTATTGATGGAGAAGCTGATGTGATGTTGCCTCAAAACAACTATTTTCCCCCTTGCAATGCACCACTTATCACAATGGTTGTGTGTTAAGCTGTTGCACATTACACATGCAGCAGAAGGACAGTACAAAATTGGGTCCTTTGGTTATTGATGAGAATAGTAGTTCTGACTGCTCTCCTTCACACACGCAAAAGAAATACTTGAGAGCGAGTGAGTGAGAGAGAGTAGAGTCTAGCCCACTTTCTGCTCTGCTAGGTTTCTCCTTGCAGGGAGGTGCTGTTTTCATTTGATTCGTTGGTATAGTTATCTAGAAGAGCATTCAACTCCTTGGAGGAATCGTGGCATGTGAATATAGCAAGCAAATCCTATTGCTATGACATTTGAGCTCAAAACACCTCTTCTCCTGATCTTCCTTGCTAAATAGCCATCCTAATCTTTCTTGCTAAATAGTGACATTCCTGGTCCTCACTGACTGATAGTCCATTGTCAGATTTCTGGGATCCAGGCTCAGTTCTTTCCCAGTCTTATATTGGGTCAAACCATTGTTGCATTTAGCCCCATAATGTCAACACTGGCAGCCGCTCTCCAGAATTCCCTTAGTTAGTATCAAATGGTGTCAGTATTGTTCCTACCTCCCCCCTTTTCCCAGAAAATATTTTCAGTAAGAAGTTAGCTAGTTGGAAGATACAGAACACTCATCAAAGAAGTAGGAGTTAAATTAGTAGGAAGCCAACTACTTCAAAGGTTTAGGAACATAGTCCATACCTGGTGTGAGCACAGTCCTTGGTCTCCTTTTTGAGAAATAGTTTATGTAATATGTGTTGTATAATACAGAATGCTCCTAAGGAAACTTTGGTTTAAATCAGCAACCCTAGCTTGCCACATCTCATTTCCCAAGGTATCTCCTAATTCCTCAGGCAGGAGGGTACACACAGTCAGAGAGAAGCTTGCTTTCTTTGCAAATTGTGGAGGCTGAATTAGTCAAATGTGACCTCTTATCTGCCTAAAAGGCTGTGGGGTGTTTAGAAAAGTGTCACTCATTACCTGGTGCACTGAAAGGCAGAACTGTTTGTCTTGCACTAATATTTAAATCAGTAATTCCCAGAACGTGCACTGGGGCATGCCTTACCAGTGAGGACCACTATTGTGTTATAGAAACTATTGACTTGGAAACATAGGAACCTGGTCAAATATTGAGATAGACCATTGTTCTATTTATCTCGGTCGGTATTGTTTAAGTCGTTGTGGGCAATAACTTGGAGTAGAAATCCTGATACTGGACCTTCCCCCAAACTATTCAGGATTGTTCCATCCCATCCGCTGTAGGGATTTCCTGGTGATCATCATGGTGCATGTTGCCATCAAGGTTCTTCTTCTTCTTCAAGTGCCATGTCCTTGTAGAATGTTGGTGATAAGTAGCCTGAACTGGTTTCTATTTAAAGCTAGTTTAAACAGAGCAGCTGTGCTCACAGCAGACCATTGGCTTAAGAGTTCTTAAGCCAGAACGTTCTTCTAGACCCTGGGCCACACTTCCCGTATATTTTTCATTGAAGGAAAACCATCAAGGTTGACACTGAAATTGAGCAGCAGCTGCAGTTGCTCTCTAGGAGAAAAGGAGAGCAAGGACACCCTTATTCACCATGAAGACCAAAAGATCATCGGCTCCCTTCAGAAATGAAAGAAAGACAAGGGCTCACATCACACACAACACCTTGCTTGTATCAACAGTAGAGATGGGCACGACTCAAAAAAATAATTTTTCGTTTTTCGTTTGTCGTTTTGGGGTCCGTTTCGGTTCGTTTTCATTTTTCGGGGGGTTTTTGTGCATTTTTCGTTTTCATTTTCATTACGAAACGAAAAAACAAAACAAAAACGAACATTTTTCGTTTTCGTTAGCATTCTTTTCATTGGAATGTGTCTGCCATAACGAAAACGAAAAACAGGGCAAAATTTTTCGTTTCGTTTTCGTTTTCGTTTTGTTTTCTGGAAAATTTTCGTTTTCATTTTCATTGTGTAACGGAAACGAAAAACGAAAACGAAAATGAAAATTTCGCTGAGTCGTGCCCATCTCTAATCAACAGCATCCAGCAGTACAGGGAGGAGGCTAATGCCTGCTGGGCCAAATGCTAGAGGGGAACAGAGCAAATCAACATTCTATGAGTGATCTTGAAAAAGGAGGGGGCATCCAAACTTGAAGGTAACAACTTTGAAACTGACCTTTGGGTCAGCACCAAATTTGGCACAGTGATATCATGCAGCCTGCTCTTGCTCTGTGCCAAATTGGTAGCAGTTTGAGAAAAGGGCATTGGAGTAATGGTTGGCATATCAACAACTTGATATTGGTAGCCATCCCATTTATTTTGGAACTACAAATCCCAGACTCCCCAGACAACGTGGAGAGGATTCTGGCAATGGAAGTCAGAAGTCGGACATTTTGGAAGTCAGCCTTTGGTAAGATCACCACAACATGACAGCTCATGACAACAACCACAACAACAGAGAGAGATCCAGCTTCTTCTAGATGCTAGTCAAGATTGCTCTCTTGTTTTCTTTATTAGGAGTAAATAAACACGAGTGCTAAAATGCTGTCTAGGTACCATCTGTTTTCTCTTGTCAGACCTGAGAAATCTAGGGCCTTTGATGGCTGGAGCGGAAGAACTGTTGCTACCACCTCACTCTCCCACAGATGTATACGCCCACATGTCTCGCTGTTCTGTGTAATTAACTTCACAGTGTGGATGGCTTGCCAAAATGAAAAAAAAAAAAAAAAGAGAGAGCTGCTTGTTCACAAAGATTAGCAAGGATATAAAGAATAACTAAATGGATCTCATCAACAAAGGATGCCCAAGAGTCTTCATGGCTAGTAATCTTCAGATGATCCACTCAAGTCCTGACTTTAACTCGCCACAGTTCTATCCACTTCCTTCCCTCACTGGCTTTGTCTTGCTTGACTATCTCCTTCCTAAGTCATGACTTTTTAAACAAACAAACAAATAGACATTTTCCAACTGCTGCATTTTGGTAATTCAAGCACCAAGGACAGGGCAGAAGTCCATCATGTGCAGACTCTTGGTGTGCCTGCAGTGCTTGAGTCATTCTAGAACAGTTCAAATTCCATTTCTCAAGGTGTGCTGAAAGCAAAACAGCTATTAGATCCTATCTAGAATTTCAAAAAAAAAAAAAAAAACAACAACAACACTAGGAATGGGCAGGAAACAAAAAATGAAATCCTGTTTTGTCATTTCATTATGTAATGAAACAAAACGAAATGAAACGAAATGAGGAAGCAGCATTTCATTATAGACTAAACGAAACAGTCATTTTTGCAATGAAACCAAATGTTTTGTTCCGTTGTTTTCTGAGGGCTCCTGCTGAGCTGTCAAATGGCTGGACCCCTTTAAACCTGGCCCAGACAGTACCAGGGGGTCCCCTGGTGCCAACTGAGGCAGGTTTAAAGGGGTCCATCCATTGACAGCTCAGCAGAAGCCCTCTGAAAATGCTTGGGAGGGCAGCACGATTGCCGGAACTGTCCTCCTGACCTTTTTCAGAGGGCTCCTGCTGAGCTGTCAATGGCTGGACCTCTTTAAATCTGGCCTAGTCAGCACCAGGGGAACACCCTGTTACCGACTGGGCCAGTTTTAAAGGGGCCTATCCGATAAGAGCTCAGCAGGAGCCCTTTAAATATGGCTCCCAGAGTCCCGGGCACCAAATCTGGTGCCTCTATGACCCAGGGGAGCCGTTTCTTTTTGTTTCATTCCATTTTGTGTGGATTGTTTTTAAAAAATCATAAGAAACAAAACAAAACAAAATGGGGGTGAGCACAAAACAAAACAAAATGAAACACTAATTTTCCATTTCATGCCCATCCCTAAAAACCACTGAAACTGTAAAGACAAATATTTTACCTTTCCTAAACCTAATCTACTTCATATTTACAGACAAGTCTGAAGAGGAGTCTGGGTGTTTTGACCAAAGGTCCCAGCCTTTGCAATAGTTTAAGTGGAATGATGAAAAAGGAAGAAGGAATAATGGAATCCCTCCAATTGTCACCAATGCAGGTTGCTAGGCATGCTTGTTGGCAAGCAGTTGGATATTCTTTGTCTTCAAGAAAATACAACTAATCAACCCTCTCTTTTAACAGCCTAAAAGCTTTAGAAAATGAATCTAGGTTTAATATATTGATTAGAAACAGTTACGTTTTTGATTTCTTGGATTATTAATCCCATAGTTCTCCATTATGGGAGTTCTGCCTGACTGCAAGAGACAGACCATGAAGACACATCAATGTGGCTTACAAGAGAGAAAGGAGTCAACCCAAACTGCTGAACTGCTAGATAACAATTTAGGGCAGGGGTGGTGAACCTTTGGCACTCCAGATGTTTTGGACCACAACTCCCACACTCCTTTTTCATTGACAATCTAAGTTTGAAATTCAGGGTTTTGTGGTCCAAAACATCTGGAGTGCCAAAGATTTGCCATCACTGATTTTGGGTATCTGGTAGCACAGCCAGAGATTGGGAGTTGAATTCCCCACTGCATCTCTTTGATAGGGGCTGGACTTGCTGATCCATAGGCTCCCTTCCAGATCTGGTGTTCTAAGATTTCTAATTTCAAAAGACTTTGAGACTTTTCTAGGCATAGCTCTGCCTAGGTTCTTGTTCAGAGAGAAGGTTCCCAGCTACTGCTATAGCTGGAACTGAAAGCTCGGGCAGAGGCAGTTCTAGCTAAGCCACAAAGCCTTCTGCTTCTGGCATTGCTCCCAGGTGAGCTATATTTATACATCTTTAAGGTTTCTATCAGGAAGAACATTCAGAATAGAGAATTACAGGATTTCTGGTCCAAAAGCCTCATCCCTAATATTAATGCCTCTCTTAAATATGCTACATCAATCATACTCTACAGTTACCTAAGAGACATAACATAAATTTTTCTTTATAACATACATAAGAATGCAGCCTACAACATCCAAGCTCCGAGCCTCAACTAAGAAACTGTCTGGCTGTTTTTACATCTTGCCAAGTACCTGGCAAACCACTCCAGTATTCTTGCCAAGAAAACTCCATGGACATGGACTCACAAAGACTCGGTCACAACTGTAACAACACAACACACACACAAGGACCTTACATCTAAGAAATAACTCCTGTCAAATCCATCTTTTGCCATGCTATAACCTCTTGGTACTACTCTGAGGAAGAGGGTTTCGCCCTCAAAATGTTAGCAACTTTTTGTTATTTTTTTCTAGTAGCCTAAACGTTTCACCTGTTCCACTTTCATATTTGGTTTTTGTGATGGCTGCATGGCTCCTCAACTTGTTTTGCTTCATTTATAACAGACAGTATATTTTAAGGAATGGAGAAATTCACCACTTAATCCAAAGGCTCCGAAAGAAGAGAGAAAAGCTCGCTACGTTGGAAGCACCTCTAGTCTTAATGACTAAAACCTGAAAATAACTCAATGAATGTGAAGTCATGTGAGCTAGTGTTGCTGAACTGCTGCCCTCCCTTGCTCCTTGCCTTTGAATCGTAGGGTGAAGTATTAACTCAATGTTTTTTCCCACAGGTCCAAACAAGTCTTGCCTCAGAGTCATCACTGGAAAGGAAAAGTGATGACTCATGTACTAACTGGAAGTGCAAGGCAAGAGGGCAATGTTGGATTTTGAAGGGCAGGGCTGAGCAACTTGGGATCCTCCAGATGCTCTTAGAACATCTGGCCATGATCAGATGTTACAGAAGCAGGAGCTTTCTTTAGAGCCAAGGGTTCTCCATTGTCTGCTGTGACTCCTAAGTCAAGTCACGTAACTGAACTTCCAATGTTAACGTTGATCAGTGAGCGCAGAGCCCAGGGTGCGAGGCTCATCAAAAGTGAGCCACCTAAAAACCACAAGTTTCTTTTCTAATTAGTCTCTCGGGAAGTGCCTGATGGGTTCCATGGTGCAATCTACATTTAGGAACAGGTGAGAATTTTGTTCAGTTTGTTTTGCACAGGATGCTTCCAAAATTCACAAATGTCTTTGAGATACTCAATGGGGAGACATTTCTCTCTATTTCAAAAAAAAAAAAAAATCTTCATGTACCTACCCAAGTCTCCTCAAGTCCTCATCTTTTGATTTGAAAGGGGCATGAATCAGGAAAATTGTATTTTTCAAAAGTATGATTCATCAATGTTGACAGACAGCAAATACCAAATTTATGATTTTTTTTTACAAATCAATGAATTGGTTTGTTAATTTGCTTTTGTATTTAAAAACCTACGGAACTCCCACCTTTAGATACCAAAAATTCAGGAAAGCTTTCTCAGACTCTCCTGTACAAGACCTGCGAGGCTGATGAAGTTTCGTTTCTGCGTGACCATGTTATGCAACCTGGAAAGTGGCAACCCAGGCATCTAAAAACACTAACACTTCAGAGTGGTTTCTTCCAACTCTCCTCTACACACTCTCCAAGTATGGTGAGGATTGGGTTTTAGACATCTGAGTTATGCATCCACAAGCTGACCTCCCAGGAAAGTCCCCTGTAGCAGCTACTTGAAAAAAACCCGTCTTCACCATGAAATAGTAGCGAAGAGTCAGGGGAAGCTTCTCTGCAATTTTGATGTCTCTAGGTGCCTTGGGGGACATTTTAAAGCTGAACAAATACAAATTGCAAAAAAAAAAAATAGTCACTTCATATTTGTTGGGGGTATGATTTGCACAAATGTGAACTAACAAATTAGTTCAATTTTTAAAAATGAAATTTGTTTTTCAATTCAAGCCCCTCTCTAATATTTGTATAGCAGAAAACATATTGCACCAATCTTTATGCTGTATTAACGGTAGCTCTTCCATTTTGGCAATGCAGATGTTGCCAATTTTGTTCAGTTATTTTTGTTTAGCAAAAACATTGTGGAATTCACCAATTTCTTTGTAAATTCATCCCAAGAGTCTTGTGTGTAAAAAAAAGAGAGAAAGAGAGAGAGAGAGATGTAGGAGAAATGGACCTGGCAGATTCATGAATTCCTAACCATATTCCTTGGTCAGTAACCATGGTGTGTATCTAGGATGCAATATCAATTAATAGTTACAAATGTTCACAGAAGATGTCCCTCAATTCCTTGTTCTCAAATACTTGAACATGTCTTAATTGTACTGGACTGTATGTTATCCCTCATTACTGTAAGTCGCCTTGGGTCCTTTTCCAAGGAGTAATGTGGGGTAAGAATACTCTAAAATAAATAAAATAAATAAAACTAAAGTTCCTTCCCTTACCCACTATGCCTTCTTGACAGGGGCTGGACCCAGTGATCCATAGGACACTTCCAGCACTGCGGTTTGATGATGAAGATGAGGATGGTAGTGTTGGAGGTGGCAATGATAAACTCAGCTTAGACTAGGATCATAATATTCTGTTGTTAAACCAAGACAAATAGAAATGAAATGAAAGTCTTAGAAGGGCTCTTTAGTCTGGAAAAAAGGCACCTGAGGGGGGATATGATTGAGACGTGCAAAATAATGCAGGTCATGAGTAAAATGGATAGAGGAACGCTCTTCCCCCTCTCATAAAATACCAGAACTACACTCAAATTGAGGGCTGGGAGAGTGAGAACAGACAAAAGAAAATATTTTTTCACCCAGCGCATTGTTAGTCTGTGGAACTCCCTGCCACAGGATGTGGTGATGGCATCTGGCCTGGATGTCTTCAAAAGGGGATTGGACAGATTCCTGGAGGGAAAGTCCATGACAGGTTACAAACCATGATGGAGAGGAGATGTGTCATCCCCAGGCTTAAAACTGGGGTACTTCAAGGGCCAGATGCAGGGGAGTGGTATCAGGAGACAGATATCTAGTCTTGTGTGCTCCCAGACGCATCTGGTGGGGCCACTGTGAGATACAGGAAGCTGGACTAGATGGGCCTTTGGCCTGATCCAGCAGGGCTCTTCTTATGTTCTTATGAAAGTCTCATGACCCTGTTTCTTCTCACCACAAATTTCAAGTAGGGTGCCCACCTTCTAGAGAACCATGTGAGTATAATGGGATGTTATCCTTCTTGTTGTTTTTATGTGGTATCAAGTCAGTTCTGATTTCTGGCAAATCCTAATAGGATTTTGAAGGTGTATGCATGATGGTCAAGCAATGGTTTGCGATTGTACTACCACCACTCCCAGTGACAGCTCGACAGGAATTTGAACCTAGATCCCATGAGTTCTAGTTGGACTCAATACCCACTACACCACACTGTCTTTCATTGTTCTTTTATGGCTTCCTACAATTTCTTTCATTAGGACAGCTGGGTTACCCTGATGCAGCAAAAAACAACTGAAAATTTGTATTTGGCATAAGATTTTGCAGATTGCAGGCCCCTTCATCAGATGTGCTTTTTGTTTTTGTTTACATCTGACATGCCAGTCTGTAACTTGCAAAAGCTTATGACAGATAAAAGCATTAAAATTTAAGATGCTGTGCAACTGCTGTTGTCCTTGAAGTTACATTATCTCAGGAATCAGCACTTGATCTTGTATCAGAGATTTCAGCCAAAATCCGGACACACCTCAACTCAGGATTGTGTGAGCTTATACCTATCCTGTATAAGGTCAGAAACTCATGGAGCTGAGATGCCAACCATTGCTAATGTTCCTTTTCTCCTTCCTTAGCAAATGGCTGCTAGAGATGCACAAATCACTAGTCTGTGGAAGCAATGGAGAAAACATCTTGTTTTTCTTCTTTACATGCCTGTCCTTTTCCTTCCCCTAGCCATGTAAATTCATGAGTCTGTATTAAGCTATGCAAATGGAGAACTCATCTGCCAAGTGTTTATCACCAAACCTCTCAGCGCATCTTCTCCTTGGCAGCGTTGACCTGCTGTTCTGTCTTCCTGGGAGTTGTCCTTCCCCCTCTCCCAGGCGCTTATGAAATACTACCTCAGCTGCATGGCAAGCGGCAATGGCTTGTTGGGGGCTATTGGCCAAGGATAACATCCTGACCAACATCCGTTGCTGCAGCATCCTCCCCACCTCCTTGAATGTTATAGAGACTTGATCAAGGTCTAGCCTGGCAGCCAAATGTGGCTGAATGGTTGGCCGACACACATTTTCACCTTGCCAAATCTGGCCCTCCTTGCAAAAATTTGGACACCCCTGGCCTAACAGGACAACAGTCAGGATCTTTCAAACAAATATTCCTCAACCCTGGACCAACAACTTCCATGAGCATGTTTTCTGGGAATAACAGTGGTTGCAGTGCAGCTGGTAGCAGAAGTCTATCTTCAACTTTCTTCAAGTTTTCTTCAACTTTCATTCATTCCCTCCTGTGCCTGCCTCGATGCATTTTTAAAAATTACGCCTGCACCCTATTTTGTATTTCTAAATTCTGCGGGAAGTCTGCTTCATTTGCATAACATTACCAGCCTTCAAGCTAGATTGAACATGTTATTGACCCATGACATGGGTTGCTGGTGTGAAGAGGTGCATAAACAAATGAGATGGAAAAGGCTACTTTGCATTTGTGATTGGAAGTGCATCCATTAACAACTTTGCCACACAATACACTAAGAGCCTTTGTTGTATTAATTTAAATGTATTTGGGCAAATTCATTCATGGTAAGACTTGGACAGAGTTCAGAATATTCTCTCATACTGAGATATAGGATGGTAAAATCTGTAAGGTAGTTATTATTAAGGATGGTTTAGGCCATTTAGACTTAAATAATGATGCCTCATTTAAGAAGTATAGGCTTAAAAGTTTGAATCCCTAAACAATAGGGAAGACAGAAGATGGCAGAGATTTCCCTAAAATTATGTATGGCAGTTTATATATACAGATGCTGTCCAGATATTCATTGTTGGTGCCCATTTCAAGGTCACTGTCTAGATGTCTGACATATCCTCCTTATGGCCCTTTATCAAAAGGGCATTTGTTGAAAAATAGCCAAAACAGTTGTTTTATGATTGGGTGTCCAATGGTTAGCTAACGAACAGAGAAGGCAGGTTCTGGGATTTCCCTTACTTGGTGTCTCATGTAAACAGTAGTGACCACAAGAGGGGATTCTGTAGATCATCCTGACTGCTGACTCATGCTATCAACACTCAGGATGACCTTTGCAACATAGAACTTGGCATCGTTTCTCCTGCTGGCATCCTGGGCACCACAGTGCAAGGCAGTGTCAGCCATTACCTTGTATTTGGAATCAGATGCAGAAATACAATGGCCCACAATAAAGATCTGGAAGATTTTGGAAGGACTGAATCTTTAAGTCAGACCAGACAACCAATCAAATGTAGTGGCTTAGAGGACACTGTGTCATGGCATAATTGAACTATCCAACAAAATCAAATGTTTTATTATTAATCTAGCATAAAATATATGTCGCCATATTTTTTTTCATCATTTATGGGATCCACTCATTTCATTGGTCTTAAGATTTCAAATGAAGAGGAGGAAGAATACAGCTGCCAATAATTATGGCGATGTAACTCCCAGCCCCTTCCATCTGTATCTTGTACCTTGAAGGTAACATGAAGTCCACACTTCGGATACAAATGCGCTAACAATCCAGTCCAAAGCAGCTCCAAAGAAGAATGGGCAACACACCATTTTATGTCTCCTTTTGACAAAGTAACTTGTAATATTGTTTTTCAATGGCTTTAATGCACAAATAAACTAAAATAAAATAAAATGTTTAAAATATTCAAATGTGGGGGAAACAGACCTGGGCTAATTCATTTCAGTGTGTGCTTTCATGGATTAAAAAGCAAATTTTGGCCACATGAAAATAAATCTGTTAGCTCTTAGAGTGCTTCAACAATTTGCCTTTCAGATTTCTTCCATTTTCTCCTTCACGTTCACCCCTCCCCCCCCCCCGTCTATACAGTGGCCAGCTGACAGGAATGCATATACAATACAATCCTCCTTCCCTGCCTCTAATAGCTGCATGCGTTGAATTTGGCCAGTCTAGAGGGATTAAGGAAGCATTTTCTTTCCATTCGTTTTTGAACAAAACTATCAACATAAATTCATTCATCTTCAGAATGGAAAGGTCTTAAGGTTTAGAAAGAACTGAACATGAGAAGGTGGGGTTGGCAGCTTCCTGTCCCTCGTGCTCCAGAATCAGCCCTTTTTACTGAGAGTGATATGCTTTCTAGGAGGTCTTAGGATCCAACGGGGAAGAAAAACCACTCCCCTCTATAGAGATGCCAGACCCAAATAGTTCTCGTACCAGAAGAGCATTTTCTCTATTTAACTAAGGAGTGTCCTTGGCAATAGGACCCCTGGAAGAAAGATTAAGTGGGTGGCACAGTGGAAAAGTGCAAACGCAGATCTGAGTTTAGACCTGAAGCACCGCAACAAACCACCTTGCCTTTCCCAAGCAAAAAGGCTTCAAAAACATCACCGTCTGAGCCTGTTGGTACGAATTCTGTCAGGATGAGAGGATGCAGCGAGATAATTCCTCATTACTTGGCGTTGTGCCTCTTGCTGGGTTATTCATTTATTTGTTTTCTTTATTGTATCATTGGTTAGATTTTTATTTCTTGTGTTGGTTTTAATTGCATAGGTGTCATTTGCTATGAGCCTTTGTACACGACCCCTAAACTCCGCAGCAAATGGCTGCAAGCTCCGGAGCTTACAATTGTTTTCCCACCAGCTCCAGAGTTTGCAGGAAATTAAGTGCGACCACGCCCACCTAAGCGCATCCCAGCGCACTCTTCTTGTACCTGCTGGAGGAGGGTGAAAATCCCCAGGTCCGGATTTAATCTGGTGAGTGCGGGGCTCTCCTCGCTTCTGTTTGTTTGTTTTTTGTTTTTGTTTTTGCCTCCCGCCCCTTTAAGAGAAGGGGCGGGAGGGAAAAAAAAGCAAACAGAAGAGAAGGAATCAGCATGACGGAGCTCCGGGAAGCTTCGGAGGTGAGCTGCATTTTTTCCTCCCCTCACGCAGACAGGAGCAAGGAAGTGCGGGGTGGTGGGGAGGAAGGAAGAGCAACAAACCCCTAAGATCTCTGGTCTGAATTTAAGTGGCCAGCGGATCTTAGGGGTTGTGTGAAAAGGCCCTATGTAAACCACCCTGAGTTCCCAGTGGGAAAATTGGTTGTGGTATAGAAATACATGAATAAATGAATGAATGAATGAATGAATGAATGAATGAATGAATGAATGGATAAATCGGATCCCTCTTCTCTGACTTTAATGCAAATTCCATCTTATTTTAACAATGCCTGCTTTTTCCATGCTGCAAAATGTTATGCATCCCAGACCCTCATGGGCTTTCCCTCCAAATGACCTAACCCTAGCAGGAAAAAAAAAGATATTGGCACCTTCTTTTGTTGTTATGTGCCCTCAGAGTCACCTCTGAATTATGGCCAGCTTATGAATGAGTGCATTTCCAAACTGCCCTGTTCTAGGTCCTGTAAACTCAAGCCTTTGGCTTTTTTTTAGTGAGTCTGTCCATCTTGTATTTGGTCCTCCTCTTTTCCTGCTGCTTTCCGCCTTTCTCGGCATTATTGCTTTATCCCCAGGGAACCCTGGCTCCACATGAAGCGCCCAAAGTAGGACAACTTCAGCTTCAGCATTTTGACCTCCAGAGGTAATTGAGACTTGATTTGGTCTAAGACCAATTGGTTCATCTTTCTGGCAGCCATGGGTGTGTACACAATTTTCCTCCAGCACCACACTTCAAACAATTTCCCCCCAGTTTTCTTTCTAGCGATGGGTTCGAAATGAAAAAAATATGTTTCATTTCATTTCCATCCATTCTACTCACATTTTTGTTTGTTTGTTTCATATTAATTTTTTTAAAAAAAATTTTCATACAAAATGAACTACTAACAAAATGGTTCATGTGTGGCGGGCTGGAAAAAGTTTTTTAAAAAAGTGCTGGGCTTTTAAAAAAATACTTTTTCTCTCCCCCAAAGCCCCATCTACCAGCTGACTGGTGTTGGGGTGGGGGGGGGAATTTTCCCCACCCTAGCACTGATCAGCTGGCAGGTGGGACTTGGGGGGAGGGAAAAAAGTTTTTTTTAAAAAAGCCCTGGGCTTTAAAAAGAAACTTCTTCCCCTCCCCCAAGCCCTGCCTTCCAGCTAATGGGCAGTGGGGTGGGGGGGAAGGTTAGGGTTAGGGTTTTCCCCCCACCGTAGTGCCAATCAGCTAGCGGGGGGGGCTGGGGGAGGGATTTTTTTAAAAGCCCAAAGCTTTTTTTAAAAAAAACTTTTCCCCTCCCCCAGTGGCTTACAGATTGAACAAAATGGTTCATTTCAACAAAAAAAAACCCACCATTTCTTTTCCTCTGTAACGAAATGCTGCTTCCTCATGTCATTTTGTTTCATTTCATTTCCTTAGTTAACAACACAATGAAACAGCATTTCATTTTTCATTTTCTGCCCATCCCTAAGTAGCACTATCTATAACAGCTTTTAAAAGAATCTGCACTGTCGCCTTTACGGAGAATTATGAGACATAACGAAGCCCGTAAGTTAACAATGCGAGAATTTAAAATAAGTTGAATAAATACAATATGAGTATTTATGTTGTGTTGTTTATCATATTCATACCCCACCCATCTTCCAGAGAGCTCAGAGAATTACAAAAAGGAATTAACTCCCACCTGATCCTCATAGCAACCTTGTGAGCTAGGTTATTGTAAAAAAGAATTGCTGGCTCTATGTCCAGGCTGAGAATGTGTTCAAACACAAATACAAGTTTTTAAAGTATCATATTTCCAGGACCTTCCACTCCAGAGCAAAGAAAACTTCCTTAAAATACTTTATTCAAAATGTATATGTTGAGTTCTTTGTTTATAATTCTGCATCTTCCAGAGTTCCTTAGCAAATGTACCCAGTCAGCCAAGCTGGTTGAAGGATGCTGAGAGTTACAATCTTTCCAAATAACCAAGTTTGCTACTCTTGGACCCTTACGAAAGGAAGGAAGGAAGGAAGGAAAACAGGCAGACAGACAGACAGACAGACTTCAAGCAATGCAAGAAGGCAACTTTTTCAACATCTAGAATATATGTATCTACTTAGCTGCTAACTGAATTTCTGGAAACAGCCCATCTTGTCCTAAAACGATGTCATGAATTAATTTCATTCAAAATTTCAATGCACAAACTCCTTCTCTTACCTTCTTTTCTCAGCAGTAAGAAATTATGTGAGGAAGATTGGCCAAAAAAAATCTGCCCCGCTCTTTGCCCGTTGAGCTAATCCTCGTCTTCACTGATTTTGTAAATTCAGTCCTTGCGTTGCTTTGGTCCACCAGCAGCGGCATCTAATGGTAAGCAGGTCAAGATCTCCTTAGGTATTTATGAATCAAGGTGTTAGCTCAAACTGGTTGCCGGCTCATTTATATGCAATGGCACTATTAGGAGTGTGGTTTACTTTATAACCTTGGTTGAAGGGAAAAGGAGTGGCTGGTTGACAAGGTTGAGATACAGCAAAGGTGTCAAGCTCCTAATGCAATAATAAACACACAAAAGCACCCACTTTGCACAGAGTGACTGTCCAGAACAGTATATAGAATCATAGAATAATTTAGGGTGCTTTTACACGACCTCTAAAATCCGCTGGCAACTTAAATTCAGACCAGAGATCGTGGGGGTTTGTTCTGCTTCTGTGTTCCCACCCTTCCGCACTCCATTGCTCCCATCTGCCATGAGAGGAGGGAGAAAAAAAGGAGAAAAAAAAATGCAAGCTCACCTCCGCTCAGCTCCGTCTGCTGGTTGGAGCAGCCCCGTAGGGATTCCTGTCTCTTAAAGGGGCGGTGGGGACAAAAAGAAGAAGAAGAAGAAGGCGAGGAGAGCCCGGCATCCACAGCTTTACAATCTGTGTTGGAAATTTTTTTTAGGTACTTGAAAAATGTGCTGGGGTGTGCTTAGGTGGGCGTGGTTGTACTTAATTTTTTTAAAGGTCCGCAGCTGGTGGGAAAACAATTTTAAGATCTGCATCTGGGAGCTCTTTTCATCAGATTTTTGGGGTCATGTAAAAGCAGCCTTAGTTGGAAGGGGTTTCAAGTCCAAGCCCCTGGTCAGTGCAGGAACTGAAGTCTAAGCAGATCTGGCAGATGGTTGTCCAATTTTCTCTTGAATGCCTCCAGCCTTGGAGTGCTAACCACCTGCTGAAGTAACTGGTCCCATTGTTGTACTGTTCTAATAGTTAAGAAGCCTTTTCTGATACTGAGCCTAAATCTGGCTTCCATGCTTGGCCCCGGTTTATTTACATCATTTCTTAGGGTCTTTTGTGTTGCCAAGAGCACCCCATTAGAAGGTGACATCAGCTTCATGTTCCAAAAGGAAGACCTTTGGGTCTGTCCATCCTCCTTGCAGATAAAGCCAGTGACTGGAATCCTGTTGCACAACTTGAGGCCATGCAACTTTGATGATGTCATCGGCCACAGACAGTGCAGGGAGGGGGATGACATTTTGAAGGCTTTCTCCCTTGCTGGGTTATGGAGATCTTTAAGGCTCCCTTTTATCCGGAGGAGCAAAAACTATGAGGGAGGAAACTCTTTAATGTTTGAAAATGTCTCCCAATGGTCCCAACTCCAGTGCCTAATAAACAAAATCTAATAAGCAATTCTGAACTTCTCAACAACTCGCTTTGGTTAACATTCAAGATGAGTACACGAAAGCATCAATGCATGGCCCCACCTACTCATTTACTACTCAGCCTCCAATAAGTAGGAAATGAAGCAATGATCCCCAATTCCCAAAGCATTTGCAGCCTATAAAATATCAGGTGATCCTTCCCATTTATCACGGGCAAGAAGGAATCGTGTGGGGTCTGTGAATGGCTTGGTTTCAGTTGGCAAACTCTGGATTGGGGCTGAACTGGAGGCACCTGTTAAGAGGGAGTTCAAACATTACCTTCGGGAAGACAGAAGACTAAAAGGAATGCACAAGGAAAGCAGAGAGATACCATCATTATCCTACCTAGATTAGGAAGAATGTCTTAGTAGGCAACCTATTTAATTTCCCCTCTTTGGGAGGAACAAAGGTCACCCTTAGAGGTGATATCTAGAAATCAAAACCAAAAGGGAGTGTAGAGATCACCTATACTTGCCATCTACCAAACCTGTAAATCAACCATTATATCATTATTGAGAGGTGGTCCTTCAGCTTCTTAAAATGGTAATGGAGATTTCACCTTGTGGCACAGTGATTAAATCCCTGTACTGCAGCTAAAACTGTGCTCACGACCTGGGGTTCAATCCCAGGTAGCAGGCTCATGGTTGACTCAGCCTTCCATCCTTCTGAGGTCGGTAAAATGAGTAACCAGCTTGCTGGGGCGGGGCGGGGGGAATGTGCTGCCTGCATAATTAAATTGTAAACTGCCCAGAGAGTGCTTGAAGTGTTATGGGGCAGTTTATAAGCAGAACACTTTGCTTTCTGTGGCTGTCTGACTTACTGTTGAAAGTTCATCTGGAACCTTCTGTCAGTGCTGAAGCGAAATCCCCCTACTTTTGATTTGAGCAACTGAGCAACAGAAAACAAATTTGTCCCATCCTCTCTGTGTCAGAATGTCTGGATAGCTTAGAGATTTAGATATCTGGCTGTACAGCCCAGGGTGGTTTTCAGTCCCCCATTTTGACTCCTTCACAGGGGCTTGACTTGGTCTTCCATAGGGTCCCTTTCTTTGTTTGCAATTTCAAGATACAGTAGTGAAGATGATTAGAGAGGGCCCTGGACTGCCAGTTCAGTGGTTTACACTTGTTTGTTTATCAGCAGCACAAGTGTTCGGCGCTTCAAAAACCACTCTGACTTGGCTTCCCTGTACCACTACCACCTCTATGTGCTATTTCTAAGTGGGTGTCTGCCAGAGGATGTGGGACATTCAAATGCTGAACACATATTCGGTTAATAACCACATTGGCATGAACCACCAAATTGGCACACCATGCCCATCTCTAGTGATGATAACCCTAGTACCTGAAAAGTTGTTGTCATTGTGTCTGTGAAAGCCCTTCAGAGTGCAGATGTAAAATTTCCCTTTTGAAGCCATGAGGAAAAACTTTGGAGAAAAATGGAAAAAATGGGGGATGGGGGGTAATAGGGCCCCCTCCATTTCCCTCCAAAGTTTCCAGAAAGTTTGCTTTTCTACTCCAAAGTGTAGTCCTGACAAATCATCCATTGAGCAACTACCCACACATTTTAGAAAAAAATATTCAGTGGAAGGAATACAAATGCTGATTAGAAGTTCCTAGGAGCTACAGTCCATAATGATTACATTTACAAGCTGTGATCTATATGAAGAGCTGAGGTAAGGGTGGAGGTTCATGTTCTTCACTCTGATAAGCTGCCGCCATCCACCGTTTTCAGCTAAAAAGTCCAAATCCAATGCTTGGTGCTTTTGGTATCGGAGAAGTGTAAGGCGAACTTTTGTGTTCAGAGATAATTTGCCACCTGAGGCAGATGAAGCAGAGGCGTCACCTTCCCCCATGCACGGTTCCCAAGTGGGTGCACTGTGCCCACTTATTTTGGTGCATGAAATATACTATCCCATACACACCCCTGTCTGTTCCAGTATTTGTTGACAGCAGCAAACTGAAAGAGCTAACAATGTTCTGTCTTCACAGGATAGCCCAATCCTGCTGCCCAAGATGGTTTTCCTTGTCTTGTGATCACAAGACACTTTAATTATCCAGTTAAGAGCAGGCTGTGTAGATATTCAATTTTTAAAGCATCACATCCTCAAAGTTATCACAAATTAAGGGATGGATTCACTGCAGTGCCCCCAACAGAGCCTATTACAGTCCAGGAGGCTGTTTCAAGGTCTACCAGTCTCTTCCAATCCACTGGTCTTCCAGATCCCCCCCGCCATGAGCACATTTTCAGGACTGTTCTGGAAAAAACGGGGAGGGGCTCTAAAATGAGTTGGTGGATCAGTATTTCTGGAAACAAATTTTGACTTCAGATATTGTCAGATTGCTGTAGCACGTATGCGGAATTGTCGTAGTCCCTACAGGGAGTTGCTAATTTATCACACACAACCTGTTATTTTCTGCTGGAACGGCATGGTAAAGAACTGCAAATGCTGATTTATCATATCTATTTACTTATTTAGACATTCATTTTTACCCCATTTTTCTTCTTGCGAAGGACCCAAGGTGTCTTACAACGCTGAAGAACAATGCATAGAGTCGGAGACAATGAGTATACAATTTTGGTTGTCAACACATTAAAGAGAATATTTTAAGGTAACAATAATGCATGTGAAGTCAGTCATCTTGCAAAATTAAAAAGGCAATATTAAAGCTAAGAACAAAAGGTAAGCAATGTTGGGGTGGAATGTCAGAGATGGAAAACAAATAATAGTACTACAAATGCAGTCCAAGCTGTAAACCATGACTATCCATCTAAAAATCACATACTGTAACAGTTAGTAGTTGTTTTTAGTGGGAAGTAAAATGAATAAGCAGACGTAATTGGGCTACTGAGGATTCAGTCTTTGATGCATTGCTCCAGCCCTCTTGTTTCCCCAAAGGATAGGGAGTTTTAAGGTAAATTTCAATGTGAGAAAGAATATTGAAGAATGTATCTGCATGTAAATGCAATGTCTTTGGGAATCTGACTCTCATTCCCACATGATTCTCCAGTGACCTCTGCTGGCATTTCCAAGTATCAAGTTGCATTGAGCTACATAAACTTGTGGAAGTGCACAGCATATACAAAACATTACTGGTCTGTGCGTAAGAGGCTGGCTGGGTAGCTGAGTAAGATGGGTTTCTGGCTGTCCGCCATAGGTTGGGAATGCATCAAAGAAGAGCTATCTTGTGTATCCTTGTAAGTAAGCCCCGCCATCTCAGGATGCCCTCAAAAGGATAGTAAACCAATTCTTGGGTGTGTGTGTGTTGTGTCATTACAGTCGTGACCAACCCTTCGTGACTCCACGCCCATGGAGTTTTCTTGGCAGGAATACCGGAGTGGCTTGCCAGTTCCTAATCCAGGCACCTGGTATTCCCTTGTGGTCTCCCGTCCAAGTATTAACCAAGGCCAACCCTGCCTAGCTTCCGAAATCAGGCTAGATCGGATGTGCTTAGGGCATCAAGGCAGCTAAACCAATTCTTAGTATTCTTCTACTCGGGGGGGGGGGAGAAACCCTGAAGAGTCACCACGAGTCAGAACTGACTTAATGCCATCCAACTATTATATTATTAACAAAAGCAAACATCAAGGATCTTGTGAATGTTTCACTGTTGTTTCTTTGATATTATCGGATGTTGTTCTAAAAAGAATTTGACTTCGAGCACCTTTGTACCAAACCAAAAAGTCATGAAGAGATAAAGGTGAATAGATAAAATATAATTGGTTGATGATGTTCATTATTTACTAAATCTTATAGATTAGCTAGGATATCTTAAATGTCAAATTTGCTATCTTGACCCCTTGTATTAGATGAAAACAGATATAAATGTATGCCTATCATATATTGAGCTAGGCAAATAGATTTCAAGCTGCTTAGTAAAATGAAGAATTTTCTATATATTTAAGATTAAATAGGCGGCTTAATATTGTACTTTGTTATTTTCATTCTTTGTACTAGATGAAGATGGCGATACATAATGATGAATATAGTGATGGAAAAGAAACATGTAAATTTGGAATATACCAAACACTTTGGCTGAAATATTGGGGAAATATTTGTATTTGAACTGTGTAACATGGCAACACACAAGCAATGCATTTGTTCTAGCCTGTTAGGTTTCGAAAATTCAATATATTTTTTTAAAGTCATAATCAGGTCTTCTGGAATGCTAAAGGCAACTTGCAGCAGGCATAGACATGCTTCTGATAGAGGCAAGCCGGGGAAAGGTGTAGAATAAGTCTATTTTATCAAAGAATGTGCTAGACATAGTCCCCATAGATGTCACTGGGTCTGCACTTTATGTGTTTGACTGAAGCTTAATTAAGGCCTACTTGTGTGAAATTAAAAATGGTACCCAAGATAAATTTTCTCTTCTAGAGGCTACCTTTTAAAACTGCAGGAAAGAATTTAAAGTCTTGGCAAACTGTGATTAATGAGTTCTGAAATGGAAATAAGAGACCAAGACTACCGGTAAATTAAAAAAAAAATACTGGTACATATTGCAAAAAGAGGGAGGCTTGGGACTACATAATTCCAAAATGTATTGTGTAGCAAATCAATTGAGGCACATTCCAGACATTACACTAAATAATAACAATGTTATTTGGTTAGAATGGGAACCCCTTGCAAGAGGGAGATTAATGGCAAACAGTTGCTATAAAGAAAAAAATTAAAGTTAGCACCAAAGAAACAAACAAAAAATCCCTTCTCAATTAACATGCTTGAAATTTAGAGGGACTACAGAAAAATAATAAACCCACCTATCTCTCCACTGAGTCAGGTGGTGAAATTAAAGGATTTTTCAAATAATTTGAAGAATACAAAGAATCTGCTGATGGAGAAGGAAATTATTTAAAAATTTTGATAAAGAAGATGCATAAAAGGGACCAGATAAGAGCTATGTTAGGAAAAGCTACATATATTATAATTAGATGACTGGACCAAAGATGACTGGTTAAAGCTCTGCAGGTCAAAGTTTGGTCTCACAAAAGAATGATTTGAGAGAGGGGTGCACAATAGATCTGCATGCTATCCACTGTCTTTGGGAGAGGTGTGCATCACAATTAGTTGTAACAAAAACAACAATCTTGTAGCACCTTGGGGATGCACCTAAAGGAAGAGTCATAGGATAGTGCTGATGAAATCTAAATGACCTGGGGCAATATATTGTCAACTAAGACTTAGGAGACCCACATCCAAATTCCTGATCATCTATGAAAACCTATGGGATAGGGTGGCACTATTGCTGCCTCTTCCATTATTTGAACATCTCACATTCTACCAAACCCCATTTAGAGTCTCTATAGCAGTGGTGGCAAACCTTCAACACTCCAGATGTTTTGGACCACAACTCCCAGAATTCTGAGCCTAGATTGCCAATGACAAAGGACTGTAGGAGCTGTGGTCCAAAACATCTGGAGTGCAAAAGGTTTGCCACCACTACTCTATAGGGTAGAGGCAATTTAGTAGGTCATAAAAATAGCAGACACACACTAAAGAGCCTGTGAACTGACTTCTATTCTGCTTTGGTGTGTCAGAGGAGTATAGCTCATCTAGTAGAGTTGGTACATATGCCCACCAGAGGAGCCCCACTGAACTTCCATTATATCAGCAGTGATGGAAAGAGGTGTACTGGAAGCAGATCAGATGAAGCAATGGTTTCTCCATCACATGCTCTCCTCCATCTTATAGAATTACTTTGCCTATATATCTCATGTCCACTCATATCGATGGAGTGCTTTGGTCATAATTTAAGCTTCATTGATATCAATGGATGCTAAATGCAATTAGATTCAATCCAGATCCAACCCATACAAAAGAAGGGGTTGTGAGCAACATCCCATTTCATCAGCTATAAGACATGTTCACCTAGTTTCCTGAGTATTGTGTTCTCTTCTGAGGAATCTAGTGTGGAGAAAAGATGGATTTATCAAGTAAGCAATTTAAGAATGGTCTAGTTAATGCTGGTGGTTTCTCACTGAAGAACAGTACAAAATTATGAAATGAGTGAGAACATTGCTAGAACATTGTAAAATATAACAATCAGGAAAGAAGAGGAAGAGATGAGAAAAGTGGAAGACATATGCCTTAAGGAAACAACAGGACAAATCTGTCTTTCTTTGTATCAAAGTGTTGCACAATTGACAATTATGGATATAGATGAAATACAGGTAAAATTAAAAAGAAATTAAAATGTTAAGACAATTAAACTGCTTTTGATCAGAAGTGGGCTGCTTCAATAGTGTTATCTCATCTGTTTTCCAGATCTTCTTTTGCTTCTGTCGTGGGACATAAATTGTATGCAAGTAACTGCAACCATGATTGAATTTCTCCACAGTCACATATGCATTTAACTGTATCCAAGTAGCCTTGTTGTAGTTGAGTTTTCTTTGATCTTCTTATTTCTGTGAAGATTCTCAGCCATTCAGGTGAGTTTATCTGGAAGTTGAGTCATGGCAACTGGACTTCATTTCCTTGAGAGATATTTCTCAAGAAAAAGAAGTCCAGTTGCCATGACTCAGCTTCCAGATGTGATCTTCTTACTTCTCTTCATATTCTAAGTAACTTCCAGATGATATATCTAGAGTCTTGTCCTGGTGGAGACACTCTTGAGCAGTCATCCATTTTGCAAGATGCTTTATTGCTCCCCATTGCCTAGCCTTGTGTGATTTAATATCAGTTCAAGCATCAAATCTGGGGGAAGTAATGGCTTCTGGTCAAAGAAGCCAAGGATGTGTTCTCTAGCATTCATAAGCCTCCCATCTTTGGGGAGATGACTTCTTATGAAGGACCCACTCTTGGTTCCCAATAACATTGGCAAGTAACATCTGCAAGTAATTGAGGGCACATTCTTTGAAGAACCAAGTCCTAACTACATCAGTAGAAACATTTACCTTGGGCAGAGTCATATCCTCAAATGCAGAAGATAGAACTGTTGTCAGTCAATGAAAAGCTTTGAATAGCCACTGTACGGAAATAAGCATCATGGGTCATAGTGTGAGTTGTTAAGGTGTGAGTATTAAGTGCACATTTCAGCCTTATATTATACCTTATCTGAGGTATGTAGAGGAATAGTCATAACAATCTAGCAGTGCGGGATACGGTTAGCTACCATTGGTCAGTTATGTCATGTGGTACCGGGAAGCATTGAGCAAGAAGACGAGAGGGCAGAGAGAAGCCATGATTATGCTTAGGATTGCTTTGAGCAATGGAGCTCACCTCAGTTCTCTAGAGTAGAAAAAGCTATCTTTGGAGAAATCTTTTCGCGGTTCATATACTTTGGTCCCAGTATATTGCGGGACCGCAGTATATGAAGGCAAGGCCCCCTGGGGCAAGCTGCAGGGGCCTGTTTGAGGCTTTCTGCACTTATCTCAGGACTGGTGTCAGAGGCCCGAGAAATTGTTTCCAGTGAAAAGAAGTGACTTCCGGATTATCTGAAACAAATTCTGGAGTCTCCAGCAGGCTTCCCAGGACTGTCAGAGGCCCCAGAAATGGTTCCCGGTGAACTGGAAGTGCCTTCCGTAAAACTGGAAGTGCCTTCCAAAAAAACTGAAGTGTCTTCCGGATCATCTAAAACAACACCAGGGCTGAGGTAGGTATAGGAGGCCCCAGATAGCCCCCCCCCCACTCCCAACCCAACCCAGCATCTGCATATTGCAGATCGTCCTTTATCGCGGTTTGGGTCAGGTCCCTAACCCCAATGATAAATGGGGGATTACTGTATTTTACAAGTCTGAGTTCAGCCCTTCCTGTCATCAAGCACTGAACAATGCTACTGAAAGAAATCGTTTCTCCCTCTGTGCCATATTCTATTTTAGTTAATGATTATTTTATTAGTTTATTGGATATTTTGTTTCATCGTGGTATGGTTCCTATAATTAGGTTCACCTGGCAATCCTTGGTCCTTGGTCCCCTGCTTTTAGAGGTTTCCCAACTAAATTAGAAATGATTTTCTCCTAGGGGGTACCCCTTTGGAGTTTAATAGCTCAGACTCCCGAAACTCAAACCTCTCCAAATTTGGGGGGTTACAGGGAAGCTACCCTGCAATTTTGGTACCTCTAGGACCCAGGGAAACCATTAACAAATCATTTCATTCTGAATTTTTTTTAAAAAAAGTTAGTAATTAAACAAAGCAAAACTACAAAAGAAACAAAACAAAACAGAATATTTTTGTCTTGGGCCCAGCCCAGATAGATAGATAGATAGATAGATAGATAGATAGATAGATAGATAGATAGATAGATAGATAGATAGATAGATAGATAGATAGATAGATAGATAGATAG
>JAHTLZ010000327.1:8787975-8848351 GCA_023846285.1 Phrynocephalus versicolor | reverse complement strand
TAGATAGATAGATAGATAGATAGATAGATAGATAGATAGATAGATAGTGGTACAACTAACCCTAATATGAATCCAAATATTAATATTATTCCCATTGCTGGGAGGCAAGAGATACAACATGGTCTACATAAATTTGAGGAAGCATTTGTCCAACAGGCAGAGGAAAAGAGGCAGGCACGGAAAGAACGAAACTCGAGGACCGGGCAAGAAACAGAATACATCTGTCCCCAGTGCGGTAGAGACTGCCATTCCAGAATTGGTCTATTTAGTCACACTAGGTGTTGTTCTTAGGATCTGTACTCCGGGCATGATACCATAGTCTTTCGAGACTGAAGGATGCCAACCAATGAAGAATGAATGATGATCCCATCGCTGGCCAACAAGATGCTTCCGGGAGTATAACATGCAGAGCCAAAAGACAATAGCATGTTCCCCAACAAGTAGTTATGTTACCATTTATCTACCATGCTGAATAGTCTTTAGTAGACTTTGCAAGACTTATTGCTTAGGCTCTTCTTAATGTTCTTCTTTTCCTTAGAAACCCAAGGAGCTTGCCAATTAGCAGAGGAGATCAGGAGGTGCATCTTGTGTGCTGGCTGCTAAATAGAGTCCAGCCCACACATTGGAAAAGATTGCAATAATTTGTCCTTATGTTTGGCTGCAATGGATTCCTGTTAGGCTGAAGCTTCTGTATGCCCGGAAGGGAAATGTCTTTCATCATCCCATCGGCCAACCCCAGTTTGGTATTAGCATATCAAAGGCTTTTAAATTGGAACTCTCCCCCATTATTACATTAACAAGGGCGGATGAATCGCAGCAGCTCCCCTCCTTCCATCTGCGAGTTTTCTTTCTTTCTCACGCAAGGAACCATGAGCTTGGAGTGAGTCGAAACTTATGAGAAATCAAACCCAAAGTGGACCTCACCATGTGTCAAAGTGAGCAGAATTTGGATGCAGTTTAAGACAACCTATTCTCCCAGGAAGTTCTTTGCAAACATTCATTTCCCCACCAAGCAAACATTGGGCAATTCTGTAAGGTAAGGGTCACATTCTTTGTCCTTGTTTTTTCACTGGCAAATGAAGAAGGCATATGAAGACCATTTTTAAGCAGCAGTTTGTTAGCCATGGTGTGTTGGCAACTGCTATTAATAGACCTTGAGATGGCCAGATAAACCAAGTTTGTTTTCCCCACTCCTAGTTCCATGTCTCCTTTCCTTTTCCCCCCTCAGGACCTATTTCACGTTGGGCACTAGAGACAAGCCAAGGTCTAAGGCAGGCATGTCCAAACTTGGGCCCTCCGGATATTTTGGACCACAACTCCCACAGTCCTTTGCCATTGGAAATACAGGCTTGGAATTCTGGGAGTGGTGGTCCAAACATCAGGAGGGCATTAGTTTGGACATGCCTGGTCTAAGAACTGACATCACAAAAAGTCATAGTTTCCTTCCTTCTGTCCACAACATGACTCTTAATTGTCGTTTGTGGCTGAATAACAAACATGGTTCACTTGCCACAATCTCTTCAGAGACACCAGAAAGAAAAACAAAATGCCATCAAATACAGATAGTAAGCCTCCCCAATGTCTGATGGGTGCAGAACTGACTTGCTTTCTATTGAATAATAAGAAAGTCGATTGCTGATAAGAAAGTCGATTGCTGAACAAGAGTAATTAGTACATGTTTACAGAGAAGTAGTGTTTTCCCCCCCAGAGTTATGCCCATTCTCCAAGAGCTAAAAGCAGAACAAAAGGACATGGAAAAAAGCAACACAAATAAGGTAGTGATGGACTACCAAACATAAAGCAACACAAACCAACACAAACCAAACATAAAGCAACACAAACCAAACATAAAGCAACACAAATAAGGTAGTGATGGACTACCAAACATAAAGACATAAAAATAAACATATCGTTAATTATCTGCCTTAGGAGATGGTGTGTGTGCTTCAAAAAACAAAATTGTTGTCTTCTTCCGCTACCTCTCTTGGACCTGCACTGAATTGATCCAAAATATTTGGCCGTAAATTTATCTAAATTATCCAGTGAGATGATGGTCACATTCTCCATTCTCAGGTTTTGGTGGTTCGTCAAGGAGAACAAGCGTGGAGAAAAAAGCTCTCTCTAAGAGCTCTTTGTGGATGCCTCTGGGTGTTTACCCACGCCCATATAATGCTGACAAACAGGAGGTGACGTCCTTCATCCCTGAGACCAACTTTCCTCCCAAATTAAAACCTTGCCTGAAGATACTGTCTTTGACTTTACATCTTGCAATAGAAGAAAAAAAAGCTACAGAGAGACTCCTCTGATTCAATGGAAGTTATAGCTCCTGTCACTGGTGGCTTCCACAGAGAGATAAATTCAATCTTATCATCTTGGGTAATAAATGTTTCAAGACAGAATGTTCTGGTCAAATTGAATTGTTATTACCAAAGTCTCATCACAGAGAAAACCACTGATTTCACAGATTCTGGGAAAGGCATGGGAGATTAGGAATGAAGTGTCTCCCAGTGAAAGCAACTTTTTGAAGTGATTAACACTTATCACTATCTCCTACTACCTCATCCATATGATGTGGCCTAAGTACTTGAATGCATTGCAGACTCTGATGTCCAGAGAGCTCGCCCACAATACACTGGGAGAATGACTCCATGTGCCTGTCTTTGATTTTAATCACATCCAGTGGGCAAACAACAACTGTTCTTGCTGCTGCTGCTGCTGCTGCTGTTGTATCATTGCAGTCATGACTGACTCTTCATGACCCTATGTCCATGGAGTTTTCTTGGCAGGAATACTGGACTAGCTTGCCTACAGCACCTGGTATTCCCCAGTGGTTGCCCATCCAAGTACTATGGTCAAAAGAAACCAAAGAATGTCACAACGTAGCAGACGTGGTCGAATATCAACCAAGTGCAACAATCCTGTATCCCAGCAGAGGGCAGTAAATGTTAAGCATCCAAGAACTTGCATGCCTCCCCATAAAACTTGGAAGAGTGCTGTGCTTCAGTGGCTAACTTTTATTTATTTATTTATTTTAAAAAAGATGTACCAAATAAGTAGCATTGATTTGTGCTTTGCAGGCCTCACAGAAAATGTCCAGCCCCTGCTCATAATGTTCTGAATTCCCCCACCCCCCACCACTATTCCTTCACTTTTTTCGCCAAGTAAGTCATTAAACCCACATTGACCATGGTGGTTGGAAGACAGTCACCACCATTCTCAGACTAAAATCTGGAGTGGTTTCTCAGCATCCGCCAAATTAGCACGACAACTTAGTTACTACTAATTCTGGGAGATTCTGGAAGATGAAATCCAGAGAGAATCTTTCTTAGGTTCTGGATGGATCAATGGTTGCTAGGATGGCAAAATGGGAACAACCAGGTCCAAATGCAGTGTATTCTGCAATCCAAGCTACAAAAGATGGGGAAGGAGAATGGGAGAAGTTTACTGCCATTGTGTCCAACTTGTGGTCTTCCCAAGTTGTATCCAACTTGTGGTCTCCCCATAGCTAAGAGAAGACCACAAGTTGGACATAAGAGGCCAGAGATGTCTAGTTGGCTAGTGTGGTTTTATAAAGTAAATGGAACTATGTGGAACCTTTGCAGAGACCTAGCAGAGTTCTTCTTATCTTATGCTATGCTTTTAAGGCAAGCAATATAAGTGTCTACAATACTGGAACAGCTGCCAGATAAGAGCCAAATACCACCACCACCACCACCTTGCCAGCCACACCATACTAAGAATAATTCAAAATGTATAGAGCAATATTTCCCAGCCTTGGGAAGGCAGGCGTTCTTGGGCTACAGCTTCCAGAAATCCTGGTTAGCACAGCTAGTACTGAAGGCCTCCGGGAGTTTATCTGGGTGTCAAACTTGGGAACAACAGGTCTAGAAGCATACTGAGAACACAAAGGTTGTCCAGTTCATTTCTAAGACTGTCTAAGACAGAGCAGCAGATGGTGGTCCTTCTTGTCACGGAGTATTATTAGCCAAGATCAGGTTAAGGTGGCATCTGAGGCAGAAGATCATGCAAGGTTCTCTTCCCTCTTGTGCAATTTTAACCATCAAGGATGACAAACAATTTGCTACTTCTTCATGACACCCACTCTGCCCAACAGTAGGGACAGCCTGTGAGAACCCCTCACTTTGAAATGCTGGTGGGGAAAACAGCATTAGTGGAAATTTAGGGGATGATTTCTTGGTTTGTAATTTCTCTTCTTGTCTTTTCTTGCCTCTCTCCCTGTATTCTGCATTTTTACTCTGCAGTGCTGTCAACACACCAGCTTCCTCCAAACAGTAAAAGTCATTTCAAATCATATTAGAAAGGTTGCAGTTAAGGCAGAACATGATGTCTTTGTGTGAAGGTGGTGGTGCCCTTTCTGCTGTTATGGAAACCGCATCCAGCTTTATCCTGTGCCCACAACAAATGAATAACCAATGTTCAACCTTTGCTAAAAGTTCAAGGCCATCAGGAAATGGCCACAGAATAACCAAGGCAAAACGGAGTTCTTTTTAAAAAGAGATGCTTATGGTTTTCTGCTTCTTTAAATCAGGAATCTGTCTTTGAAATAAATTTTCTGTCAGTATGGGACAGGGTGAGGAGAGCACCATGAAGTTCCCTTTACTCATATATTGTCCAATAAAAGAGGTAACAGTATTATTATTATTTTCAAAATGATACAATAACAGACAAAAGAAAATATTAACAGACAAAAGAAAATATTTTTTTCACCCAGCGTGTTGTTAGTCTGTGGAACTCCCTGCCACAGGATGTGGTGATGGCATCTGGCCTGGATGCCTTCAAAAGGGGATTGGACAGATTCCTGGAGGAAGAGTCCATCACAGGTTACAAACCATGATGGAGATGTGTAATCTGCAGGCTAAAAACCAGGGTACTTCAAGGGCCAGATGCAGGGGAGTGGTATCAGGAGACAGATATCTAGTTTTGTGCAATCCCAGACACATCTGGTGGGGCCACTGTGAGATACAGGAAGCTGGACTAGATGGGCCTTTGGCCTGATCCAGCATGACTCTTCTTATGTTCTTATGATAACATCATTTATATGTTGGTTTACAAAGGACACCGTAGTTTGTAGGCTCTGAGATGTTCAAGATTAAATGGTGCCCTGTGGAATGTCATTCTTTTGACTGATATACCACCCCATAGTGCTAAAGTACTTTCTGGGCAGTTTGCAACATAATTGTGCACACAACAACTTTCCCCACAGTGAGATGGGTACTCTTGTTACTGACCTCGGAAGGGTGAAATGCTGAGTGACCAGAGGGTTGATTGCAGCACTGCAGCTTAACCACTGCATCACTGTACCTTTGTTTTACATCAGTTCTGGCAATATGTTACAGATGCTCTGCTCAAACCAGCATCTGCCAGCTCACAACTGCCCTTACTTCCTGCCCATCTCCCAACTGGTTTGGCCAGAATCCATTGAAGCTGTGTGGTACATTTGGAGCACATCTATTAGGCATGTGAGCATAACTTACAGGAAAAGATGACAGCTCAGCCATAGTTCCTTGGATTAGAATTTCCTTTGGTGTTTCAGACCTTTTCCATTGTCCATGCCAGTGGCTGCATATTTATTCAACTTGCTTCCTCAAATGCAGGGACCTACCTCAGGCAGCTTCAATCCAAAGTTATTTCTTTGGACTACAACTCCCTAGCATTCCCGAGCTATCTGGAGGATTCTGGATGAGGTAGTCCCCCAAAAAATAACGTTCCAGGATCTGTGATTGTTGTTTTCTAGATCCTTTGCACCTACTGTATGTGCTGATCTTCTAGAGATATGTGTGGTCTCCTGCTCAGCTGTAAAATGACAGAGATGTGTCCCATCGTTTCCACCTTAAAAGCAACAGAAGAGAAAACGTTTGAAGAGCCACTGTTTTGCATCTGCATACCAGTGTTCAAGATTTGGGATCCAACATTTCCCAATCTAATTTTGAAGAGCAGTGTTTTAATCAGTGTTCCGCCTGGCGAGGAGACGGCCTTTGATTGCATGGAATAGATTAGGCTGTTGTTTTTACCAGTCATTTTTAATGAATCTGTTGGTTCAATTTACTCTAAAATTAATATCCTCCTTATTAGCCCACTCTGTTTTTTTCAAAATGGTCCCCATCAAAATTCACATTCACAGGGTTCTCAGTGATGATGGGGGTGAGGATTTCAATCAGAGTGATGATGAGAATGGCAGGCTTGTAACAATAGTTACATCAGCAATTGTGTCCATATTATATTCAGGAACAGAGAAAAGAGTGCAAAGGTTTTCTCTGAGCGTTTTAGAAATAGAAGTGTTAGTGATTTGGATCGTGCAGAACTGCGTAGGCAAAAGGCCAAAGGGCCTCTTTCCTCAGTACAACAAACACAGCATGGAGTTCTACCATTGTTTGGATTCTTTTAAAAAAGAAAAAATGAAACATGTAGACAATTGAAAGAGTCAAGCTAACCCAAGAGTGCCTGCCTGGGGCAAAAAGTAAATAAATGTACAGACGGACTCCCATCAATGGGAAGGAATCTTGAATCTTCCTTCAGTTGGAAGCGCATCAAGACTTTATGGGATGGGCCATGCTTTGGGGCAGACAGCCGTTCTGTCCTTCCAGCTAGAGGAATGGCCAAAAGAAACATAAACTCAAACTGAGGGCTGGGAGAGTAGGAAAAGACAAAAGAAAATATTTTTTCACCCAGCGTGTTGTTAGTCTGTGGAACTCCCTGCCACAGGATGTGGTGATGGCATCTGGCCTGGATGCTTTTAAAAAGGGATTGGACAGATTCCTGGAGGAAAAGTCCACCACAGGTTACAAACCATGATGGAGATGTGTCATCTCCAAGCTTAAAAATGGGGTATTTCAAGGGTCAGATGCAGGGGAGTAATATCAGGAGACAGATGACTGGTGGGGACACTGGAGATACAGGAAGCTGGACTAGATGGACCTTTGGCCTGATCCAGTATGTATCTTCTTATGTTCTTATGCTCTTATGTAAGAACTTAAAATGGCTGTCATAAGGAATCTCCTAGTATCTGTCACCTAAGGCAGCTGTCTCAATCTTCTCCAGGTAAGACAAAGTCAAGCTAGGAATCGCTGATCTCTTCTTGGCACGTCATTTCAACTGGCCCTAAACACAGCCTGTTGTAGTGGATACAGGGACAGATTTGGACCCAGGAGTCCCACTTACCTTGAAAGACTAGTAGCGTTGCTGTAATTCAGTTCCAACATAACAGCACAGAACTGAAGACATAGACGGACGTCTGCTTTGTGTTAGCGGCTTCATAAAAAGACAAGGAAGCAGATTGACTTTGACAGATTTTTAAGACAAATGCCAAGGAAAGAAAAATGACTAAATTGAGGCTATCACAGTTTGGGCACATTCTGAGAAGACAAGACTTAATGGAAGAGATAATAATGTCAGCAGAAGATGGCAGCAACAGGAAAAGAGGAAAACCAGACTGGCAGTAAGGCTGCTTTTACACAACCCCTAAAATCTGCTGTAAAATGCTCACAGATGCGGAATATAAAATTGTTTTCCCACCAGCAGCGGACCTTTAAAAAAAATAGTACAACCACACCCATTTTACAAGTACCTGGTCTGGAGGAGGTAAAATCCTTGTTGCTATTCCTTGTTGCTGTTTTAAAGCATTCCATGCCTGGCCCTCCTCTGCTTTTTGTTTGTTTTGGTTGCCCCCTCCCCCCTTTAACAGACAGGAATCCTAACAGGCTGGAACAATTAGCTGCTGCTGACGGCAGGCGGAAGTGAGCCTGTATTTTTATTCTCTCTCCCCTCACCGCAGACAGAAGCAATAGAGTGTGGGAGGTGGGAACACAGGAAGCAGAACAAAAACCACGTTGGGGGGATCTGCATTTAAGTTGCCAGCGGATTTTAGGGGACATGTAAAAGCAGCCTAAGATAGACTCAGTACGTTCCTAGTGTGGTGTAGTGAATAGAATGACGAACCAGGACTGTGGAGAAAAGGGTTTAAACCGCTGCTCAGGCACGGAAACTCCCTGGGGGAGTGGAACTGGTAAAACCAATCCTTAAAAGTCTGACTTACTTTATAAGCCCTGTTAGGGGTGCTAAAAGTTAGTTCCAAGTTCCAACTTTACAGCATAGAACACAGAGACTTGATTTTTTAAAAAGCCGCAGCTTTGAGTTTGCAAAAGCTATAGAGTAGAGATGGGCATGACTTAGCGCAATTTTCGTTTTCATTTTTGTTTTTTCATTTTTGTTACATAACGAAACGAAAATGAAAAACGGTTCAAAAATGGACCGAAAACGGAAACGAAACGACTAATTTCGAGCCAATTTTCGTTTTTCGTTACTGGAAAAACACATAATGGAGCTAAATGGGAAGAAACGAAAAAATTTTCGTTTTCGTTTTCATTTTTCGTTTTTGTTACGTAACGAAACGAAAATGAAAAATTTTGAAATTAGCTCACGAAAACGAAAACGAAATGAAACGGACCCTAGCCGAAAATGAAAACGAAAACGAAAATTTTTTTCTGAGTCGTGCCCATCTCTACTATAGAGGACTCTTCAAGACAGAAACTTTTTGGAGGACACCGATTCACAAGGCCACTGGACGTTGGAAGCAATCTGATGGGACATGGCAGCAAAATGGGGGGAAATGATCTGCGAAGGATGTTTCATAGAAAATGTCCCATACTTCTTCTTCTTCAGATCACAATAGATCAGGCATGTCCAAAGTCAGGCCCGGGTCCCAAATGTGGCTTGTTTTCAAATTCTGAGTGGCCCGCAGCTTCTTTTCCCTGCCGGCTCAGCCTGTCATGCATCCCTAACAGCTGCCCCTTCCCCATACTGGATGGAGGCTTCAGCTTGCAGTTTTATGGTTTGCCTGCCCTCCCTGCCTCTGTGCACCCCACCAGCCACCTGTTCAGCCTACCTGCCCCAAACTTCATTGCTGCAGCGTCCTCCCTGCCTCCTTGCATGTTTATAGAGACTTGTCCAAAGTCTGGCCTGGGAGCCAAATGCGGCTGAATGGTCGGCCCCCACACATTTTCACCTCACGAAATCTGGCCCTCCTCGCAAAAAGTTTGGACACCCCTGCAATAGATGGTGCAACTCACATTTCTCTTCACGAATGACACTTCCAGGGGCAAGAGGATGGTACAGCCGTGAAAGCTAGATTGAGTTCCAGGAAATCTCAATCAAAATTATGGATCAGAAAGCCAAACTGCTGAGTACAGCTACAGATTGATTATTAATAATGTCCATCAGGACTATCATTGATCCCGGGTGAAGGTGTTCTTTCTTTCCCCAGACAAGTACTTCGCAAAGAGACGTGGCAGAAAACGATATTTATCACTTGCCCTGTAGCGCTAGCAAACTGAGGTAATAGAGATATCACTTTACACATTGCTAGCCCTTGTTCTGCAAATGCCTGCCAGAAGAGAGAATGATTCATGGTCGGTGATAGCAGTTTCTCATACTGAAAGCTGTGATTGTCAAACTAGATTCCTTGGGGTGGGGGGTAGCGGGACCTGTAAGTGCGCTCTGAAGAACTGCACCCACCATTAGAGATGGGCACGAAATGAATTTTAATTCATTTCATTATTCATTATTCATTTTGTTCCCTAACAAAATGAATAACAAACCCCACTCTGGAAGAGAAAGGAAATGAAACGAAACAGAAATTTCTGCTACATTCCATTTCATTCTGTTTCTCCATAGGAATGCATTAGACCATTCCTATGGGGAAAACCTTTCCCCCCCCATGCCCCAGCGATCAGCCATAGTGCAGGCTGGGGGCTGCCCTACAGCTAATCAGGCCTTTATTTTAACTAGCCCCAATCACCTGTAGTATGGGGTCCCTGCTGAGTGCTTGCAGAAAATAAAAATAAAAATAAAAATAAATCAATTTTTTAAAAAGTGGTGAGCACAGGGCACACTAAAGCTGGTTGGGGCTTTTAAAAAAAAGCCTTGATCAGTTGTAGTGTGGGCCCCCTGCTGGGATTGCAGGGGGGAAATAAAAATAAAAATAAAAATAAATTTTTAAAAAAGTGGCAAGCACACTAAAGCTGGTTGGGGCTTTTTAAAAAAAGCTTTGATCAGCTGTAGTGCGGAACCCCTGCTTGGATTGCAGGGGGGAAAAGAAAAAAGAAAATAAAAGTAAAAATAAATTAATGTTAATTTAAAAAAAAAAAAAAGCGGCGAGCATGGGGCATGCTAGAGCTGGGCAGGGCTTTTTAAAAAAAGCCCCAATCAGCCGTAGTGTGGGCCCCCTGCTGGGCTTGCAGCAAAAATATACTAGAAATAAGAAAAGCACTGATGGGGCCCTGGGAAGTCCAAAAAACAAAACAAAAATGAAATGAAATGAATTTTGAAACAAATTTGTTTTAAAAAATTCATTTCATAATAAATGAAATGAACTGGTGTGAAGAGAAACGAAAAACAAAATGAAATTCCATTTTAGTGTTTCATGCCCATCTCTACCCACCATACTGGGTATAGATGACACTCAGGGCAACTTGGGGAAGGGGATTTTATTTGGTACTGATTTCTTCGCATGCATTTTTATTATGAATTGAGAACACGTGACCCTCCAGATGTAGTTAGAGCACAAATCCCATGAGCCATTTCAAATTATGTATGCTGACCTAGGTCTGATGGAACCCATCCTTGGAATGCATTTGCAGCGGCAGTAGAGCCTTCTGTGTGCAAAGGCATTTCTGGAAGAACCTCTCTTGCCTTGCTTGCTCCTTGCCTTTTTTTTTTTTTTTTTTTTTGCCATTTGTTTGTGGAACTGAGCTCCAGATGGTTTTTTTATATATATCAGCCGAGTAGAGATGGGCACGAATAGAAAAAATGGAGTTTCGTTTGTCGTTTGTCATTTAGAGGTCCCTTTCAGTTCGTTTCCATTGTTTGTGAAATTTTTCAAAAAATTCATTTTCATTTCATTATCGTTTCATTACCATTTCGTTACCATTTATTCCAATTTTTAATGATTTTTTAGCATTTAAAGCCGGTCACTTCATTGCAGTAATGGAAACGAAACGCACGACCAAAATCCCCACGTTTCTGTTCGTTTCGTTTCATTTAGGGACAAATTTTGTTTATCGTTTCATTGCATAATGAAACAAAAAACAAACAATGTAAACAAAAAATTGTTCGTTCCGTGCCCATCTCTACAGCTGAGGATGAAGACAATATTTTATATGTTTAAGATCAGTCCATGGATAAGCCAGAACTGTAGTTAGCTATGCCCACTTAGTCCAAGCCAAGCAAGACCAGGAGAAAACTGGGTTTAGGGTGGAGCACTCGATTTCTGACCAATATACAAATTTCAGAGTAGCAGCCCACCTGGATGATATTTCATGAGTACAAACACATTTTCAGGCAATTTCTTCAGTATGATTATCATCAGGAGGGCAATCCAGAATAAATGAATAGTATTTGGAAGACTTTATACCTGCTACAATTTTCTGCTTTATAGCACCTCTTAGAAGTTGTATAAGTTCGTTTTGGATATATTTTCCTAAGTATTGTTTGTTCATTTTTAACTCTGCACAAATGTTCATTCAAAATAGGGTTAAAAAGGGCTAAATATTCTACAAACTTCAAAAATGTCCATGGTTAGCACTATACAGCTTCTCAGTATCCAACCTCAAGTGTTTTGTGTCCCTTAGGTAGAAGCCCTTGAAAATCAATGAAACATTTTCCAATCCGAAACCGTTCTTTACAGGTCTGTGCCTTCATCCCCTGATGCTGGCCTTCAACTTTTAACAAGATCCACAGGAGGAAATGCAAGGGAATGAGTGTTCCCCACACAAGCCCTGTTGATACCGATTCGGTTATTATTTGCTTGTGATTTGCTTGTTTATAATAGCAAGCAGACATTTTACAGATGTTTCCTAGCACTTGGATTCCTACTTTCCCCTCTACCAGCTGGATTTCCATGTACAAACAGCACCTACTGCAAAGGAAGGCATTCTTTCAGTTGCTAGCAAAGGTTTGGCACAATACAAGACAAGTGGAAAGCGTCAACGCAAGTGGAAAGCTGAGAAGAGAATGCAGAACCAAGAGCCTAGCATCTAAAGCCAGCTGGCAAAATCTGACAGGCATTGAGGGTGGAGGTATGGAGCCAATTAACTGGGGGTGAGGTTTCTTTTTGGATCTACATTTGTATTGTCACATAGAAACTGAAAAAAGTGCATATTTTAAAGAAATAGAGCATCCATGGACAACACATATCAGCATTTTCCTGTACAAATATCATTCCAAATTCCTAGCTGGTATATTTTGCAGAGAAAAAGGCAGTTACCTGGCATAGAATGAAATGGAAAAGACTAAGACAAAGAAGTCAGGTGTTATCCTTCAAATTAGAACTGAGGAAGACTTTGATTTCTTGTTCATTTATTGCAACCTACATGACATCATCAAAAGAGGGCCATAGGCTGCAAAAAAAATATTCTCATACACCATCTTTTGATTTTACATTCTGGCTGGCTTAGTCATTTCTGCAACTTGACATAAGCAAACATTGTACAGCTGTTCTTTCACAGTGTAAAAAAAATTCTGGTAACCGGTTTCTGATGGCTGGAACCAGAGCACAAAAAACCCTGAGCCATGGTTGTCTAGGATCTATATATTCTTTTACCTGTATGTAAGTGTGTGAAGTTGTGATATGTCATATCATACAGAAGATGTATAGTAGCTCCCTGCCACAATGTGGTTCATATATTACGGTCTCGGTATATTGTGGTTTTTTTTCTTGAAGAAGCAGAGATTTTTTTACCCCCTCCTGGCACCTCAACAAAAAGAGCTGGGGCTGCTCCTGCCAGCTGCATTTGCAAAAAGAGTTTTTTAACCAACCCCTAACACCTCATCAAACTGACCTTGGTCTGCTCAGCTGCTGTTTCCAAAGAGAAGTTTTTAACCCCCCTCATGACACCTCAGCAGACAGACCTTGAGCTCCTGGCAGCAAGGTTTGCTGAGGTGCCAGGAGGGGGTTAAATACCTCTCTTTGGAAACGCAGCCAACAGGAGCAGCCCAAGGTCAGTTTGCTGAGGCATCTGGATTTCATGGATTTTCCTTTATCGCGGGTATATCAGGCACCAAACGCCTGCAATAAACAGGGGAGTACTGTATAACTCTTTCCCTAAAGTTATCTGATTAGGAAGTGCTTCCTTTGTATGTGCAGAATGCTGTGATATTTTTTCTTTCATGGATAAGCAAGGGACGTATAAGATGGGTGCACTAGATGCAACGAGTCTGGCATTCTCAATGCACATTTCCTTGTGTGTAGACCCCATGATACTATTTGGGCCTTGCTTCTGAGTAAGCATACATTCTAGCGAGGCACATCAGACTCTCCCGAAAATTCTGAGAGACAGTCTTGGCTCGGAGACTTCATTTAAATCATCCTTAATTATGCATGGAGTTGCTCAAGGCAGAACTGATGAAAATGCTCCTGTTCATATCTTTACATCTGACTCTGACAGGAGGGCACTTCTCATTTGCATTTAATGAAGCAAATGAGCATTGACATGCAGAGCGACTACATGACCCATTAAACACCCTTTAAGGGAGAGGTCAGAGGGCCCGAGACGAGACGCTGCAGAACAGAGGTCAAAAGTAATGTTGGCCTTGGATGCTTCCCTGTTTAATTTTTATTTTTATTTTCAACCATCTGGGTAAATGGTGTTAGTCACTTAGCCAACACGTGTGAGATATCAGAAGTGAAAAGAATTGTGGATTAGCAGAAATGCAAGAGGTGGAGGAGGAAGAGGAAGAGGAAGGAAGGAAGGAAGGAAGTATCTGGGTGGGGGGCTATAGTTGTGTTCCTTCCTTGTTTACCCTGTTTCTCTTTCTCTACCTTCTATTGTCTCCTGTGTTGAACAGGCATGTGCCATATGGTTTTCTTTTCTTGAAGGAGGACTCAAAATACCAGCATTCCCAATGCCAGAGCGACACCTAAATTGTGCTCCAGGATAGACAAAGGACTTCCAGCAAGCACCGGGGCAACTTCATTTTCTTACAGACACCTAGACCAGTGGTGGTGAACCTTTGGCACTCCAGATATTTTGGACCACAACTCTCACAGTCCTTTGTCATGGGGAATCTAGGCTCAGAATTCTGGGAGTTGTGGTCCAAAACATCTGGAGTGCTGAAGGTTCACCACCACTGACCTAGACCAAAGCTGTCCTAGGCCATGAAGCCTTCCAGCCGTAGCCTTTTTCCAGGTATACACAAGTAATGTCTGCATCCAGCAACTGGAACTCCCAGAAGAGGGAAGGCTAGGATTTGGAGCCCCTTAAAAATGGCACATTCCATTGTTAAGTTGCATCGTGCTCAGTAGAGGTTTGGTGCTAAGAGTAGCAGCTGGTAGCATTTAGGCAGCTATGAGGAAGCCAAATGAGGTCACATTAGTCAAGGTCAAATTTAGCAGCTTTAATAATAATAATAATAATAATAATAATAATAATAATAATAATAATAATAATAATAATAATAATAATAGTAGTAGTAGTAGTAGTAGTAGTAGTAGTAGTAGTAGTAGTAGTAGTAGTAGTAGTAGTTATGTGCCATCAATTCTGACTTATGGCAGTCCTTTGCAGTATTTTCCAGGTATAGAATACTCAGAAGTGGTTTATACAGTACCGCTTGCCCAAGACCACAAAGCCTGGCCTTTCTCCCTGAAGGCACTGTATGGGAATGAACTCCCAACCTCTGCCTCTGTAGCCGGATACCTAAACCAGTGAGTTTCCCAGCAGCTATAGCAGTGGTTCTCAACCTGTGGGTCCCCAGATGTTCCTGGACTGCAACTCCCAGAAACCCCTTCCAGCACACTGAGTGGTGGAGGCTTTGGGGAGTGGCAGTCTAGGAACATCTGAGGACCCACAGGTTGAGAACCACGGCGCTATACTGTGGTCAAAAGGAGACAGGTGAGAGCAACCGTCAAACATAGACCTGTCAAAACGTAAGACTAGGCATGCCCAAACTTCGGCCCTCCTGATGTTTTGGACTACAACTCACAGAATTCTAAACTTAGATTGCCAGTGGCAAAGAACTGTGGGAGTTGCTGTCCAAAACATCTGGAGGGCCGAAGTTTGGACATTCCTGATAAGACGGTGCACGGTGAAACCTCCATTTCAGGACCGTGGAGAGCTCCAGCTCAGTCCAAATCTCTATACAGCACTCCTCCCTTTTGGAAGATACTGCCTTGCTGAGAGGTTGAAAGCAGTTGAAGTCTTACAGAGGGTGAAAAGCCTCTGATCAACCCTTCTATCTAGAGGAGGGGGAGAGTTACTGAACTTCAAACAGGTAGCCATGCTCATTTATTCCCACGCATATAACAAAAAACAGAAAAACAAAGCTTTACGGCAAGTTCAAAACATTTTTTTTTTTGCATGAACAGTGATACTGAACATCTCTGCACAAGAGGAAAGGGCATAAAAGAAGTGTATGCACACATATGCATACTTCTGCTCTTACAGATAGATATTTATAAGAAAAAACAAGAGAGAATTGTGAATCGGCAGCTAAATTATCTCTTACTATGTTGCAGTCAGTAGCCCATAAAGGTATCTAGGTCAAGGCTGAAATTTATTAATTTTATTTATTTAAAATACTTTCACCCTATCTTTCTCCTTGGAAAGGACCCAAGGAGAAAGCTGACAACATAGCTTACAACATCTGGGAGACTTACTTCCCATGCCCAGTTGCATATTATTTACTCTAAAGTAAGCCCAAAGGATTTCATGGGAGCTCACTTCCAGGGCAGTACACCTGGAATGGCAAACATAAAGGAGCATCGCTACAACAGACCTTTCTTTGTGTCCCAACTTACAACTGTTTTAGCTTTTGGGCTACTTGGGCAATTCATCAGAATGAGCCTCGTGGTGCAGTGGTTAAATGCCTGTACTGCAGGTAAAACTGTGCTCACGACCTGGGGTTCAATCCCAGGTAGCAGGCTCAAGGTTCACTCAGCCTTCCATCCTTCCGAGTACCCAGCTTGCTGGGGGGGGGGGCAATGTGTATCCTGCACACTGTAATTAAAATTTTAAACCACCCTGAGACTACTTAAAGTGGTATGGGGCAGTATATAAGCAGAACACTTTGAAGCAGAACACTTTGAATGGCCAGGAGCCACATCCAGCTCTGGACAAGGGAAGCATAACCTAGCAAGCAGCCCTTACAGTGCAGTCTGCCTCCATCTGCCTTTTGGCTTGTTCCCTTGACCCCAGTTCCCTAAAACATGACATGGAAGGGAGAGGAGGGATTTACCAAGCCTCATGGCATAGCGGTTAAACGCCTGTACTGCAATTAAAACTGTGCTCACAACCTGGGGTTCAATCCCAGGTGGCTGTCTCATGTTTGACTCAGCCTTCCATCCTTCTGAGGTCGGTAAAATGAGTACCCAGCTTGCTGGGGGGGGGGGAAGAGGCAATATGTAGCCTGCATACAGTAATTAATCTGTAAACTGCTCAGAGACTACTTGAAGTGGTCTGGGGCGGTATATAAGCAGCAGCGTACTTTTGGTTGGTTTGTTTGTGTGGCTGCAAAAATAAAGAAACAAATAACCCACCCAAAATTCACTGTTTTGCATCCCCCCCTCTTCCCCCCCACTCTTCGTTCTGAAAATGCATCAGGCACATATCAGGGAGCAGAAATCCTTGTGGACTCTTGGCAGTGGCTGGCGGAAGAGATACGGAACGAACACCGGGAGAGCTTTGCAGGGAGCGAGTACAGGCATCTGTGTTTTCTCAAGGCAACGGCTTGCCTAATCCCTCTCTTCTCCCGCCCCCTCCCCTTTGGCCCACATTGGCCTGATCTGTGCAGTTGGAAAGGCAGCACTGAGGCATGCAAACCCCTCCCCTCCCTTCCCCTCCCTTCCCCTCCCTTCCCTCCCTCTGCACCTTTTCTATCCCCTTCCCTTCTTGTTCATTCAGAACAGATGATGCTCTGATCACATGGAGCCATCTCCCTTGCCTCCCCTCCCCTCCAGCCCTTTAAATAGCTATATTACACTGAGAATTTGTTTGTACTATACGCCTAGAGAGAGGGAGAGAGAGAGAGGAGAGGGGGAAGGCATTGAGAGGGAAATTCAACGGGGGAAAGTGGCACCGTTGGAGGGGTTGGGCAGGGGGGGACTTAAAATTGAGCACGGAGAGCTCAGCCTAAACCAAGGGGAGCCAAGGATGGCTAAGAAGAGGGGGGCGTGAACCATCAGGTCTTTTGTTACAGCAGGCAGCAGAAGGGAAGAGGGGCAAGCGAGGCAAGTCTTGGATGAGAAGACCTTCCCATCGTTCCGGGGAAGCCGATGGCATGGAATGGACAAGAACGACACATCTGTCTCCCTGCCTCCCTTGGAGCGCCGCTCCCACCCAAGCGCCCCCAGAATGTCTGATGAGGCATTAACACTTCCAGGTAGGCTGCTTCCCTTTCTGATCATTTCATAATGACTGTCGTGCGTTTGTTTTCTTCCTTTTTGGTGGCATCGGGCCAGGGAACACAGGGAAGCCCCGAGAGAAGCCGTGCGGGAAGAGCACCTGATGTGATGATAGATGAACGCAATGCCAAGGATATCATCATATCACCCACGGGGTGCCAGACGACATGGGTGGGTGGGGGGAATCCATCAAAAGCCACTTTCTGACCACGTAAAGCCATGTGCTGCCCTTAACCCTTGCATGGCTGAAGCACTGTGGGAGTGACAGAAGTTATTCTAGATCTTCCCCCTTCCCTCCTTCAGAGTCTGATCAGAAGCCTCTGAAGGTGAACTAAGGATCTGACATCGAATCCGAATTTAATGAGAAATGCCTGTTGAGCAAAAATGGAGTTCGGTCATTAGTGGGTTGCGCTTGTTTTTGACGGCAAATTGCAATACAAAGACTTTGATGGCACAGCTGGGTAGAGTCTGGTTTTAATGATATTATAAAGCTATCCTCTAGGCAAAGGAAGCCCATTATCTCTGAGTATTGGGGAGCTCATGTCATGATGCAAGGGACCCCCCCCCACATACCACAGTCCCCTACTGCTTTTAGATGGCAGCTTGTTGGACTGCATAGCACCCTGTACAAACATGTCAGCTGAATAGGGCCCTAGATTTTTGCTCCTGTGTCCTGCCCTGATGGTGAACTGGGAGGGACATCTTTCAGCAAAATGGGACCATGACCACTAGTAAAGAGATGAATGAGGTACATGCTTGTTTGATAGCTAAATAGAACTCCCATGAGCAGGAGGAGTTCACCTGTCTGAGTATCAGATGGTGGTGAGATACAGCAGGAGAATTATACTTTCTCTAGGCTGTGCTTCTCAGCTTTTGTTTTTGTTTTTGGAAAACACTTGTCTAAATGCCAACAAATGCATATACCATATGGGTGATGGGGCAAAATGAATGAAGTTTTTTGTCATACTTTGAAGACTAACGTGTTGTATCCCTTATAAGTTTTCATAAATTGCAGCTCACTTCTTCCATGAAATGGTTTTTGTTCCTTAGAAACGGTGTATGAAAAATAAATGAAAATGTGTACGTGTTCACGTGTTTGCATTTGCATGCACTTTTGGGCATCTCTTTGATTTTTTAGGGGTGGAAAGAACTTGAGGTTTAAGAATCTCTACAGCAGAAACAAGAGATCCAAAAAGTGTCAGCCTTTCCCCATTGCTTTGCTAAATATATTTACTGGGGATTCAGGAAAACGAAAACTTCCTTTGAAAATGGATGCTGGGATAACCCAACAAGGTTCTTCTTTTTGTTCCTTAAAAGGTTGAAGTGACTGCAATAAAAATAGCTGCTCCCTCATCTCGACAATCTGGCCCTCTATCCCACAGACTGAAAGGATCTGAAAAAAAAAATTGTGTAGAAAATGGTGTGTTGATGTGCTTGTCAGTGTGTATCTCTGAGTGTTCTGTACAACTTCAAGAGGAGCAGATGGGCGCTGGAGGCCGTATGAGCTTTTGTAATCATCTCACTGGACTATGAAATTCTAACCTAAGGTGCCTATGGTTTGATTTCCCTTTCGACTGCCAGTCCTCTTCCCTTGCTCCTCCACTGAGGACCAAACTTAGAGGTGAAGACATGAGACCTGTTTTACCTGGGGCCTTCCTGGTTTTTCAGGAGGAAGGAGGCTCCCCAGATGAGGAGGATGAACTGTCTCTGAATCCCATCACTGCCCTCATCGTGGTCTTTCCTCCAGATGTGTTTCTTCCACAACTGAGATAGAAGAGGTTGCCAAGAGATCAGCCATGAGGAAAGGGTCCTTCTGCTGTTGTCTTTGGTTTGGTCCTGTTTCGATCACCATTGAAACCTTTTGGGGCAGCAGTCTTTTGATCCTTTGTAAATAGCCATGTACTTCAGTGCAAGTATTGTCGTCGTCGTCGGACTGAAACAAAATAGTTAAACGTCATTGCCAATCATGATCATATATGGGTGAACGTGAGGTCAGGAGACTAATGGAACAGTTTCAGATAATGATTGCTATGCTAAACTGTACTAAACTATATATCAAGACTGATCACCACTGCTCTTCTAAATTTCATAAGGCATTAGTCCTTCGTGAACAGGCACACATGCTTGATGCAGATCATGGTCCCAATTTATTGATAAAAGACATGATGGTGATGATGCTTAGAATAAAAGTGTTCATTCCATTGTTGAATGGCAAGTCAACATTTATGTAAATCTCATTGATTTAATAGGTCTACTCAAGTTGGAACTACCAATTGGATTTTGGCCCTGTAAGCAGAAGGAGTCGGACCACCACTATCCCCTCTGGTTTTCAATGCCATGGCTGCCTCTCTATAAATTGGAAGGGAAACATCTGTAGTGGAGAGTCTCTTGTACATGTTGAGGTATTCAGCAAGGCATGGACTTGAAGGTGTGAGCAGGAAGAGAGTTCTAACCCTCTCCCCAACCTGTTATTCCTTTTCATGGTAGGGCACTCGGTGTTTTGTTGTGTTTTTCTGCACAGTGAATCACTTTATGTGATTGGAAAATACAGGGACCCTCAATCACTTGGAAAGGTTCAAAATGGAGCAGACTTCCCCCTCTTCTGATTATCCTTCCACATGTGGAGACATTGACGCACAAGAAGCCGGGATAGATTCTTCCTCCCCCTGCTCACACTTTCAAAGTCCCTTTCTTTTCAAATGGCTGAATAAAGTTGGAGTTCTATGTTAGCCTAAGCTGGGATATTGAACTTGGCTCCACCCTATTTCCTCATATTCCATTTGACTGAATTGCCAAATAAGGCTGTGTATTCTTTGGGTGTCGATCTGGTCCTACCATTAGGGAATGTGAATCAGGGTGCTGATTTGAAGAGTTGTGCAAGGGCAGTACAGCTTTGGTCATTCAATTCCTTGCTCTTGTATTGGTACTCACAGAAACAGAGGTGTGTGTGTGTGTGTGTGTGTGTGTGTGTGTGTGTGTGTGTGTGTGTGTGTGCATGCATAGGGATGCCTCCCATGCCAAAATAATATGTCCTATCTTGGCTCCGTAAATCTGGACGTGGGTTGCTGCGCCTCAGGCAGCAAAATGTTTTAGAGAGCCCACAATGAGTGGATACTGTTTTCTAAATGTCGGCACTGAGAAGAGCTACAGAGCATAAAATAAGCTCTGTTTGAATAATTCTCAGACAGAGCTTGGTAGCGATGGTAAACTGTTGGTCCCAGTTTGAGTCTTAATATGATTGGCACTCAGCAGCATGGTCCAAAGTATGAGCTGAAAGTTCTCTATGATGCTTCCGATCTTCAAAATCTTACCTATGAGCATGGTTGAACTTAAATGTTAACTGTTTCATAATAGACAACAAGGAAGTCAATGAGTAGACAATCTAGAGACACATTGTTCAAATAAATACACATGCAATTGGTTTATTAGAAGATGTTACTAAACAACACAGGAAGTGGGAATTTATTCAGAGAGAAAATATGCCCCTGACTCAGTAAGTCCTGGACATCTATGACCTCATAACCCCAAATGTTAAATGGAAGGGGCATACCCAGGCCTCCCATTATCACATTTAATTTGATCCTCTCTAGATTTTGATTATAAACTTTACAGTCATAAATCTGCAAAAAAATCTTGATTTTACTTGCAGTTGGGGGGACACGAATTGGTCTGTGGGATGTTAACATGGTCAATCATTTCAGTGTACTTATTTATGGGTAAACATCATACAGAGAGTGTGATCTTTGTGCCACTTATTTCCTAAGTAAATTGCTTTTGTTTCTGATGGCAAATAGCAATGAAATTAAGATTGCTACTGTCTCATTTGCAAAAAGCCTCTGTGGTGGTGTACCTACACTGTGCAGTTATAGCTATCTGATTTTATGATGGCTGCCATGAATCCATTGTAGTAGGAATTCTAGTTTCCTGATGTACTTGGAACCCTTCTCCAGATACTCTTGGGCCCTCCTAGAAACCAACAGAATCCTAAGCATTTTAAGAATGGACCCCAGGATACCACGGAACTGAGCCACAGCAGGGAAAGTGGAATCAAGCTGTTATCTTTGAACGAGGCAAGCGTATTTGGTGTCTTCTCAGGGTTTAAGTAGAACATCTGAAAGCGTTTTTCCTGTCCTGCAGGTGTCCAGCATGACTGCTGTCAGGATCTACCTCCCTTGCCCCAACTCCAGTCTTTAGAACTTTGGAATTTTGGAATTCTTTGAAATATATTTCTTCCCAGATAGACTGTACAGGCCACCTTCCTGAAAAAAGAAATGACTTTGCCTTATTGTCTCTGCAGAATTGACTGGTTCTACAGGTGTTTTGCACATCTTTTGATTATTCCATGAAATATAGGCTAACGTGCCTGGAAATACTTTCCATGGCATTTAGAAATTACTGTGTGTCCTCCGGACACCCTTTTTTTGGTCATAATTCCACAAGAAGAATGTTGGCAGATTGGTAAGGTTGGAAGGCTAGTAAGGTGAGGTTCTAGGGTTTGCATTGGGAGAAATTACTAAAGACGTTTTTGATAAGGTTAAAAATCCTCCTCTGTTTTTTAGGATACAACTGGATAAAAGCAAGACTTGAGTATAGAACCTCTTGGTGTTGCCTTCTCTACATGCAAGTATACTGATAACTATAATGGAGAAGAATCTTTTATTGTTGACAGTTGTTCACAGGTGAAGGGGAATAAATCAATGTTTCAATGAAGGAGTTGACGTTGGACAACAAGTTGTCCAGCAATGCAAAGAACATGGGTTGAATAATTTGCTCGTATTGACTGAAGTGATCTTGATTTCACAAGGTACCTCGAAGTGAAATTTTCAGATCCCATGTGTTCCATTGCTTCTAGGCCACCAAAGACAAGGAGTTCCACTTTTTCTTGTTATAACCTCCGTCAATTGCAGACTGTTTGTGCCAAACAAAGCAAAAGTCCCTTCCTTTCAAGAAGTGAAATGTTCACATGTACAGCAATCGTAGAGCAGAGATTCATTGTCAAAAATGTTACAAACTCCCCATCATATGCTACAATTTGCAAAGAAGCAGGAACTGTACTGATTTTGCACAAGGTGTGCTATTTGTATTAAAATGTTAGCTGCATGAAAGCAAAGGGAGATCACAAGAGGAGATTGGGGATCATAATCTAGCACTATAAACTCTGAAGAGTTGTTGCTGATCCATTGACATTCTTGGGTTTGGTGGATCATTGATCTGACTAAGTATAAGGCAGTACTGTACAAGTATAAGCTTTGTATATTTTTATATTCCTATTTATGTCTACGTGAACTGAGAATTAGTGGCACAGTGGTATCTGGATGAAACACTGCAATATTTTGTGTGGCCACTCTCTAGGACAGTGGTGTCCAGACTTTGGCCCTCCAGATGTTTTGGACCACAAATCCCACAGTCCTTTGTCATTGGCAATCGAGGCTTGGAATTCTGGGAGTTGTGGTCCAAAACATCTGGAGGGCCAAAGTCTGGACACCCCTGCTCCAGCAGTTTTTTGTATATATTTTGAAGTGGCCACAAACTTTTTTTGGGAATTCGCACAGCTCAGTTCTGCTTCTTAACCATTTCTGAGTGATTTGTTGGGTGAGTTGCTAAGCCTGACAAGCGCCTTATTTAGTAGAGTCATTACTTAAAGATTCATTACCCTACCCTTCCGGTGCAGACACACATGTCAGATGGCTAACAGCAGTTACAACATGTTCTAGAATACAATCAAATTTCGGCATATAATAAAAATAAGTAAATAAATAAGCAATCCCCATGAAATGTTAGATTAATAAAAAACCCCTCACACAAAAGCCCATGAATCTCAAAAAAAGATGTTCGCACACAGCCAAATGCAGCTGGAGAGGATGAAAGCTGTAGCCTCCCTGCTCAAGGAATGCCAGGGCTTAATTGTAGATCCTTGGAAATGAACTAGATGAAATATTTACTCCATATCTTTGACAAGTGCTTGCCCAAATGGTGAGCAATGTCTGTCTTCTTCTTCTTCTCTCTGTTTTGTGCGCTGCATGCATTTGGTTTGTGGCTGCTTGTTGTTGTTCAGTCGTTCAGTCATGTCCAACTCTTCGTGACCCCATGGACCAGAGCTCGCCAGGCCTTCCTATTTTCCATTGCCTCCCAGAGTTTGGTCAAATCCAAATTGGTTGCATTGATGACACCGTCCAACCATCTTCTCTGCCGTCCTCTTTTTCTTTTGCCTTCAATCTTTCCCAACATCAGGGACTTTTCCAAGGAGTCCTCTCTCCTCATGAGCTGGCCAAAGTACTGGAGACTCAGCTTCAAAATCTGTCCTTCCAGTGAACATTTGGGGTTGATTTCTTTCAGGATGGGTAGATTTGATCTCCTTGCAGTCCAGGGGACTCTCAAGAGTCTCCTCCAGCTTATTGGGAGGTATTGGGAAGTAAATACAGTGGCATAACTAGAGTTTGGAGCATGCAGGGACAAAGTCAGTTTTTCCTACCTCTCTCCCCCCATTGTGTCTCACCCACCCAGCAAGGGGGGGGGAGATCCTGGGGGAACAGTGGGGGAGGTGAAGAAGGGTCTCTCATTCTCATGCCCTCTTTGTGGGTCTCCTTTCCAGTTAAGGCTCTCCTGTGAAAACAGCACAGTGTGTGGATGGTGCCAAGTGGGTGATGGTTTTTTCCCAAGCATCACCTCTGTAGCACCATTCCCCCTCCTCCTTTCCCCTAGCTAAGGCTTGACAATTGGTAGCCCAGGGAAAGGAGGAGAGGGAAGCAGGCAATGGGAATTTTTTTTCAAGCAGCACCTCCGTCGCACACTTCTCAATCGATGGAGGTGCTGCTTGGGGAAAAAAACCCGCTTCCCTCCTTCTCCCTTCCCCTGACTTCGGATCAACAAGCCTTAGCGGGGCGAAAGGAGGACTGCTTGTGGGATGGTGCATGGCTTCCTCTGCCTGCTCCCCCTCCAGGCACCCCCAGATTTCTGCGCACCCTGGGGCAAGTGCACTCATCCACCCCTCCCTAGTTACGCCAGTGGGTAAACATGGACTTAATTTGCAACTCTGCTGAGGCACGTTGCTTTAAGGCAGTTGTCTCCAAACTTTGACCCTCCAGATGTTTTGGACCACAACTTACACAGTCCTTTGTCATTGGCAATACATGCTTGGAACTCTGGGAGTTGTGGTCCAAAACATCTGGAGGGCCAAAGTTTTCACACCCCTGCTCTGAGGAAATCCCATGGTTAAAGGGAAAAGATGGCTCACTCTACTGAATGCGCATTCCAGCTGATGTGTCGCCTGGCCCTGTGAAAGCTTTTTCTTTCTTCCCTAAAAGTCACATCTGTTTTCTACCTTCCACCTCCTAAGAAAGTGGTGATAAGGACATGAATTGGCTCAGATGCAGGGTGCTTGGACTTGTTGAGGCTGGTTCATTGTTGGCCAGAGCTTATTGTAGGGTGCCAGACTTGTATTTCTTTGCAAAAATCAGTGCATCGCCCCACTCTGGAAAGTTGTTATCCAGGCAACTTTTCTGCTGCAACATTTATAGACGTGCAGTCAGCAGCCTCCCTCTGTCCTCTGGAGCTGAAAATTTGAATTATATAAGTAACACACTGTATTACAGCTAGGTACTTATTTTTAATGAAACAGAGGGAGCTGTTTCTCTTGGTTCTCTCTTGTGACCAAAACAGGCAGTAATGAACCCCATGAGGAATTCTGCTTCCAAGAGGCAGCCCAGGAAGTCTTTGGCTTTGAGGGAAGCAGCAAGAATCTCAGGTGTTGTGAGAAACATCCCCAAGTGAAGTGTGATGCTTTGCTCGACACACTGCAGTCTTAGGTGTCAGGAAGGCTCTGCTCTTGTGCGTATTTTTGTCATCTCAAAACCTCCTACAGTCTGTACAAATAACTAAAACCAAATCCACCCAGGCTGCATTTCTGGCTCTCAGTTAACCTGTTTCATGCACCTGTATGTAACAAGATACCAAAGAGAAGGTAGAGGAGAAAGTTAGTTGAAGTATGAAGCAGTGATTCTGACTACAGTAGAACCCCCGTATCCACTGATTCATTATCCACTTATTCAGTTATCCACGGTTGGGAGAGGAAAAAACTAAATAATTCAGTAGCTGTAAAGCAAGCTGTTGTCACAAACAGCAGCTGTAAAGCAAGCTACTGTCACAAACAGTGGCCATAAAGCAAGCAACTGTCAGGAAACAGCAGTCTGGGGGTGGATGGGCAGGCCTTCTCTCTTATCCACGGTTTTCATTATCCACGGGAAGGCCTAGAACCAATCCCCAGTTGATACCGGGGTCCTGCAGTACTCAGATTTAATAGGGACAGTAAATCCACTGTAAGATTTTGGCTTGAATTTAAAAAGAACAGTCAAACATGTTTTGAAGGTAAGGCTCAGGTACCCTGGATAGCTACCTGAAGTTTAGACAGAAATCTAAAGCAAATTTGTTCCACCTACTTCGAAAAACGGAGTCACCAGGTTCCACTGGGCTGAAAATGTCACAATGTACAATGTGCTCCCTCTTGATCTCACATTTAGTGAAAAAAATCCTAATCAGAGGCTTCCATGTGCTGCTTCCTTCCACTTACACACCACGTATTTAACATCGCTTGCTATTGCATCCACAGCCACTGAGTGCTGATTAAAATATGAAAGGGTTTCTTTTCAGCCATGGCTTTATTTTAATTATAGTCCTCTTGTAAATAACAAAATGGCATCAAGTACAACATAAATACAGGAGGAGAGGATTTGTAAATGTCAGGGACCTTTAATTTCGGTGCGGAACCTAAAACCACCCACTACAAGTTTAGAACTAATTAAACTTTCTTGAGGGCAGGTCAAATAGCGTCCCTTCTATTAACCTTCCACCACAGATCTGTGTTTCCTGGATTCTGTTATCTGAAGACAGCCATGGGTTAATTGCTGGGGTTGTGTCTGGCAGCAACCAGCATCGGGAGCAATGCAGCCTCTCACACAAATGTTTCTCTTTTCAAACTCTCCCCTTACTGCGGTGATTCTACACTCGTTGGACTTTCAGTCTGCAAGTCCTTGCGTGTGGAGTGTGCAAAAATTAGCTTGCTGCCTGGCCATTTGAAGACAGCAATTCAGGATTCTGCATCCCACTGCACCTCTGTAACCTTGAGGAAACATGAGTGTATTCTAGCGTCCATACTCAATTTTAAAAAACAGATAATGAATTAAAGGACAAATAATATTAGGAGGAGAAATGTTTTTAAAAAGTAAAAGTTCCCCCTGCACATGCATGCTAGTCATGTTCAACTCTTGAGGCGGCACTCATCTCCGTTTCTAAGCCAAAGAGCCAGTGTTGCGCAAGTCTGTGGCCATGTGGCCACCATGGCCAAACACATTTCCATGCATGGAACACCATTTACCTTCCTGCTTTTTTCAGTGGTACCTATTTATCTCCTTGAATTTGCATGCTTTCAAACTGCTAGGTAGGCAGGAGCTGGGGTTAATAACGGGAGCTCACTCCTCTGCATGGCACCTGGGATTCGAACCGCCGAACTGCTGACTTTGCAGCTGAAAGTTTCAGCGCTCTATCCTGCTGAGCCACCATGCCTCTTAGGAGGAGAGATACGAGTGTCCAAAAAAGAAATTAATAAACCCTGTTCTCTGAAGCAGTCTTCATACCAGCGTGCCTCCTGACACCATCATCTGGTGTATTCCATCTCACCAAAAAGATTCTCAGACTCAGAGCCTGATAGACAACATCCTCTATCAGGATTACATTTTTGGTACAATGCTTTGATAAAGATAGCAGGGTGCTATCAAAAGCTTAGCTTACATTTTTGTTTTAGTAGTGACCAATAAAGGTATTGCCTAGTTTAGTTTTGAATTTGTTTTTCTGGTCACATGGCTCGACCCACTTATTTTTATATATTCTTCTCGAAACAGTACTAAATTGTATATCTCAGAAGTGCATTCGGTGGAGCACAACTCCTCGAATCCTCTAGCCACCGTAGTTGTAGGTTTCCAGAAGCAGGTCTTCAAAGAGACCATTTTTTCCAAGTCCTGTTTAGGGGGTCTTTGAATAGATTATGAAGACTGGCGCTAATGAGCATGGACAAAATAATGTTAATCAGCGTTTTAATGCACATTCCCTCCCCTTCACCCCCACCCCCATTTCACAGGTTTCTCCTCCTTTTGTTTGCTCTACTTTTTTTTTTTCATTCAGAGCTGTTCTTGCCTGTCCTGATTCTCCAGCGCTGCAGCAAAAAGGCACCGCAAATTAAATTACATGAGGTAATCAGCATATCTGTTCTTACTGCGCTGGCTTAGTGACTTCTGAACGTTGGACGTTTGCTCTTTCAGCTCATATTGAAATGGAAATGGAAATGAAATGAAAACAACCATGTTGGGAACGGGATTGGTCAGCTTCAAAGGGCAACTCATATCTCTTTGTGTGTGTGCCCGTACATGTGCACATGTGCGCACATGCACCTATGTGTAACAATATACCAAAGAGAGGATAGAGGAGAAAGTTAGTCGATGTATGAAGCAGTGAATCTTATTACAGTAGAACCCCCGTATCTACTGATTCATTATTCACAGATTCAGTTATCCATGGTTGGCAGAGGAAAAAATTAAATATTTCAGCATCTTTAAAGCAAGCTGTTGTCACAAACAGCAGCTGTAAAGCAAGCTACTGTCTCAAAAAGCAGTCATGAAGCAAGCTACTGTCAGGAAACAGCAGTTTGGGAGTGAGTGGACAGGTGTTCTCTCTTATCCACGGTTTTCATTATCGACGGGAAGGCCTGGAACCAATCTCCAGGAGATACTGGGGTCCTACTGTACTCGGACTTAATGGGGACAGTAAATCCACTGTGGGATTTTGGCTTGAATTTAAAAAGAGCAGTCAAACATGTTCTGAAGGTAAGGTTCAGGTACCCTGGATAGCTACCTGAAGTTTAGACAGAAATCTAAAGCAAATTTGCTCCACCTACTTGGAAAAACGGAGTCATCAGGTTCCACTGGGCTGAAAATGTCACAACATACAATGCGCTCCCTCTTGATCTCACATTTAGTGGAAAAAATCCTAATCAGTGGGTTCCATGTGCTGCTTCCTTTCACTTACACACCACGTATTTATCATCGCTTGCTATTGCGTCCACAGCCACTGAGTGCTGATTAAAATTTGAAAGGGCTTCTTTTCAGCCATGGCTTTGTTTTAATTATACTCCTCTTGAAAATAACAAGATGGCATCAAGTGCAACATAAATACAGGAGAAGACTAAGTGTCCAGCCAGTATTTGATGGGTGGAGTGTGGAGATTTTGGAGAAGGCTGCAGCATTTTTCTTGAGATGGTGAGGTGGTGGGGAGGGTGGGAAAGATTTTTCCTCCTCCTCCTCCTCCCACTCCTCCCCCACAATTACAGTGTTTTCAAGACTGTCACATCACAATGAACCCAGTAGTCAACTAGCGCTGCATTGTAGCAGGTACCTTTCCTTCTTTGATAAGTAACTATTGTCAATCAGCCCCATTTGTACTTCTGCTGGTAGGTATCTCATGCAGCCCGTGAACGAGATCATTGTAAGCAAGCATTAATTTTCCTCTCTGCTGTTAGGAAGTGCTACTGCCACGGTAACAACAATGAAACCCTCAGCAGATGAAAATTCGTGCAATTTTCATTGCTTCTACGCCGAGCAGAGATTGCATTTTGAAGTGGAAAGAATATGAGGGTGGGGAGACACACTGGGGAATTTAGATTGGAGGGGTCTCAAGATTGCTTGATCACCTGGCTTGTGGCATGCTTGCTTTGTGCATCATCTCCATCATGTCATGTAGGCCTCGACTGGTGGACCTCAGACTTGTGGAACCTACCTAGTTTTTGTGCGAACAGAGTTGCAAGCGAATGTCATGTCTTAGAATTCTGAACCCAGAGAAATCTTCTGACTATCAGTACTGAACTGATCTCAGCATCCCACATAAAAATCCACTCCTCATTATTCACACACTCTGTTGTCCTAATTTGAGTAACATTCTGTAATTAGGAGATGAGCTGTCAGGTTGTCAAACAACTGGCTGTAAAAAATCTTTATTGATCCACTTTGGATGATCTGGGGATCTACCAGCAATGCCCATTGTACCTTCTATAGATCGGTGGAACAGGCTAGATCAGAGTCAATAGCACTGTGGTTTTCAGGTTGTCTTCTCAGGTTCTTTAATTAGTTGCTCAGTGAAGAGGTGGAATAAACCATAGCTGGGGAAATCCACTGGCCAGCATTTCTACACAACTGTGCAAAAAGAAGGTTTTTCTAGCCGTGAAAGAGATTCCTTAAATGCCATCTAATCCATTACCTGATATGCAGCCATGGTGAAGCACTCATTTTGATCTTCTAATGCCAAGCCAAGTAGAAGACAGACAACAGGTGGCAGATCTATGCCAAAGTGAATTGGCATAGGTTGGCAAGGGCTTCTGAATGTTGCTAATTCTGCAACAAAATACCAACTTAAAAAAAGTTGTGCTCATCTAGGAATTTCTAACAATTGCATCAATCCGCAGAAGTTTACCTTGGAGCTCCTTGCCTAGGGTTACTCCTTCCTCATGGACCAATAGAAGAAGAATAATCATATCCTTTGCCTCCAAGTTGAGATAATATTTTGGGGGGAGCAAAGTAGTAGTAGTATAACATTGAAGGGCTGTCATGAGTTAGACAGTGAAGACTTGTTCTGCATTGCTCCAGAGGCAAGTATCAATGTATAGAAAACACAAATGAATAAATTCTAGATTAACTTCTGAACTCTAGATACTGGAAAATTTTCTTCCAGAAGTAGCAGAATCCCCTTTGCTGGATCTGTTCGGTCCTTCCGCACAGTGCAAAGCTGCTAAGTCAGGGACGTTTTGCCTGCCCACTTAGAAGAGCAAGCACAGGCCAGTGATGGAGGTCAAGGGGAGGGGGAGTATTGTCCAGGCTTCAGAGACTAGAAATTGGGGTAATGGTTTCAAACTACAGGAAAAGAGATTTGATTTGAAAATTAGGAAGAACTTCATTATGGATAGAGCTGTTTGGCAGTGGAATATGCTGCCACAGAAGGTGGCATGGTCTCCCTCTTTGTAGGCTTTTATGCAGATGCTGAATGATCATCTGTTGGGACTACTGTGATAGGGGTTCCTGCATGACAGGGGGTTGGACTAAATTGCCCTTGAGGTCTCCTTCAACTCTATCATTCTATTGTTTGAGCCTATATAAGTGGCCTCTTTCCAATTCAGAGCTGCATGGCCCTCCTGCCCTCCCTGTGATTGAGAAAGAAAGTAGCTGGTCACTTTGGGGCCAGATGGGACGTTTTGACCTGTCCTGTTAAATGGACTATGATGGAATAACCTGCATCTTGAGTCTTGATTCCAGGCAGGGCAGGCAATGGCAGACCTTAAAGAGTCATGGATGCTGTTGGGATGTCCTGCATTCCAGATCCTCCACTGAGCACAGAATCCATTAGATGGCCTCTTCCTAAATAACCTTGGACACCCCCTGCCAGCTCCGCAGTTCTGCAATTGTGCAGACCACTCTGCTCTATTTATAGTTGCCAACGAGCCAGAATAAAAATGTTGCCGTCCTGGCGAGTGGCCAGAAGGGGAGAACATCAAGCCAGGAAAGAACTGTAGGGTCAGCTGGCTTTGTTGTTTTTCCGCTTTTCGAGGATGTATTTAGAGGAGGAAGAGGAGAACAGGAATGTGACCTTTCAAATGGAATCTCTCCAAAGACATCCAGTATTGATAATAATTTCCTATTTTGGAACCTACTATTGAGAGCATGAATCGTAGGTAGCCTGTGATTGGAGAGGGGAATGGCTCTTTCTTCACTTTTGGGGTGATGCACCCCTCTGTTCAGTCCATAAAACACCCCTCTTCTATTCCAAGAAACCCCAAAGGAGATCAATGATGGTTTGCAATTTTAATACTACAGTAGACCCTTGTATAACAAATGGTGTGTATAACATACAATCTGTATAACATAAACAATTCCTATTGGCTAAGATCAAGTGTATAAACAATTCCGGAGATAGGGGGAATTTGCTTAACAGAATCGCCTATGGGGCAAATCCATACAACATCAATATGGTCACAATTAGGGATTACTCCTTTTTCCTATGGGAAATTTGCATAAAGGAAAATTTGCTTAGCAGAATTTCATTTGGAATTAATTATTTCCTTTATACAAGGTAACACTTACCTGTAAACAGGATACCCAGAGTGGTCAAATGGGTAGAACAATGTACAAGGACTCTGGAGAACCAGGGTTTGAATCCCCACTTGGCCATGGAAATTCACTGGGCAAATGAGACTGGCAAAATGTCTCATTCAATAGGGCTTTAATTTGAAAGTAAATGGGGGTGGGGAGATGTCCCACACTCAAGAGAATGGTTGCTACTATGCTACATTAAGCATGTGGACTAACGGTCTGGCTTTCGATGAGGAAGCTTCTTACATGCCAATCTACCCATGCTCTGGAGCATTTTACTCCATAACAACCTCTTGATATTTCTCAGAGGGAAAGGGTGCATTCATTGCCCCAAATCAGAAGCTCCTCAAAATCCCACTAGTGCTTGCTAGTAATGGCAGTGGTGGGGGATTTTTAAAACTTGTGTGTGTGTGTGTGTGTTGTGTCGTTACAGTTGTGACCGACTCTTCATGACTCCATGTCCATGGAGTTTTCTTGGCAGGAATACTGGAGTGGCTTGCCAGTTCCTACTCCAGGCGCCTACAGCACCTGGCATTCCCTGGTGGTCTTCCATCCAAGTACTAACCAGGGCCGACCCTGCTTAGCTTCCGAAATCAAGCGAGATCGGATGTGCTTAGGGCATCTAGGCTAAAACTTATTGGATTACAAATCACAGAAAACACCCAGCTAGCACAGGGATGCCTAGAACTGTAGTCCAAACCTTTCCCAGCTATGGGCAAGGTCAGGCAAGCTCATTTCACTTTGGCGAGTTGCTTCCGCATCCCTTAATGTCACTCTGCCCCGTCCAGCCTTGGCATGTGAATAAAAGCCTCGATGGTATGGAGAAGCCTGATAAAAGCCTCTTTGCGCAGCTGATAACAGAAAGAGGCATTGCCCTTTCCTTTCCTTTTGTAGCCCGAACTGCTTTCAGCAGCTTCTCCTAAAGAAGCGAGAGGCTCTGTTATGAAAGTGATGTGTTTCTTATCCGTTGCCCTCTTTTACTCAGGGCAGTGAATAGCGGGGACAGAAGCTGCTCCCTGGGACCAGGTCAAACGCACTGGCCACCTGTGGTGCCTTTGGTGAGAACTGAATAGCACAAAGGCATCCAAATGCCCAATTCTCTTGTTCGTACAGAAACGTCAGTAACTTAATTGTTTTTCCATACACAAAAAAGAGCCAGATTATCCGCCCATTTTACCAGGTAACCCATCTGAGCTCAACAGTGGCTGATCAAAAGCGGCAATGACCGAAACAACAACTAGAACAACAACCCCAGAGCAGATCACAGCCTGTTTCCCATTTAATCCCCATTTTGCTTGAATGTGGCATGATATGGTTGTTAAGAAGTGTGTTGGGTTTTAAATGCGTCAGAGATTAGCAGAGTTATGCAGAGTTAAGTTAATTGCGAAGTACAGATTTGAAGCTGGCAGACAAAACGTTAACTTTAGCATAAAATCTTGTACAGTATTAGAAAATCATACACGGATATGCAACAAGATAAAACACACAGCATACATATTTACGGAGTAGTGGAGAAACTACTCATCTCACACAAAAACAGTCCCAAAATAAAAATGGGTTACAATCCTGCCTTTTATACATATGGCAAACATCGTATGAACATGAGTACACATAGGCAGACAATGTTCAAATCAGCAGTTATCCATGGCACCTGGATATAATTATTCTTCTGACCTTTTCGTGTGATTACACTATTCACCCGTGTCTTGACAAATGACTATGCATTTACACACAGAAACCATTTTGAATCTGTTAAATATCGATATGTTTTTTTAAAAACTACATTACTTGACAATGGTGGCAGGAAAACACTTCTGACATAGCCTCCTGTAGATTGTTGCAAATCACATATTGGCAGGGAAAGCCCGACAGAGCTTGAATGGACTGGCCCCTTGGTAAACCTGATGCATTCAGTGGAAGGCAAGATGCTGCAACCAGAGGTGGCCAGATGTTGTCAGGCATGGGGGGGGGAAACAACCACCTCCATCAGTCAGGTTGACCATAGCAGTGGCAGTCCATCATGTTGAAGTTCAAGTGTTTCCCCAAGCTATCTTAAATTAAATATCAGTTGGAGGCTGAATTCTACATCTTACTCCACATGACTTCTGCATTCATTCCCTATGATCAGCTGACTGAGGGTTGCCAAACCAGCATGAAATTATTTTAAAAAATGTCTCTTGTGTTCATGTAGATGTCTAAATTTGTACACATTTCTTCTGTTTATTTCATTTTGGATTACTTTGCACAGTGGTACCTTGTATAAAGGAATTAATTCATTCCAAATGAAATTGTGTTAAGCAGATTTTCCTTTATACACATTTCCCATAGGAATGCATTAAAAATGGAGTAATCCCTAATCATGACCATTTTTATGTTGTACGGATTCGCCCCATAGGCGATTCTGTTAAGCAAATTCCCCCTATCTCCAGAATTTTTTATGTTGTACCGATTTTATGTTATACAAACTGTTTGTTATACGAGGGTCCACTGTACTTCTATTGCTTTTCATATAACTAAGGTCAATATTATCCTGTAGTAATGACTTCTTTTCCGTATCTTTCTTCCTATCTTCTTATCTCTGCAGTTTCCCGCCCATGTTTCTGTGGCTGTTGATCTGGGATAAAGAAGAAGTCATTATGCCAAGCCTATCTAGAATGTACATGAGTAAGATGAAATTTGAACTCAGGGTCACCAAAATCGAAGCCAACGTCTTATCTCTTGTGCTACATTGCCTTTCATATTGAGGTAAGGAGTACTTGTCATAGCCAAACATGCATCTGATGTTCCTGGCAGCTAGGCTCACTCGTTAGCTTTGAATTGTGGTTAATAGCATCTGCTGAAAAATATTAGTACAACCAATGCATAGACCATAGATTGGAAAACCCCACCCAATGAATGGCATGTATTCTAACAGGAATAATCTGAATACTATAGGCATACATGAAAATGCTCTTATTGATGTTTCTGGCTGCTTTCACACTACCCCTAAAATCTGCTAGAAACTTAAATGTGGACCCCTCCAACCAGAGATCATATGGTCTTTGTCCTGGTTCCTGTGTTCCCACCCTCCTGCACTCTGATTCTATTGCTTTTGTCTGCTGTGAGGGGAGGGAGAAAAAAAATGCAGGCTCACCTCCACCTGCTGTGGCAGCAGGCGATTGTACCAGGACAGGAAGCTCCACATCTGTGAGCATTTTGCATCAGATTTTAGGGGTCACGTGAAAGCAGCCTCTGAGAAAATTCTCAGTCATCCAGGTGACTAGATGACTCTCACGGAGTGGGTGGTCTCCCTTTGCCTCTGCTTTGAGTTGAGCACGGCTGGGCCCTCGTGGCTTGTTTCTGAACCTTGCAAACGTCTTTGCTGTCTCATTGATCTTTCTGCTCCTTGATTTAGATGAGACAGGGGCCTCTTGATGCTGTTGGGCTTCAGATCCCAGTCAAAAAGGGCTGAGCTAGTTAGAGATGATGGAGGTTGCCAACATCTGTAGGGTCAACTCCTTGCTCAGACCTAGTTTAGACTTTTGCTTTAGCTTCCGCAAAGATGCATCACTCTGAACAGATTGTTGCTTCATCTTACCCCATTCTTAAAGCTGTAAAAAGATCAAAGATAGAGGATTTGCAGAGCTGGTGAGATTTTAATAGGATTTTCAATGTATGGGCATCAGACAGCATGTTGCTATCACCTCACCTCCCTTTGATGTACTGAGGAAATGGTAAGCAGTTCTCTCCAGGAGATTCTTCTTTTGTCCCCAAATGAATGACAACTTTCATGGAGTGTTTCTTTTTCTTTTTCTTTTTCTTTTGCCCTCCCTGGAACAAAGGGATCCCATTAACAGATGCAATATCTCATGGTACTTGGGAAATATCATTGGTTTATTGAGGACTATTCTTAGACGATTTGACAACTCATTTGCATTGATGCCTTGTTATCTTTAAAAACTTGAATTAATTTGTCTAAGCAATTTTTGGACAAAAGTAATGATTACCTTTAATGAGCGAAACTTCTCAGCGACAAAGGGGGGTAGTTCTAAATGGAAATATGATGAGTATTTATTAGATTGGGTTCTGTATCTTTCCCCCATTACATATCAAACTTCTGAAAGGGGAATATTAAACGGACAAGTTAAGAGATTAAAAGCTAGCCATACGGCATCAGTCCTAAAAGGTTTAAGACTGGCGTGTATGTTTATAGACATACACAGTGGAGATGATGGTGGCATTTGTTATCAGATGAACTCGTGGGAAATCATAAGGCAGGATGTGCTGGTGAAACAGTTGAAGCCAGTAGACCTGATAGGGGGTTATCTTATGCCGCCACTTCAGCTTTGAAGCACCTGAGAAACAACTGGAGGGGGGGGGTTGGGGAGAGAAACCGTCCAGAACTAAATTTCAGGCTAATGTCAAAGCTACTATGGAGAGTTTCATTGTGGGCATCATTGTGGTGAAGTTTCATTGTGGCCATTATGGTGACATTATATTTAGCCTATCATTATCAGGTTACATGCACTGCAAGAGAGGAGGGCAGAGTCAGCGAATTTCTCCAGCTAGATTGCATTGTCAACGCGGACCAGCAGCAGCTCCCCACCATTTCAAGACTGATCATTTCCTAAACCTATCTGAGGATCCCTGCAACCCACTGGGGCCCACTCATCAAGATACTAACCTGGCCTGGCCCTCTCTGGCTTCTAAGATCAGAGAAGATCCAAGTGGACTGGGTGTTCTACTAGCATATTCCACTTGGAAATAGATAATGAATATTAGAAGTGGTTCCAGGTGTGGCTAAGCCACAGGCAAGATGCCTTCTGCCAAGCCTCTCATCATCTTCTCTTCCATCTGCTTCTTCTCTACTGCCTCTCTTTTTAGAGGATGGTAGCAATTGCTCAAGCTGCCTAGATGCCCTAAGCACATCCGATCTCACCTGATTTCAGAAGCTAAGCAGGGTCGGCCCTGGTTAGTACTTGGATGGGAGACCACCAGGGAATACCAAGTGCTGCAGGTGCCTAGAGTAGGAACTGGCAAACCACTCCAGTATTCCTACTAAGAAAACTCCATGCACATGAGGTCACGAAGGGTCGGTCATGACTGTAACGACGCAGCACACACACACACACACAGCAATTGCTCACTCATCCACTTGTCTGAAGGAATCAACCTGATATGCATTGGCAAGCCAAAGGCTAGCAGTGGCCCACCTGAGGAAGTGAGGGCCAAAGCTGGTGTCCAATGATGGCAGCCTCTCATGCCAACGTTGTCCCATGTAAACATTCTTACAGCTCAAGAAGAAAATAAGATGCAAAATGCATGGATCGTGTGACCCTCTCATAAGTCCTGCTAACAGCGTAGAAAACATATTTTGTAATGTACAAGGTTGCCATGACAGCGCAAAGGTCCAAAGAAGACAAAGAAAGATATATGAAATATACAAACAAACTTCCCCTTAATTGTTTGTTTGTTTATTATTTTGCCATTTAAATTCCATCAGTCTTGAGCTGTGACATACTGCGTTACAGAGAGATAGTCTGCAGTGGCTATTTCATTGTTTGAAGAGAATGGATGTTGTGAACTGAATATTAAGCGTGATCAGATTTCTTGTCAATTAAATTACCAGTTTATAAGATCCATGTTCAGATGATTACATGGCTATTTAATTTTAATCATTTCTCAGTGGATGCAGCTGATGGAGATAGTGGGCAGGCTCTGAGGGAAACCTCCTACATTTTTGAAACAGAGGTGGGCCAGGAGAGGTGTTCCACGTGCTACTCGTGTACCTTCACAAGTCTTTTGGATAGGCTGCCTGGGGTTGTGGGAAATGTCATACACCCGATATCACAAGGTTCACCCTGATTTAAAGAGTCGGTTGAGTAATCCTGAGCATAGTTCCTTGGATGTCTTAAATGTGTTTCCAATTAAATATGCTAAGGTAGTAAATTTAAGGGGGGGGGGAACCCTGGTTCCAGATTGAGACCATGGAACCAGTGATGTAGGTAGTGCGGGGCAAGGGGGGACATCTGCCCCTGGGCGCAGCATCTGGGTGGCGCCAAATTGTCTTGCAGGAGAGGGAGAGGTGATGGTGGGTGTTGGCACTGAGCAGAGAAGGCAGCGCCCCACCCGCTCGCCTTCCTGGAGGGGGTGCTCACACTGGGCGGTGGCCAGCATTGCAGCTAATCCAAAACAGGCTCATGTGATGTGGCTGCTCCATCCTGCAGTGAGTGTCTCTCAGCCTTGCAGCAGTGCTGGCCAAAACTTTTGCCTGGTGTGAGCAAACCCTCCAGGAAGGCAGGTGGAGGGAGCACTGCCTCCTCTGCTAGGTGCCAGTGCCTACCCGCCTTCCTGGAAGTGGCATCTTCACCTTTCAAAAGGCCCCTGAAATGCCACCTAGCAGCGTCTGAGCCACTCCACTAGCCCGTTCACCTCCCTGCCAGGCAAGGGAGCTGCAGCTGCCACCACGGCAACGCGATGCAGATGCTCCATCCTCCGGCGAGCCTCTCTCGGACTAGTGCCAGCCGCCGGTGCTTGGTATGAGCACTGCTTGATGGGGGGGGAGGGTCCAGTCTGGGCTCCCGGTGTACTCCAAGGCACCCAGGCTCTCTGTATACAAATGTTCCTGGCTGCACTTGGCTTAAGGGCTTTGGCCACCATTAAGGGAAGACGCGGGAGGAGACGACAAGGCTGCTTCGGCCCAGTCCCATTTGGCCCCCATGGGATCCCCCCTCCCTGGGCGATGGGTCCGGAAAGAGGCCAGGCTCTCCCCCAGAATGGTGAAGTCATGGGCAGAGTGTCTCAGCAGCTCCTCAACAGAGCTAGAGCGAAATGGCACCTCTCTCCCTGGAAAGGTGTGGGGAGGGGAAGGAGAAGTACCCCTCCATGAATGGAGAAGAGGCGAAGGTATGGGCAGGGGATCCTGGGTTCTGCCTCTGACCTTATGGCTCACTCCTTGTCACAAGGGGGCCAGAAGGGGGCGCAAAGACTGACTTCCATGTAAGGACGATGGGATTGGTAGTGTCACACAGCTGCAGAGTACCAGTTTAATGAGGGCTGTTGTACTCAACTGAAAGGCAGCAGCCGTACCACCCTGAAGCCTGGTCTCATCAGATCTCGGAAGCTAAGCAGGGTCAGGCCTGGTTAGTACTTGGATGGGTGTCTGCCTGGGAATGCCATGTTTATAGGCTAGGTGGCCAGCCAAACTTCCCAAAAATTTGCATCAAAAACAATTCATCAGTCTAGTGGACCTCACCACAAGTGGGACAAACACTTAAGAAAAAGAAGTTGTACTAAACTGCAAGGCTCCTTTCAGTCTTCAGTGATGATGTATTTTTTTTTCTTCATGTAGCCCAACCATGGCCGGAGATTCTAGAATCTTCATGAACCAGGACATGGAAATAGGCGTCACTCCAAGAGAGCATAAGAAGATTCCCAAACAAGCCCGAGATGATGTTCCAATTGCCACTGACAGAACACGTCTCTTGGCTGCGGAAATTAAGAAGCCACGCCAGCGCTACATGGAAAAAAGTGGCAAATGCAATGTGCACCATGGAAATGTCCAGGAAACCTACCGATATCTCAGTGACCTCTTTACCACTCTGGTGGATCTCAAGTGGCGCTTCAACCTTCTTGTGTTCACCATGGTCTACACTATCACTTGGTTGTTTTTTGGCTTCATTTGGTGGCTCATTGCCTACATTCGGGGAGACCTAGACCATGCAGAAGATGAAGATTGGATCCCATGTGTTGACAATCTCAGTGGGTTTGTCTCAGCATTTTTGTTCTCCATTGAGACGGAGACAACCATTGGTTATGGCCACCGGGTGATCACTGAAAAATGTCCTGAAGGTATCATCCTGCTTTTGGTTCAGGCCATATTGGGCTCCATAGTCAACGCATTCATGGTGGGGTGCATGTTTGTGAAGATCAGCCAACCAAAGAAGAGGGCAGAGACCCTCATGTTTTCCAACAACGCTGTGATATCAATGAGGGACGAGAAACTTTGCCTCATGTTCCGTGTGGGGGACCTGAGGAATTCCCACATTGTTGAGGCTTCCATCCGAGCCAAGCTGATTAAATCCAAACAGACCAAAGAAGGAGAATTCATCCCCTTGAACCAAACGGACATCAATGTGGGCTTTGACACTGGAGATGACAGGCTGTTCCTGGTGTCACCCCTCATCATTTCACACGAAATCAACGAGAAGAGCCCCTTTTGGGAAATGTCCCGGGCCCAGCTGGAGAAAGAAGAGTTTGAAATTGTGGTCATTTTGGAAGGGATGGTGGAAGCGACTGGTAAGACCCAACGACAATATTGATCTTGGTGCTATTAAGGCTGACCAAGTCAAGACAGGTAGAAAGTGGACTGATGTACCTTCTAAGAGTCTAGTAACTTGATTCTGGAAAATTGCCTTCTTTTACAATCGTAGACAATGCCTTTACAGACCACTAAAAGATGGATAGGCACATCCTTCCTACATCTAAGAAAGATGTGCCTAGAGAAATCAATCTTAAGAACTTTTGGACTTCACATTGAAGAATAAGTTTGCTAACAAAATCCACCCTGCCATCAACTTCTGGACTTTAGGTTCTTCACACGGGAACACTGGCCTGATAAAGTGGTGTTCATCCATGAAGATTTGCATATTGTGTAATGATTTCATTGGTCTATAAAGGCATTGCCTACTCTTGCATTTGTATTTTGTATCGACCACATGGCTCTCTTTTATTTCAATGGAGCAATGACGATGTCTTATCTTAGTTCATTGACACAGTTAGTCAGGTATGGCTTCCTTCGAGCAGTGGGAGTGTGTTACCTCTAGAAAAGGACTCTTTCTTCTTTTTCCTGTCACTTGTTGCTGGACCATTTAACTGAAAAGGCCAAGGATGCTACTTGGCCATTTTGGCCTATGAAACATATGCTTCAACTCTTTCCTCTCTACCAGTGGTTCTGAACCTGTGGGTCCCCAGATGTTCCTGAACTGTATCTCCCAGAAGCCTCCACCACTCGCTGTGCTGGAGAAGAGATTTCTGGGAGTTGCAGTCCAAGAACATCTAGGGACCCACAGGCTGAGAACCACTGCTCTATACCTTCTATTGTCTAGACATTTGTGATTTGCAGAAACAGAGGAAATGCTGGCTGATGGTACAGAGGGGTTTTGAATATTTCTCTGTGGTGCAATCATTTATTTATTTATTTATATTTATAATGTGAAGGGTATTCTATTTACCTTATGTGGCTATTCATAGACATCAGGCTACGATTTTAGGATAAAAGTGTGGGATCCTCTTCAGAAGAATGAGCAGCGCAGCAGGCACTTTCCACATTCTGAACTGAAACAATGCAGCTTGACATCTCCATAGGAACTCTATCCATGCTCGAGATAATTTAACCCAGAGGCCAGGATTCTGTTCAGTCAAGACATGTGTTTGTTCATTCATTCATCCGTTCATTTGTTCAGTCTAAACACCCACACAAGGAACTGCAGTCTGGCCAGTTTGATATTGATGTTGCTTGTATATGATGGCATCCAGTACTTTCTTGCACAAGCAGAAGTCAGGAGGAGGCCTCAGTGGGAAGCAGAGTTTTAACTAGGACAGAGCCAAGAAGGTGGCAGATGTGATTTGATAGAAGACTGTCTAAAATAACATCTTCTGGCACTATTCATTTGCAGTGACCTCTCTGGCTCAGTATTGATTTTTTTTATTTAAAATATTTTAACCCAACTTTCTCCTTAAATAGGACCCAAGGAGATTTACAACTAAAAGACAGCATTTAAATTAGTAACAACAAAAGGATCAATGAATGCAATACCAAAAACTTTATTTATTTATTTATTTATTTTAGAGTATTTTTACCCCACCTTTCTCCTTGGAAAAGGACCCAAGGTGGCTTACAGGAACAGCAAAATGTTCAGTGCAGTAAGGTACAACAACCCATTTTAAATCCACTCATCAGCCATTTATTCAAGGAATTGTTGCCTGAAGAGAGAGGTCTTCACCCACATGTGGAAGGACAGCAAAGATGAGGTCAGGCAGGTCTCCACTGGGAAGGAGTTCCAAAGCTTGGGAGCAGCAATGCAGAAGGTGCCCTTCTAGACAAACCTATCAGGAAGGCCACTCATGTTGAACATAAGAACATAAGAAGAGCTATGCTGGATCAGGACAAAGGCCCATCTAGTCCAGCTTCCTGTATCTCACAGTGGCCCCACCAGATGCATCTGGGAGCACACAAGACTAGATATCTGTCTCCTGATACCACTCCCCTGCATCTGGCCCTTGAAGTACCCTGGTTTTAAGCCTGGAGATTACACATCTCCATCATTGTTTCTTGTCTTTTGGATACCTTAGATCTAATTTATTTATTTGTTTGTTTTAATCCTGCCAATCAGCTGGCCTGCGGGGAGTCTGGTCATCGGTTGTTGTTTTTTTCCTGCCGACCATCCATCCAACCATGGTCCCACATGCCAGCTGATCAGCACTTATTTTTATTATTTATTTTGACAATTGCCTAGATCAGTGCTTGTCAAAATAAATAATAAAAATCAAAAACAAAACGGAATGAAAGGAAAATTTACATTTCATTTTGTTTCATTTTTGAGGGCTCTTCATTTTTAATTTTGTTATGAAATGAAATGAATAATGAAACAAAAAAAATGTTTCGTGCCCATCTCTAGTTACAACAGCAGAGTTGTGTGGCAGCAGCATCCCCCATGAAAGTGAAGGGGGGACAATAGGTCAGAGTGGGCAAGAGGCAACACCAAAATTGCTACTTAAAGCTCAATCAGGGAATCCCCACTTGCAGAAAAGCAAGAGCCACAGGGCGCAGTGGTTAAATGCCTGCACTGCAAGTAAAGCTGTGCTCACAACCTGGGGTTCAATCCCAGGTAACCGGCTCATGGTGGACTCAGCCTTCCATCCTTCCGAGGTCGGTAAAATGAATACCCAGCTTGCTGGGGTGGGGGGTGCAATGTGCAGCCTGCATACTGTAATTAAATCTCTAAACTGCTCATAGACTACTTGATGTGGTATGGGGTGGTATATAAGCAGAACACTTTGCTTTGCTTTAATACAAGCCTGTTACTCTCACCTCAATGGGTCCTTGGCCCAGATCTAAAATCAGCCAGTTAAAGCATGGTTAGTGGTGTAAAGCAAGGCAGTTTAATATTTCACCCGGGTTCTCACAGTATGGGGCTCAGGGCTTTAATGAGTCTCTATTGATTTTGATTTTTTCCAAGGAATTTCGTCATCTACCACAGCAAATAGCCTCATTTGATCAAGAACTTGCTGGAAGAACCCCCCCCCCCCCCCCCCACCCAGCAGGGGACACAAAAGCTTCTCGTGCTTATTAAATCCCAGGCGGGGAATTCAAGGTTGGCTGAGAATGTTCATCCATCTGGGAAGCAAATAGGTGCACCTGAGACAAAACTGATGCTGGACTTTGTTCAGGAGAAAAGATGGGTCACCAATGCGCACAAACACATATGCACACAAACCACACATATATAGACCACTGGATATGTGCATAGGACTAGATATTTATATTTTTATATATTTATATATAACACCACTATGTATCAGGAAAAAGTGACAGGATATAATTGGAAAACCTCAGCACATGATGCTTTGCTCATAACTGAAGCCAGCATGGCTGTATAGAGCTGTTCAAGCCTCATACTGCGATTCCTGGTTGCATGAACACAAGCCTAGTGTCTAGATCAGAGGTGCCCAAATTTTTTGCAAGGAGGGCCAGATTTGGGTTAGGGTTAGAGTCAGACCATTCAGCTGCATTGGGCTCCCATGCCAGACTTTGCACAAGCCTCTAGGACAGTGATGGTGAACCTTTTAGAGACCAAGCTGCGATTCAAAACCCACTAATTTTTCACAAAGTGCCAATACAGTGATCTAACCTGAATACAGGTGACTGTGAAGGGGCAATGTCGGATGCCCACAGAAATGGCACTGAGTGCCACCTTTGGCACCTGTGACATAGGTTCGCCAACACTGCTCTAGGACATGCAAGGAGGCGGGGAGGATGCTGCAGCAACAGAGCCAAGGGCGGGTAGGCTGGGCAGGTGGTTTGGTGGGGGTGTGTGGGATGGACAGAGGCAGGGAGGGCAGGCAAACTGTAAAACTGCAAGCTGACATCTCCATCCACTATGGGGAGAGGCCAGCTGGAGGAGTTGCATGACAGCTGGTTGGGAGAAGAGGCCGTGGGCCACTCAAAATTTGAAAATGGACAGCATTTGGCCCCCGGGCCTAACTTCAGACATGCCTGGTCTAGTTCAAGGGAAGTGATAGTACCACTCTATTCTGCTCTGGTCAGACCCCACCTGGAGTACTGTGTCCAGTTCTGCACTCATCAATTTAAAAAGGATGTTGACAAACTCAAATGGGTTCAGAGGAGGGCAACCAGGATGGTTAAAGGTCTAGAAGAAATGTCTTACAAGGAGCGGCTTGGGGAGATGGGAATGTCTAGCTTTAGAAAAAGAAGGTTGAGAGGGGATATGATAGCCATGTTTAAATATTTGAAAGGATGTCATATCGAAGATGGGACAGGTTCGTTTTTCATGGCTTCAGAGACTAGGACTCGGGGAAATGGTTTCAAACTACAGGAAAAGGGATTCCATTTGAACATGAGGAAGAACTTCATAATGGTTAGAGCTGTTCAGCAGTGGAATCTGCTGTCACAGAGGTTGGTGGAGTCTCCTTCCTTGGAGGTTTTTAAGCAGAGTCTGGATAGCCATGTGTCGAGAGTACTGTGATGGGAGTTCCTGCATTGGCAGGGGGTTGGACGGTATGGCCCTTGAGGTCTCTTCGAACTCTATGATTCTATGATTCTATGTATGAAAGGAGTGGAATATTAGACTAGAGATGTTGCAGCACCTTGTTCCATGCTGCACAGACTCACTTTCAGGACTTGCTGTCAAGTCAGACTTACATCTCATCGTAGACTTAACTCGGGTTCTTTTTGTCAATGACTCAGACTCTACCTGCAATGTGGAACCCATCGACACACACCCTCTCTCACTTTCCTTTTCAATAGGGACTCGGGATTCATTACCCAAAACCTGGACTTGGTACTCGGCACCAAAGACTTAAAAGACTTGGGACTCAAACCCAAAGACTTGTCAACATCACTGCTGCTTGACCACAAGAAAAAAAAAATACAAGGGAGAAAGGGGGAGTGATTGGCAAAAAAGAAAAAAAAATGCATGTGCTAATTGTGTTAAAAGTTCCATTTGAACAGGATTACAAGACACCTCATTTGAGTAAGGAAATCTGTGAGACTAGGTGACATTTGCACCTACTGGATGCTGAGTGCTGAGGCTGAGTATCATTAAGGCCTTTGAGCTTCCTTCAAAAGTATAAGCAGTGTCCTGCTTATATACAACCCCACAGCAAATAAAGCACTCTCTGGGCCGTTTATGATTTATTTATGCAGGCTACATATTGCCCCTTCACCCCAGTGAACTGGGTACTCCATGGCGCAGTGGTTAAATGCCTCTCCGGCAGGGAAAATTGTGCTCACAACCTGGGGTTCAATCCCAGGTAGCCGGCTCATGGTTGACTCAGCCTTCCATCCTTACGAGGTTGGTAGCTTGTTGGGGGGGGGGCAATGTGTAGCCTGCATACTGTAATTAAAACTGTAAACCGCCCAGAAACTACCCGAAGCAGTATGGGGTTGTATATAAGCAGAACACTTTGCTTTGCTTTTACTCACTTAACGGACCTTGGATGGATGGAAGGCTGAGTGAACCTTGAGCTGGCTACCTTGGATTGAACTTGGGTCATCATGAGCACAGTTATAGCTGCAGTACAGCCATTTAACCACTGCACCAAATGGCTCTTCTTAAGTCAAACATAAACAGAATGGCCCTTTCAGTGAGAGCACCATCAACGAGAGAGATTTGTTTTCTGAAAACCCTCCCAGTAGAGAAATCTTTTTTCCTAAAAAAAAAAAAGGACCGGAGGCCACTGCACATGTCAGTCACCATCAGGAACGTGTATCAAAGCTTGTCAAGGAAGCAAGTGCCTTCTCATCCTTTTTGTGTAATATTCAGGTCATGCATATTAAAATAGCCTGAAACACAACAAAACATCAGTGTGTTCAACTGTGCTCAGTGTCCCCTGGGAGCTGCAAGGCTGTTGTGAAAATTTTAGGTAAAGGAGTGACTAACAAAGCAGAGATAAAATGCATGGCTTGGTTTGTTTATGTGAGAGCTGTGCATGGCAGGCCCTCGGGAGCACTTTGCTGTTCTGCTTAAGGCGAACTGTTTAGGGTGTGTCAGAGAGTGAGCTACATGGCAAAGAAGGAGAATATACCGATCAGGAGCATTGAGTGTGAACTGCAAGTGACTGGCAGAAGCTGAGTACAGGGGAAGCTGTGCACTTTCAGCTGAAAGAAGAGATGGGCACGAAATGAATTTTTTTCATTTTGTTATTCGTTAATCATTTTGTTACGTAACGAAATGAATAACGAACCTAGGGGCAAATCTAACACGAAACGAAACAAACCAAGAAAACTTGGTTTGGTTAGGTTCGTTTTGTTAATGAGGGGTGGAGATGTCTCCTACCTGGTGCTGGTCCAGAGGTCCTTTCACACCGAGCTGCATGGAGGGAGCACGCACCTCGTCAGATTGAGGGATCCAGTGGGCTAAAGCCTCAGCCCAGCCCCAGGAGGAGAGGTAAGAAGCAGGCCACGTTTACATGACCAGAGCAGCACTGCTTCGAAGCCGGCCCCCTTGCACCTCCCTCCCGCAGCTCGTTATTGTGGGGCCATTCGGGAGGGGAGATAAGGAGGCCGTACTTAGGCAGCCAGAGCAGTGTGGCTTCAAAGCGGCCGCCCCTTGCGCCTCCCTTCCGCGACCCATTACTGCGGGGCTGATCAGGAGGGGTGATAAGAAGGAGGCCGCACAGTGTGCACTGGGGGAAAAAGCGGGTAAAAATGAACAACGAATTAACAAATCAACAAAATGATTTTTTTCACAAAATTTGTGAAAAATGAAATGAAACAAACCAAACTCCTTAATGAAACGAAATGAAGCGAAACACCATTTTTTCGATTTGTGCCCATCTGAAAGCCCCACCAGGGTTAGGCATCATTGATCCTAGCTCTAATCAGTAAGACCACTGTCTTTTCACAGAGACACCTGGTTCTCCTTCTGTACCTCCTCCTACCTCTTTAATAACATAGTTGAGTATTTCGACATATTTACATCCCACCCTATGTCTAGAGATCTGAGAGCAGCTCTCCTTCATTATCGCTGGTCTCATAACCATAGATTGCTGTAAACAACAGCCATTTATCATCATTGCAAAGGCTTTACATTATAAACAATTCCCATCATCACTTATAGAAGCCTTGTACAGGATGTACAAAAAAAAAAGCCACAATGCAGCATCTCGGAATAAACCTAACATCCTTGAGCCCAAAAAAACTTCAGCAAAAAGTAAGGTAAAGGTAAAAGTTCCCCCTGCACATGCGTGCTAGTTGTGTCCGACTCTAGTGCTCATCTCTGTATTCAAGCTGAAAGAGCCAGTGTTGTGCAAGTCCATGGCCATGTGGCCGGCATGGCTGCAAGGAAACACTGTTTTACCTTCCTGCGTTTTACGGCGGTACCTACTTGTCTACTTGCATTTACATGCTTTCGAACTGCTAGGTTGGCAGGAGCTGGGGCTATCAGCAGGAGTTTGCTCCACGTCGTGGCACCCGGGATTTGAACCGCCAAGCTGCCAATTTTGCAGCCAACAGTATTTGGAGCCTTAGTCCACTGAGCCACCACACCCCAGCGAAAGCCATGCTCTAACTTGATGTTGGACGGGCGCCAGCATCACAACCCCTTAGCCCTCCAAAATGGAGGGCTTTCCACAGATAGTGTGCCACCATGGAAAAGACCCTTTCCTGTTTATTCATATGATGTAAGAATGGGTTACATAATGACACACAGAAGAGGGATTTGTCTCAGTATTCAGGCAGGGGCTGCCTCCATTATTTACATGCCATCTCTTCGTAAGTGGGAAGAGAAACAAAGGCAAGATAGTAGAAATATCACTACATGACCAGCCACACACACACACACACACACGAGCTATTTAGCTCAATTTAGGCTTCTCAAAAATGATCAACTTGAAAGTATAAGTAGGGAGAAAACTCTGATCTTCCCCCTCCACCTGGTTGCCTGCTATTGTCTGCTTGTGCCGATTGAGGATCTAAAGAGGAAAACAGCTACTGCACATGGGCCAAAATCCTGTTGAGCAGCTAGTCTTGCACAGCTCAACATTATGCGAGTGGCAGCTCTAATCATGTCAAACTGGAAGGGCTATGCATGAAGCACTTCTGTAGGCATATTGCGTAGCTGGTCACGATGGGACCCAGATGATTGATTGTGTAATTGCATTGCACAACCTTGGTTGCCTGAGCCCAAGACTTGGCATCTTTGTGATGGCGACTCTTTGCAAAGAGGATTCTGGCCACCGAATCCCTCTGCACAGTTGGAGATCTTGAAAAAGCAAGCTTCTTGATCTCATGGAGAGGCTTCCCAAAAAGTAGACCATCTCTTCTTCATGGGATGACAGTGACAGGCAGGGGTATGGATGGACAAGTAGCAGAGATTTCCCATGCTTTCAGATTAACCCCTTTGTTGAAGGCCTAAAAGGGATCTTCTTTCTCAAGATGATGCCAATTATGTATCTCCTCCTCCTCCTTCTTTCTCTTTAGCGTTTGTCCCACTTGGTGGTGGGGTCTGCTAGACAGAGCCGTTGTTTTTGATGTGGCTTTTTGGAGGAAGTTCAGCTGGCCTGTCCAGGGCCTGTCACCTCAATTACATACAGTAGGACCCCGTTATCTGCTGGGGATTGGTTCCAGGCCTTCCCGTGGATAATGAAAACCGTGGATAAGAGAGAATGCCTGCCCATCCGCCCCCAGACTGCTGTTTCCTGACAGTAGCTTGCTTTATGACTGCTGTTTTGAGACAGTAGCTTGCTTTATAGTTGCTGTTTGTGACAGTAGCTTGCTTTACATATGTTATTTGTGACAATAGCTTGCTTTACAGCTGCTGCTTATAACAATAGCTTGCTTTGTGGCTGCTGAATTATTTTTTTTTCCCTCTGCCAACCGTGGATAACTGAATCAGTGGACAATGAATCAGTGGATACGGGGGTCCTACTGTATATCCTTTTCCTCTTTAAATCCTGGAAGAAATGCTGCTTCTAGTACAATAGCTTGCTTTGTGGCTGCTGAATTATGAAACTTTTTTCCTCTGCCAACTCTGGATAACTGAATCAGTGGATAATGAATCAGTGGCTACGGGGGTCCTACGATATATCCTTCTCCTCTTTAAATCCTGGAAGCAATGCTGCTTCTAGTACCTGGATAAACAGGTCATCTTCTTGATTCTCACACATTCTGGCATCCAGGGCAAAGACTGTGTTTTATCTTGGAAGATCAAGTCAGTCCACATTCATTCAACTGCATACAAAATATCCACCTTCCTTCGGCCTTGGGTCTGCCTTGGGTCCTTTTCCAAGGAGAAAGGTGGGGTAAAAATATTCAAAATAAATAAATAAGGAGACCCAGAAACTCTTACATGTGGTTTGGAAAAAAAAATGTATATCCATCGAGAAGCCCAGTAATATTAAAACTCAATTAAGCATACGCGTCTATTAAAACAACTGCTGAGATTGGTTTCAAATTGAAAACATTTTAAAATCATTTGCAAGCCTGTTGTGCAGATAGATTGGTCTTTCCCGGCTTTCTCCCGCAGCTGATCTAATTTAATATCAAAGGCCTTGGACATGTTGTTTTAAATAATGAGGGAACTGTATAGCTGTTCTGATGAACTTACACACATTTCTCCACTCAGTGGAACCCAGCAGTTGTTCAGAAGGGAAATCTCCCCCCTGCGGCAATTTCCATTAACACCCTCTTGGAGATTACTCAAAATAGCCACCTCCCTGGCCTTCTAGACATGTTTGCTGCCATGGGAGCCTATAGCGCTATACAACAAACTAGACAAAGGAAATGCATTGATATTAGAAACCCTTTCATCTTTTTCCATTGCACTTGATTGGCAGGGTTGAGAGGGAATAAACAAAGTCCCATAAACGTATCTAGAGCAAGGACTTCAAGATCAATATTTGAATTTTTTTTCTTTTTTAAATATTGATTTTATTATAATTTAAAAAAAGAAATAGGCATAAAAATAAAAAAGAAGAAAGAGAAAAAACATGTAACAGTTTTACAATATAACATATCTCGTTTGGTGAGTTTCCATCATTGACATTCTATTATCCATCTATTATCATCCTTCCCCCCCCCCCCCCCCCCCCCAAATTAAACACTTTTGTCTTCCACCAGTTGTAGAAAAGCTCCCAGCTCAGGTAAAAAACTGATTGCTCTTGTCCCTTTAATCTCTTAGTTAACCTGTCCATTTCTGCACAATCTAATATTTTCTTAATAATCATATCTTCATTTGGTGGAGTTTCATGTTTCCAGAACTGGGCCCACAATAATCTAGCTGCAGTCCACAGATGTAATATTAAGTAAGATTTTTGCTTATCTACCATGTTTGGCTGGAGTAGGAAATGGCAAACCACTCCAGTATTCCTGCCAAGAAAACTCCATGGACATGGGGTCACGAAGAGCCAGTCACAACTGTAACGACACAGCACAACAACATCGTGTTTGGCAGTAAACCTAGCAAAAATAGCTCCGGTTTAAACTCTAATTTTACCTTTGAAAGTTGCTTAATCCAAGTATATATTTTAACCCAGTAACCCCTAGCTTTATCACATGTCCACCAAGCACGATAATAAGTTCCTTCTTGAGTTTTACATTTCCAACACTTATATGACACCTTAGGGAACATTTTAGCAAGCTTTGCTGGAGTTATCTGATAAAGATAGCAAGTTGCTATCAAAAGCTTAGCTTACATTTTTTGTTTTAGTATTGACCAATAAAGGTATCACCTAATTTCCTTTTGAATTTGTTTTTCTGTTCACACGGCTCCACTCATTCTTTTACTTATATGTCATCTGTAAAATATTTTGAATATTTGATTTTTTTTCCTAATGTGTTTAACATTTTGGGAATGCAGAAGCTTTGTCTTGAATCCCCCCTGGAATACTTGAGGGCAATCCTGACCAGCCAAGATGGGTAAGGGCCAGCTAAGCTGATACTAGCCCAGCTAAACTGTGCTGAACCCGAATCCAGCCCAGAGATTTGGGGAGCTGCTTAAGACGACATCAGCTGGTCTCACTGTGTGCCACCGCTCCAGCTGTGCTGCCTTCTTGTCCTCTTCTGTTGGCAGATGGGCACCAGCCAAGCATTTCTCCTTGCAAAGCCCTTCCGCAGTAGCTTTCTGTCACCATAAGGTGATTTCCAGGTGGTGGCAGCAGCTTCTTAGAGTTTCTTAGCAGAAGTTGCCATTGGAGATGGGGACAAATAAAACAAAATGTGAATCAGCACGATTCATGATTCAACAGGGCTGACAAATCGACGAATCGACAGATTCATCAATTTCCAGTAATGAATTGATGAATGAATAAATAAATAAATTCAACTTCCTATAAAAATACCCCCAGGAAATCTAGAGGATCCAAATCTGTAGGGATGTTTCCTCTGCCTCTCCTCTACAAGCCCTGCAGAGTTGCTTAAGACAGGGCTTCACACATCTGAGCTATGCACCCACAAAGAGGGCCCTGGAAATAAAGTGTCTTCCAGGTACCTACTTGCAGGAGGCTTCTGCCAACACTTCTCTATAATCCCTCCAAGTCTGGTGAAAGTTGGGTTTCAGACATCTGAGTTATATACTCACAAAATGTGCCACCCTATGAAGGTGCCCTTGAGCAACTGGGTTGGAAAAACCTAATCTTCACTAAACTTGGATGAATTAATGAGTCAAAAATTGCTAAACACTCATCCGTTTGTATTTGTTGGGGGACTCGATGACAATTATGAATTGACAAATTTTGAAAATGTGATTAATTTTTCAGTGCGTCCCCATCTGCAGTCATTATTCCAGCACAGAGACATCTTGTTGGTGAATGGGTAAAACAAAGCCAGGATCCAACTGTTGAGCCATGCGATCAACATTAATTCCAGAGGAGTGAAACCCCTTTTCCCTTTTGCATTCTAAATACCTGCTTTGGGGGGTGGGGGGGTGGGGTACTAAGAAATCCTATTGAGGAAAGGTTTGGTGACTTTGGGAGGTGCAACAGGAAGTAAAGGAGAAAACAGTCCAAATCTCATTAGTATTGTATACTGATGAAATATTTGATCTTGTCCTTTCGCTACTCAAGCACAATTCTTGCATCTTCCTCTGATTCCTGGAAGAGTTGTCAATTCAAAACTCATTTGAGCAGACATTCTCGACATCCTGCAGAGGTTAATGTTGTGTTCAAATCAATTTTCTTCCTTAACTGACATTTTGGAACATCAGGAAAACATTTTGTCCAGCATTAACTTTAATTATGATTGGCATCTTTGATGTTGGCTGCTATCAGTTGAGGCCTTATTTGTTTCCATACTCAAGTTAATGCGGCTAAGAGTTATACTTAACTTCTCCAAGGACATTGTCTCTCTTCTCAAACAATATTTCCCATTTTAATATTGATTTTGTCCTTGACTTAGTTTTGAAAGCTTTGTGGTGGTGGGTCTGACATATACTGGGGTCCCAGTGTGGTAGAATGGATAGACTGATGGACTAGGATTCTAGAGACCCGTGTTTCAATCTCCACGCAGCCATGGAAGTTCAGGGAATGTGGAACTGGTAAAATCATGCCTTAAGCTGCTCAGTTACCTTAAAAATTGTGTTAGGGTCACTCACTAATACTATAAGTCAGTTAAGAACATAAGAAGAGCCATGCTGGATCAGGCCAAAGGCCCATCTATTCCAGCTTCCTGTATCTCACAGTGGCCCCACAAAATGCCTCTGGGAGCGCATGAGACTGGACATCTGTCTCCTGCTGCCACTCCCCTACATTTGGCCCTTGAAGTACCCCGGTTTTAAGCCTGGAGATTACACATCCCCATCATGGTTTGTAACCTGAGATGGACTTTTCCTCCAGGAATCTGTCCAATCCCCTTTTGAAGGCATCCAAGCCAGATGCCATCACCACATCCTGTGGCAGGGAGTTCCACAGACTTACAATATGTTGGGTAAAAAAAATATTTTCTTTTGTCTGTTCTCACTCTCCCAGCCCTCAATTTGAGTGTATGTCCCCTAGTTCTGGTATTTTGTGAGAGGGAGAAGAGTGTCCCTCTATTAACTTTGCTCATGCCCTGCATTATTTTGTATGTCTCAATCATATCCCCCCTCGGGCACCTTTTTTCCAGACTAAAGAGCCCCAAATGTTTTATCCTTTCCTCATAAGGGAAGTCCCCCAGCCCAGTAATCATTTTAGTTGCTCTCTTCTGTACCCTTTCCAGTTCCACTATGTATTTTTTGAGATGCGGTGACCAGAATTGTACAGAATACTCCAGGTGCGGCCTTACTATCATTTTGTACAATGGCATTATTATGCTGGCTGTTTTATTTTCAATACCCTTTTTGATAATCCCTAGCATGGAGTTGGCCTTCTTCCCCACTGCCATACATTGGGTAGATACCTTCATTGAGCAGTCCACCAACACACCAACACATCTCTTTCCTGATCCGTCACAGATAGCTCAGAGTTGATAGATAAACTTTTGATTTTTTTGTTGCCCCAATATGCATTACTTTACATTTTCCTACATTAAAACTCATTTGCCATTTCGCAGCCCATTCCCCCAGTTTGAAGAGTTGCCGCTTGACAGCACTGATCATACACACACACACACACACACACACACACACACACACACACACACACACACACACACACACACTACTGCTGCATGATAAAACATATGTGTGTGTGTGTTGTGTCGTTATAGTCATGATCGACTCTTCGTGACTCCATGTCCATGGAGTTTTCTTGGCAGGAATACTGGAGTGGGTTGCCAGTTCCCACTCCAGGTGCCTACAGCACCTGGTATTCCCTGGTGATCTCCCATCCAAGTCTAACCTAGGCTGACCCTGCTTAGCTTCTGAAATCAGGCAAGATTGGATGTGCTTAGGGCATCTAGGCAGCTTAAAACATACACATCCATATTTAAAACTGATAGCTTTGTAGGAAAAGAAATCTGAGTTGTCTCCACCAGCGGTAGCTGCATAAGATGCTGGGTGATTGTCTATTCAATTTCTTTTCTTTGTCCAAAATCTGTGGTCACCTTGAATGCTGCTAAAATTTGAGTGCTTATTTATTTATTTATTTATTGGATTTCTATACCACCCATCTGGTTGAATGGTGTGATCCAAGGGAGTTGTGATGGATGGGTGCATACGTTTGGATCCTTCTTTGGGTATGTTTGTGTCTGGGATCCATTTCGTTGTACAATGTACAATGACAATAAAGTTATCTTATCTGATATGGCGCACCCATGGGTTAAATCTAATTGTGAGTGCCTATTACTATGCTACAGCTATTAAATGCATGTAAAGTCAACCCCACAAATGTAAATTCTCCCATATTTCATTCTTGCGGGTGGAAAAAAATAGGTTTTCTCTCCATTGAATAAGATAAATTTATGCAGCTTTTTTTTAATAAATTAAAGCCTTGCATTTTGTATTTTTAAAGCCCTGATTTCTTGAAAATTAGATTTTTACACACAGAAAACCCAGGGGCTTCTTTATTGATGAGGAAATGTTCTGGTCTTTTTGCTCTCATGGAGGACTAATGCTCCTTCATGAGAGCAAAAGCGGGAGTGAAATCAACAGGGGTGGCTTAATGTGGCTGAGCATGTCCGGGGGAAAAACAAGCAAAATTTTTTAAAAAAATCAAAAGATACTAACATTGTGGCATCTTAAATATTGTTCTATTCCAGTGATGGCGAACCTTTTAGAGACCGAGTGCCCAAACTGCAATTCAAAACCGACTAATTTTTTTGCAAAGTGCCAGTACAGTAATTTAACCTGTATACAGGTGGCTATAAAGGGGCAATGTTGGGTGCCCACAGAAAGGGTTCCGAGTGCCACCTTTGGCACCCGTGCCATAGGTTCGCCATCACTGTTCTATTCTAATGTGGGCTTTCATGGACAAATTCACTTCTTCAGACCACAAAAATTCACTTTAAAATACTGTGTAGCAGTTCGTCTTTAATGCGATACAATGTATTTTTCATTGTGTTTGGGTTTTGCCTGACATGTTACCACAAACTCACACAGCCACCTCTTCTAAAACTACAGTTAATGTGATAAGGCCTCTGTTTCCACCAAGCACAAGAAAATTTGCAAGTCCCTTATTAGGTTCTTAATCAACACATGAGCTTCATTGACTCTTGCTGGGATTTGCAGTTTATGAGTTCAGACTCACAATCAGAGATACCCACTTCCGACATCGACATCGGAAAGAAGAGAATATGTTTTGGCTTTGTGCTAGGAGTAGAGGTAAAATTTAATAGGTTCACTAAGACACAAGATGGAATTCAATTATCTTCTGTTTTTTGCTCTTCCCTGGATTTGACTATTACACATCCCTCTGTTTTTTTTTGTTTGTTTGTTTTTTTAAATATACAGCATGGTGCATATCAGGGAAATCAGGCATGTATTAATTCCCAAGTTTAACTTTTATTGATGCAGAAATAAGACCTCGTACTCTGGGGGAACTTTTCCGTGCTCAATTTTGTATTTGTTTTGTATAGGCCTAAAACTGTATGTCTAAAGGCCATTATATAATGATGTTTAACCTTTCTGCTGCTCCTGGGGGGAGGGGGGAATGGGATATTCTGGGCTTTTCTAGATGTTTCATCTTCCTCTGCTTCACTAACGGCAGTGCCTTGAAGGTTCGAGTGAACCACATTCTCTTCTTTTTGTCTGCTCCACCCTGCATTTTAATTGTAACCAGGCAGTCCCAGACAGTCCGCAGAATCGGCATGGAGACAGCCAATTAAGGCTGTACTTGTTAGGATGATTTCTGCCATTGTTTCGTGAACTCCTGTCTCTAGGATTAAGGACTACAGTATAGCTTACAACCACATAGAACTAATCAAGAATATCTAAGCGTTACCACAGAAGCTTCAAGTGGATGATATTCCCTGGCTTATGTAAAGCTCTTCTATATTGCTCATTCCTTCAAACTCACCTCGTCCACCTAATGTTGCTTAGGAAGAGAAGTTGCCAGATCTTAATCTTCCGTGATTTTTACTAGAATCCCTTGACTATAACTTGGTGCAAAAATGGCAACTCAGGAAAGAGTGTGCATCTATACGTAAGGCAATTCTACAACCAGCCAGTTTTATTTTGAAGGAGTTGTAGGGTCAAGCTAGATATTCAAATAGGACCTAATTAGAAATTGAGTCCCCTTAAAAGATAAATGACATCTTTGTCTTCTAACTATCTTGTTCTTTCGTAATTGGTCATCAGGAGCTACACCTGACCTTTATGTGCAAGTCCAATTTCTTAGTCATAGGACTAAGAAACTGCCTATCCGGAGGGAAAATGTAGTCATTGAGGGAAAGATGCATTCCTTTTAATGTATAATTTGACCCCACAGTTTCACCAACAAGTTTGGTACTGAAAACATTTTCCATATGAAAAGCCTCTCCTTTCAACACATGATGCTGTTTGGACCCCTAAGCATATTTGTAGGTAAAACGTCAATAGGCACCCATCTTGACCAGAAGGGATTTTGTTTAAATTGATCCAAATATGTAAAACTGGAAAATGAATTAGACACTGCAGCCTGAATGTAAAGTCAATAGAATATGTGACCCCAGCAGATTTCCTTGGACTTCCTGAAATGAGTTAAAGGTATTTGATACATGTCAGCATGGAACCAAATCCCAGCTCCAACCACTACCTAAAGTCTCAACTGGTATGTTTTTGAATGTTGCAACTCAAGACTTTTCTTTTTTCAGTATTCATCTCTGACATTTTTTCATTCACACTTCAGTGTTTGAACCAGATACACACAGAGACACATACATATCAAAGCAAAGTGTTCTGCTTTTATACCGCCCCATACCACTTCAGGTAGCCTCTGGGCGGTTTACAGTTTTAATTACAGTATGCAGGCTATACATTGCCCCCCCCCCCCAGCAAGCTGGTTACTCATTTTACCGGCCTCGGAAGGATGGACGGCTGAGTCGACCATGAGTCTGCTACCTGGGATTGAACCCCAGGTCTTGAGGACAGTTTTAGCTGCAGTAACGGCATTTAACCACTGTGCCATGGGGCTCCTACAAATGTGTGGTTTTAGAGCAGGCATGTCCAAATGTTGGTCCTCCAGATGTTTTGGACCACAACTCCCAGAGTCCTTTGCCATTGGAAGTACAGGCTTGGAATTCTGGGAGTTGTGGTCCAAATCATCAGGAGGGCCGAAGTTTGGACATGCCTGTTTTAGAGGAAGGCACCATGCCTGTTGCGTTTTAATGAATGACTCTTGTGAGCAATTGTGGTGCTTAAATCCCATTGCAAATCAGCTGTCAGATAACTGTCAGTGAGTGAGCTTACATGTAAGGCACTCACACACGAATGCTCTGTGAAGGGGTCATCTTTTGTCAAAAGTGGGAAGTAAATATTAGATAGCTGACAACATGTCAAATACAGTATTTGCATAACCAGGCTTTGTTAGGCAAAATTTGCAGGACACATTCTCCAGACTCCTTGGTAAGATAATCAAGTGGACTTGACACATATAAATTTATGCTGCAAACATATTCTCAATTTAAGAATGTGAAGAATTGTCACAAAATGGCTTGTCTTCTTAAGTTTAGGCTGTTTCCACCTGACAAGATGGACACGGCTCCCCACCCCACCCCTGATTTAAGTTATCTATAATTTTCACAGAAAGCTGTGTAAGAAATATGTTGTGTCCCTTTGAAAAGCAAAGCAAACAACACAGAGCAATCACAGAAGGACTCACCGGGGTCAACCATTCCATCTGATGGCTAAAAAGATGGCCTAAAACCAAAGAACCATCCTTCCAGATTTGCTCAATTAATCTTTGCAAATTGGTGCCTTTGTGTAAGTGCAAGGTTGATTGAAGAGTCTGAAGAAGCCTCTGCTCGTTACTCTACTTGAAATTAGCTTTGGGCCGTGTTATCTTCCTTTGTGGTCTCTGAGTTCATATAGATGTCTTTGATCAACAGAAAGGAGAGAGAGAGAGAGAGAGAGAGAGAAAGAGAGAGAGAGAAGGAGACGGGGTAGAGAGGGAGAGAGGGAGAATCTAAAAGCATTAAAATTCCATACCCTCAGTAATTTATCCACCCACAACTTTCAGCTTTGTCTGAGTTATTTGAAGAATGGCTTGGACTGATTCAATTAGTAAACATTAGTGAGGATAAATGGTTCACCCTTGAGCCATCACTCAGTGGTATGATGAAGTGGTAGGCATATCATCCCAAACTTCCTGGCTGATATTATTTGCCCGGTAGATCTCCCACCGAACCTGGGCCTTGTTGGCAGCTAGCCCGCCTGTGGCGTACTATTTTTTAATGATGCTGACAAATTTGCCAGTGAAAAGGCTTGAAATGCAGGTGTGAAATAGGAAAGCCATAGGGCACTGTTACTGGGTTGATAATTAACACCAAGATACAATGCAACGTGCTTTTCCCCCCATCTAATTCAGACTAGGCCTGAACAACCCTTCAAATAAGTCTGGGGAAACTGATTGGTCCTTGGGATATTATTAGACTCTAATTTCTACCAGCTCCAACCCACATAGACAGTCATTGGAAATGATCTGGGTTTTCTTCCAGCAATGGAGAGAGCACCAGTTTAACAATCCCATCTTTAATCCCTCTTTAGGCACACTAGTCCTCATGAATGACTGGCGGGTTGGGGGAATGGTCTCACTCTCTCTATCTTGGAATCTGTTGTTATGTTATGTTATGTTATGTTATGTTATGTTATGTTATGTTATGTTATGTTATGTTATGTTATGTTATGTTATGTTATGTTGTTGGCTGAAATCTTGTTGCTTAGCATAGTAATTTACAATAGGCTAGGCCCATCTTTTGTAAAGATAATGGCTCTTAACTCCTTATTCAAAATGAAGTTGTTAAACAATTATTCAGCATTCAGAAAATGTGTTTCTCTTTCACCATTTTGTGAGGATGCATGCAAGATTAAAAACTGGAGATGGCTGGGTCTGTGGTGGGATGGATGCTAATAGTGTCTCTGCTGAGCAAAACACCCCAGCACTTAGATCCTGAAAGCTTGGGCTCCGTTATGTCACCGCTGAGCTTTGAATCACCATTCAAATCTGTACTCCACTACAAACCTACTAGTTGGCCTTAAGGCAAGCAGATTTCCCTCTATATCAGATATTTCCCCCTCTGCAATATTTGGTGCATAATCATGACCTAGTTTTCTTTCAAGGGCTGTAATGTGGATGATGGAAGAAATGCGAGTTCGGTGTTTTCCAAAGTCTGCCGTGCATTAGAAACATAAGGCCTTGATTCGTTTTACAACAGATCCGACTACGAAAAGAGATTTAGACCTGATCATCTCCAGGGGCCATCCAAACCCTAAAACACTGATTCTGTCATTGCTTTTTTTATTATAGAAGGATTTTCAGGATCATCGTTATCATCTTCTTAGCGCTGGATCCCTCCAGATGTTTTGGACCACAACTCCCAGAATTCCAAGCCTAGCTTGCCAATAACAATGGACTGTGGGAGTCATGGTCCAAAACATCTGGAGGGCCACAGTGTGGACACCACTGCTCTAGAACATCAAGTCCAGCCCCTGCCAAAGATGCACAGCAGGGGAATCAAACTCACAAACTCTGGCTCCACACCTGGAAGCCTAAATCACCAAGATACCCAGCAGGATGATCCACAGCCATGCACATCTATTTTTAGGAAGGTTCATAGACTTGTTTATTGGCTGGGGGGGTGGGGTTGAAAGAATTGCAGGGCTTCTTCCTTAACCTTTAAAAGTGAATATCCAACCTTGCGAAGCAGAAATCTGGATTCCTGAGAACTTGGAAAACTCTTCTGATTAACATTGGAGAAATCACATAGGGGCAGTTGGTGTCCCAGCAACACTGACATTGTGTCTTATCGTACCTTACCTAGAGCATAGAATCACAGAATAAACAATTGGGAAGAGTTCTAGAAGAACTTCCATTCCACCCCACTGCTCAGTGAAGGACTCCAAATCAAAGCCGTTTTGGCACATGGTTGCCTAGTTTTTCTCCTGAATGCCTCTAGCATTGGAATCAACATTATTTGCTCTGCAGTCCACGAAACCTTGTGCCAAGTAAAAATTAAGCCTTTAAAGATCCACAACCTTATCATTTGGCTTGGCTATTTGATTGTTTTGACTGGAGTACAATGTCCCAAACAACATCCCAGGCAGTGAACCCTAAGTCATAGTCTTTTTAAAAAATATATTTAAAAAAAAAGCTCCATTCTTTGATTTTCATTGCTAGTAGTAGTCGACAACACTACTCCTAGAATTACTTTATTTTTTCTTTTCTTTTCTTGTGGCACAGTGGTTAAATGTCTGTACTGCAGATAAAACTGTGCTCCCGACCTGGGGTTCAGTCTCAGGTAGCAGGCTCAAGGTTCACTCAGCCTTCCATCCTTCCGAGGTTGGTAAAATGAGTACCCAGCTTGCTTGGGGGGGGGCAATGTGTAGCATGCATACTGTAATTAAACTGTAAACTGCCCAGAGACTACTTGAAGAGGTATGGGGCAGTATATAAGTAGACCACTTTGCTTTGTTTTATTATTATTATTATTATTATTATTATTATTATTATTATTATTATT
>JAHTLZ010000327.1:8719318-8778548 GCA_023846285.1 Phrynocephalus versicolor | reverse complement strand
GCTTGAATTTTTACAGTAGCAGCAGTGGGTTTGTCTTGCAAAAAAACGTCTCCGTTGATTTTATTTTATTTCATTTCATTTTATTTTTTTACACCTGTGCATTCGCAATGATGGGCTCGCCCATGAGAGTGCAACATGCAAATTTTCCACCAATCGCAAGGCCACTTGGCCAGGTTGACCACAGAGACTTCTGGGATGTGCCAATCGGGCATAAACAGCCCACTAATCGTAGCCCGAACCTGAACCCTAAGCCTAAGCCTAACCCATACACCAGTACACTGTCCTTCTAAGTGGGTCAGAGAGGCACCCAGAGGTGCACCCCAATACTCACCCTAACCTCACCCGTCACTAGCCTAACCCTAGCTCTTGTGCACTGCTAACCCATCTTAATCCTAAGCCAGATCTACTTGCATTACACTACATACAAGTATGTGAAACGCAGCATGTGCAAAGAGTCTGCCAGTCCGTCACTTGTGGCTCTGGCTGACTCCTGCAGCTGCCTCCAGGAGCCCGCTACCCCCCCCAACCAGTACTAACGACAACAAAAAAACGAAAAAACGAACCGACTAATTTTTGCGAAGTTTCGCGAAAAACGGAAACGAAACGAATCGGACCCTAGCCGAAACCGAAACCGAAAACGAAGTTTTTTTTCTGAGTCGTGCCCATCTCTAGTCCCTGTTCTTCTCCTACTCTCCAGTCTGTCTTCCCACCTCCAGTGCCTCATTAATATCTCCCAGAACCAAAGATTCCCTTGTTCCCTCTAGAGATCACTCCTCTGGACCCGGACTTCCACTCTGTACTTCCCTCTCCATGGCCTGATTTTGGATTTCCTTCTCTTGCTGCCAAAGTTTCCCTCATCTGTGTTTCCCTGGTGTGTCTTCAGCTAAATCAGTTTATTCAAAGTCTATTGTGTTACTCACTGTCCTGGGTGAAGGTGAGGTGGCCCATTGACAGGGATGCCTGTGGTATCCTTATAACTTCCTTTTTTTGCTCTGAATGTACCTAAACTACATCACTACAGTAATTTGATACCGTTGTGTCTGTAGTAGTTTCCAGTTAATGCATTTTCTTCAAATTAGGGATGGGCATTTCGTTTCAGAACCATTAGGTTACAAAATGAACCACATGAGCCCAGGTGGTCCTCAGAACCAGCTGATACATGCAGATCCAATTGCTTTACCTTTCTCTGTCTCGTTCAGGGTTAAAATCCAACAAGGAAGCACACTGCAATGTCATATTTCCTGCTTCAGTGCTGCTAGCCAATCAGCAAGGGAGGCGGGATGATATCTACCCATGCACAGCTCCTGATTGGCCAGCATCACAGATCTAGAACGGATGACGTCCATCATGCTTCCTCGTTGGATTTCAACCCCGTGGGAGACAGAGAAAAGGAAAGCAACTGGATCTGCAGGTATCAGCCAGTTCCGAGGACCACCTGGGCTTGTGTGGTTAATTTTGTAACCTACTTGTTCTGAAATGAAATGCCATTCCCTACTTCAAATGTAAGCCTTTGAGACTGATCTAGGCCTAGTTCTCCACAGCTTCCTTTTCAGATAAAAAGCTCCCAGCTAGCCCTGAAACAGAAGCTAAAAGCTTTGGTAAACTAAATTCTTACTCTCAGGTGAGCCACATTTAGGTGTCTGTAAGGTGTCAGGTAGAACACCCTGGACGGAGAATTGTGGGATTTGTTTCCCAAGAAATCCAACAATCTCATCCCTAATGGCTCCATCCTCATGCACTCTGTGGTTTGTGTCTTGGTGAAACACTTGGCACTAGAGATGGGCACGACCAGGGAAAATGACGTTTTCGAGTTGTCGTGTGTCGGAGCTGGCCCGTTTCGGCTCGTTTCCGTTTTTCGTGAATTTTTTCAAAAATTTGTCGTTTCGTGTGTCGTTTTTCGTCTGTCGTTAGTACTGGTTTGGGGGGGGAGCGGGCTCCTGGAGGCACCTCTCTGGAGTGGGTGCCTCCTCTGGCCTGCTATGAAGGGAACGCGGGCTCCTGGAGGCACCTCTGTGGGTGGGTGCCTCCTCTGGCCCGCTACAAAATGGCATGCATAGCCAATTGGATATGCATACCAAGTTGAGTGGCAGAGGCACCTCTCTTTTGGGTGCCTCTCTGTAGACCACAGGCCCACTGCTGATATTGCATCTGGGCACTTTGTGGTCCACTAAGAAGGGAAGTGTACTTGCATTTGTAGTGCAATGCGAGTACACAGATCTGGCTTAGGGTTAGGGTTAGTGCAAGGGCTAGGCTTAGGGTTACAGGTAAGGTTAGGGTGAGTTCGTGGGGTGCACCTCTGGGTGCCTCTCTGACCCACTAAGAAGGACAGTGTACTGGCGTATGGGTTAGGGTTAGGGTTCGGGTTCGGGTTCGGGCTAGGGTTAGTGGGCTTTTTATGCCCGACAGGCACATCCCAGAAGTCTCGGTCAAAACCTGGTCAAGTGGCCATGCAATTGGTGGAATGGCTCCAAAAATTTGCATGGTCCACTCCCATGGCCAGCCCATCATTGTGCACTGCGCAGGTGTAAAAAAATAAAAATAAAAATAAAATAAAATCAATGGAGACGTTTTGTTGCAAGAAAAACCCACTGCTGCTACTGTAAAAAATTCAGGCAGCTTTAAAATAGCTATTTTCGCATGTTTCTGTGGTGCTTTGGTGTGTTTTTGGACCACCATGATTTCAAAATAAATATTGCTTGCGGTCGCCCCATTTTGGATCCCCCGCCCGCACCGCATGGCATGGCGAGTTGGCGAGACGACGTGGATGCGCAGCCCAGGAGAGGAGGGGGGAGGCCGGGGACCCCCCCCCAGAAACCACCCCTCTGGTAGGTGCCCTCAGGCAGGCATATTTTCGCCTGCTTTTTTGGCCGGGAATCGTTTTTTGTTTTTTTTTTACTTTTTAAAACTTTTTTTCTGTGCCGCTTGGCATCGCACGTTTGCTGCGATGCCAGGAACGACCACGACAAATCAGACCCAATTTTTCTTTAGTCGGTTCAAGTTCGAGTTCTGGCGGAGTAATTGTCGTTACGTTTTCGTTACGTAACAGAAACGAGGAACGGAAACGGAAACGAGGATTTCGCCGAGTCGTGCCCATGTCTACTTGGCACTTTTGGTTGCTGTTCTGGAGGAAACCTTAGAGCTATACAACAGAGAATTCCAAACAAAATGGGAAAATTCCCAGGATCCTATAGGACCAAGACACAACAGTCCAATGTGCTGTCAATCTGCCTTAACAGCCAAAGGGAGAGCCCTTCCATTTCCATATCTGTGTAACGCCTCTCTTTCTTTTCCTTTAGGCATGACTTGCCAGGCGCGGAGTTCGTACATGGACACAGAAGTGCTTTGGGGGCACCGCTTCACCCCAGTCCTCACGTTGGAGAAGGACTTCTACGAAGTTGACTACAATAGCTTCCACAACACCTACGAAACCAACACCCCCTCCTGCTGTGCCAAAGAACTGGCGGAGTCATTGCAAGAAGGGCGGCTCCTCAGCCACTCCTCCCACGCTAACTTGTTAGTTGTGGGGGAGCCAGATGGAAGAAAGGAAGAGGAGGAGAAAGACGATGGACAGGAGGAAGGGAAAATGAAGGGGAAGGAGGGGGACACTGTTGAAGGTCAGGAGGCCGCTGAGTTGAACGGAGCCAATGGGATGGCGGGAGATGTGAAAAGCAGCATGTCTTTATAACACAGAGACTTGGCTGAACTATAGAAAATCCAGGCGCATCACGGAGGGGCAACAAGGGATGAGTGGGAGTTGGAACTCTAGAGGACACTGTATTGCTCAACTCAGAAGGGCCCCTCCATCTATTTGGGCTCCCCCCCCTCCAAAGAGAGGGTGCTACTACAGGGACTGACTCACCAGTCTGAGATCCATGGACATATGAATAAGTATTATCTAAGAAATATTATGATAATTAATATTGAACATTCACTGTTTTTTTTGGGGGGGTGGGGTTTCTGTTTTGTTCTGAATGCCTCTTTTTAGGCAGAGGGAGGGTATGTATTTTGAAAACTCCCTGTTCAGTAAAAGGAATGTAGCTGGTAATATTTTCCTTCTTCAACTCAATGCATCTTAGACACAAAGCACGGACTCAAATGACAGGCAGGGAGTGGTGAGGGAGGGGAGCTTCTGTATTTAACCTAGCATTTGATGTAACTTCCTGTGTGAGGGTTCATACTTTGGGTTTTATTGCCTTGGGGGGGGGTCCTATCCACTGTGCTTTCCATCCAGATATGGTGAAGAAGAGAATGGTTCTTGCCTTGGGAGATGAGGCCATTATCCTTGATAGCTGGGGATGATGGACATTGTGGTTCAGCTCCAGATCAACAGGTCCAGGAAGGTTCCTTAAGTGCTTTGGTAAAGAATGATCACCACCAATATGGTCCTGTCCTCAACTGGAGGAGTTAATCTGATCCTTGCAATAGAGGTGTGTGTGTGAGAGAGAAATCATCATGAGTCTACCATGGATTTCAGCCTGAAATTAACATCGGCCATCAGAGATGCTGCACCCCATCCTTCAAATAAGTTCAGCACCATGGATAGTTTGTTCAGACTGGGCCAGATTTCCTTCTATGAAATTGGAGCTACCAGCCTACATCATGTGGTGACAGAATATTTACATCCACACAAACGGATGCTGAAGTAATATTTTTGGCATGAATGCTATTGAGTGTGCATTCTAGACACACCTCACATTTATTCAACGCTCCCTTTCAGTTAGCCTCAGAGTGTCTTTGCACAGGTAGTCAAAATGGTGTCCTCCATGCTCAAATGTGAAAAAGCAACCAGGGAGAAACCACATGTTTTGAAAAGCTATGGAAGAAGTACTGGACCCAGTGAGAACATCATGATCTCTAGCCACACATCCCTGTCTGGCTGTTGGTTAAAAAAAGGCATAAAATGGTGGGCAGGGAGGGAATGGAAATACCAGCATCCTGAGGAAGAATATTAGACTCTTTTGTAAAGAGATTTACCAGGGACCTTTTGAAATTTATTTGATGCTCAACAACTGGCCTGTTAAGTTCGTGGCTGCCACTGTCATTCTACGGGTGGGAAAGTGAGGCAAGAAGTGAGCTTCTGTAAGCCTTGTTGACAATAATAAAAGCTGTGATGGAATTTTACTGAAGGTCTCCACTGACTATTTCAAGATCTCCACCTTCAAAACCATAGTAACTTTCCTAGGTTAAATCTATGGCATTCCCCCAAGAACACACAAGTCCCAAGATTCTTATTATTATTTCAGAAGAAGCAGGCTTCCATTCATCTCTGATCATTTCCTCCAAAGATGAGACAAGTTACTTTTAGGAGACAAGAGCTCCAAGCATACTTGAGAGGCCATATTGTCTGGGATGTCCTGAGAGCTGGTGGCCAAAAAGGTAACTTCCCTACCATTACACTCCTGAATTGTGTGCTTTCAACAGATCCATCAATGCATTCATCTGCTAAAAATGCTTGAGAACATCAGCAACCATTTTTGAACAGGGCACTAGATTTTCATGAAATTTCACTTTAGAATCGTAGAATCATAGAAACATAGAGTTGGAAGAGACCTCAAGGCCCATCCAGTCCAACCCCCTGCCATGCAGGAACCCCCATCACAGCACCCCCGAGAGATGGCCATCCAGCCTTTGCTTAAATACTTCCAAAGAAGGAGACTCCACCACTCTCCATGGCAGCATATTCCATTGCCAAACAGTCTGTCATGAAGTTTTTCCTAATGTTTAAATTGAATCTCTTCTCCTGTCATTTGAGACCATTGCCCCATGTCCTAGTCTCTGAAGCATGGAAAACAAACCTGTCCTTTCAAATATTTAAACATAGCTATCATATCCCGTCTCTTCTTTTTGTAAGGCTAAACATTCCCAGCTCCCTAAGCCACTCATCACAAGACATTTCTTCCAGACCCTCAATCATCTTGGTCACCCTCCTCCAGACCCATTCAAGATTTTCAAAATCCTTTTTAAATTGAGGTGCACAGAACTGGACACAGAACTCCAGGTGGGGTCTGACCAGAGCAGAATAAAGAGAATTAAAGAGACCTTTATTACACAGGTTCAGAGGGGAGTATTAAAGTTGATCAGGAGACTGGAAACCAAGCCCTATGGGGAAAGACTGAAATTACTGGACATCTTTAGCCTTAAGAAAAGAAGACTGAAGGGATATATAATAGCAGTGTTCAAATACTTGAAATGCAGAGGAGGGGCAGGATGTGTTCTTGATCAATCCAGAATGCAGGATATATAACACCAAGCCCAATCTACAGGAAGCCAAATTTAGATAAAATACCAGGAAAAAACATTCAGTATGTTCCTTTGCAGTATAGCAAAGGAACATACTGTTAGAGCAGTATGGCGGTTGCCTTGGCAGACGGTGAATGCTCCAAGAGAAATATTGGACAAACATCTGTCATATCTGCTTTGACCTGGATTCCTGTACTGAGTAGGGGGTTAGACTCAATGGCCTTCTAGACCCTTCCAACTCAGTTATTCTGTGATTCCATGGTTCTATTACATCCTACTACTGTTTTCAGAAGCTAAGCAGGGTTGGCCCTGGTTAGTACTTGGATGGGAGACCACCAGGGAATACCAGGTGCTGTAGGCACCTGGAATAGGAACTGGCAAGCCATTCCAGTATTCCTGCCAGGAAAACTCCATGGACATGGGGGCATGAAGAGTCGGTCACTATTGAACCACACAACACAACACAACACAACACAACACACACACACACACACACACACACACACACAGAGAGAGAGAGAGAGAGAGAGAGAGAGAGAGAGGAGAGAGAAAGAGAGAGAGACTACAATATATTAACAGTTCCCAACCTTGGGTAACCCAGGTGTTCTTGAATGAGAAGTCTCAATAGCCTTCTACACTCACTGTGCCTGCCAGGATTTTCAGGTGCAGCAATCCAAAAACATATTCTTTCTATATATTTCTGCTCCAAAATGCAGCTGCTAGCCTGTTCTTGTTTGTCAGAAAAGAAAAGAAGACCATGTCATATTTCCCCAAATTTCACTGGTTCTTCTCACATTTATTTGCTGGTCTCGTTTCCTCTTCTGTTTACACTTTCCACCCTGCCATTAATTTTCTTGAGGTTAATCCTTGGCGTTTTGAGAGATTAACAAATAATGTTACTTTGCAATACGAAATTTGATTTGATTGTTGGAAAAGACATTTTACAGCTAAAAAGATATATCCCGAATCATAACATTATTTTCAAAAATGCTTTTCAATTGTCAGGGACATTGTGTTCCAATCCTTGCCAATCTGTCCAGATGTCAATCCCTTTTGATTTCAACAGGAGTTATTCTTCTGTAGCTAAGACATTTCCAGAACTTTGAAAAGTTACTTTTTAACTACAACTCTCACATAGTCATAGCCTCAGCCCAAGGTAGTGGATGCTGGAAGTTATTATCCAGAAAGTAATTTTTCCCACCCCTTGAACCATTTTTTAAAACTTATTTAGTTTAGCGATGGGGGAAGATTTCATTTAGGTTGACATCTGAATAGATTTTGCACCTCCTATTCTTGAAATATGCTTGTGCATTTCCTGGAATAATTGCTGGGGGTGAGCTACAATTGTGATGTGCAAACAGGTCCATTATAACCACTAGCAAGAGAGATCCCTTGTTTGGGTGGGGTGGGGGGATCCAAATTGTATTCCCCTTCTGAAAAGCAAGTGACAGCTTGAGGTCTGACTGGAGAAGGAAAACAGTCCATTCCTCAGCAATGAGGAGGGTCTGTTTTGTGACATTTTAAAGCGGTTTGTGCTAATTGGCAAGGCACAGGTACAAGGCTTCCCATTTAGGGCCTTTTCACACGACCCCTAAGATCCGCTGGCCACTTAAATTCATACCAGAGGTCTTGGGGGTTCGTTGCTCTTCCTGTGTCCCCACCCCTCCGCACTTCCTTGCTTCTTTCTGCGTGAGAGGAGGGAGAAAAAAAGGGACAAAAGAATGCAGGCTCACCTCCGTCTGCCGGTCCAAGCCGCCCCAAGCCCCGTCATCGTCCTGATTCCTTCTCTTAAAGGGTCGGGAGGCAACAACAACAACAAACAGAAGTGAGGAGAGCCCGGCACTCTAGGTTACATCCAGATCTGGGACTTTTTACCCTCTGAGAGCAGGTACCCGAAAAGTGCACTGGGGCACACTTAGGTGGGCGTGGTTGCACTTAATTTTCTGTAAACTCCGGAGCTGGTGGGGAAACAATTTTAAGCTCCGGAGCTGGGAGCCATTTGCAGCGGAGTTTAGGGGTCGTGTACAAATACTTAGATGTACCTTTGAATCACTGTAGGAATGGAAGTTAAAAGCATGACAATTGAGGGGGGAGGGAATAGGAAGTCATCACTTGAAAGCATCCTTCTTTGAACTATGGATGCAGAGTGTGATGTGGAGCTATTCTCCTGTGACTTGATGAACACAACAAAAGACATCACTCTGTCATGCCAGGAACCAAATCCCAACCTGAGTTTTACCATATGGGGAAAAGAGAGCTAAATCTGGATGAAAAGAGATAAAAAGCTACCTATAATTTTCTGGGAGAATGGTTGTTCAGAGCCTCTCTGCCTGCACGGTTCGATTGCACGCTGCCCTGAACAATAAAGAATTGTGAAACAACAGCCAGTCTGTGGAAAGCAGTGGGGTTATTTTTTTTATTTTTGGGGGGAAGAAAAGATGGAGGAAAGCCTCAATTAGAGCTCTGCAAGAGAAGTTGACTTGCCCAGGCAACCAACAGTCTTAGCAATGGGAATCCGAGGACTCCTGGCGTAATTGCAGTGAAGGCAGCTTCAGAGATTGTGGCAGGTTTTAATGGGAAGATTTTGCCATGTGGGCCATCTCAGCCAATGCTCTGGTTCTGGCTACTGAAAGAAGGCAAGACAAGTAGAGGTGGGCATGAAACAGAAAACCGATGGTTCGGTTCATCGTGTTTTGGGCCTCCCCTCAGTTCATTTGGTTTTGTTTCATACGAATTTTTAAAATGTTGATGCCAGCTGCTCTGGGATCCAGCTGGCCGGTGCGAGGCCTCCAAAGCTGGGGGCTTCCCCCCCCCCCAGCTGAGAGATGCTTGCTTCTGTGCACCCTGTTTGCCACCAAAGAGAAGGTTTGGACTCAGTGCGGGACTCAAGGTAGGTGCCCTCCACAATGAAAAATGAAATGAACAAAATGGAAATTTCCGTTTCATTTCATTTTGTTTTTCTTTAATGGGTTGGTTTGTTATTCATTTTGTTAGCTAATGAAACAAATAACGAATAACAAAATGAATTAAAATTCATTCTGTGCCAATCTCTAAAGACAAGCCATCTTGGATCAGACTGAACAGGTCTCCTTGACCCTATTTCTAGCCCTGTTTGCTCCATACTGTGTTTCTGCGGAGGATTGGCAGGAGGCGGGTTACGTGCTCGGAGGTGTGTGTGTGTGTGTGTGTGTGTGTGTGTGTGTGTGTGTGTGTGTGTGTGTGTGTGTGTGTGTGTGTTTACCTTTCCAGCAAAAATGTCTGATGCTCTCTCAGTTTCAGCATCCTGGTCACAGCCTTGGCGTCCCAGGGCTAGTTAAAACTTGGCTCCTCGGATTATAGCTCATATTATCAGATGTTTCTGAATGCATTTTGTTGCATTTGGGAAAGGGGCTGGACAGACCAATGCCAGGGAAAAATCCATCTGCCCACCAGGTGACACAAAATTCTGTTCTGTTTTCATCTTTAGTCCCATAATCTACTGGTCATCGTTGGGAAACTGGTGATTTTGCAGAGTACTCTTCCCAGGCATACAGCTGCTAGTACAGTAGTTCCCCTTTTAGCAAAAGGGTTAGGCCTCCAGACCCATGTGTGGAAGCCTCTGGCCCTCGCAGAGGCCTCCGCTACAGCTGCAGCTGCCGCTGGGGATGGAGGCCACCCCAAGAGCCAGAGGCTTCCATGCCTGGGGACGGCAGCTTCTGCTGCAGCTGCAGCTGGAGCTGGAAGCTTCTACACCTGGATCCGGAGGCCTCCGCTGGGGCCACAGCTGAAGCTGGAAGCCTCATAGCTGAGACCTCCACTGGGTCCAGAGGCCTCCTCTGCAGCCATGGTTGGTGCTGGAGGCCTCTATGAAGGCCAGAGGCTTCCACACTCAGATCCTTAGGCCTCCACTGCAGCCGTGGTTGGGGCCAGAGGTCTCTGCTGTGGCCCTGGATGGGTCAGGATGCCTCCAAGAGGGTCGCTGTTACCAAAGTGGAGGGTGGTGGTGGTGAATAGAGATGGGCACGAATAAAAAAAATTGGCATTTTGTTTGTCATCTGTCATTTGGAGGGTCCGTTTCGGTTCGTTTCCATTTTTCGTGAATTTTTGCAAAAAAAAATCGTTTTCGTTTTTGTTCGTTTTGTTACCATTTATTGCAATTTTTGTGATTTTTTTTTTAGTTTTTTAAGCAATTGACTCATATTGCAGTAACGGAAACGAAACGCACGACAAAATTTCCGGTGTTTCTGTTCGTTTCGTTTCATTTTGGAGACAAAATTTGTTTGTCGTTTCATTACGTAACAAAACAAAAAAACGGAAACGGAAACGAAAAATTGGTGAATCCCGCAATATAGAAGGACCGCAATATTTGGGTTCAATGTGGCAGGGGGCTATGTATTGAAGGTTATGCATAACCACTTAGATGGGCAAAAGGGGAAGGTGTTTCCAGAAAGCAGGTTATGAAGGCAACAGACCTCACCCTCTGTTGCTTCCCCACAACTGATATACTGTCTTTGTACATGGAGGATTCATGTTCTGTATATATTGTGATAGATGCATTCACCTCAGTGAGCACGTCTAATTTGGTATTAAAACATGCAGTGCTTGGTTGTTGTGTCATTACAGTCCCGGATGAAAAGTAGGACACGAGCGTAAGGAACACATGTCTGGAATCATTTGTGTATGTGTGTTTTGTGTTGTTACAGTCATGACCGACTCTTTGTGACCCCATGTCTGACCCCATATCCAGGGAGTTTTTTTTGGCAGGAATACTGGAGTGGCTTGCTAGTTCCTACTCCAGGCACCTACAGCACCTGGTCACCACTCCAAGTACTAGCCAGGCCTGACCCTGCTTAGCTTCTGAAATTAGGTGAGAGTGGATGTGCTTAGGGCATCTAGGCAGCTTATGCAGTGCTAGTGGCCATTAAATAATGTATTGCAATAAATAACTTGGGTTAATTATATGCTGAAACATGTTCTCCCCATCCCCCCACTAAATCGGCCACTTGTCCACTCTATCGGGTTAACCTGGTTATGGAAGAGAAAGAAAGTAATTCTCCTTCTCCAAAAGATGAATAATATTATGAACCTCCTTCAAATGCCCTTTAGCTACTGAGTTCTTTTAAATATTATTACCATGGCTGCCCTTTTTTGTGTCTTCCCAAGAATGGCCGCTTATGATCAGACATGACAGAATTTCTGAGTAGCAGCTCACTACTTTGCAACCCATGCCTATTGGTGTTAAAATAATGACCTCTGCAGCAAGGTGAGTCAAGTACAATAACACACAAAACTGTCAGTTCTGTGACCTGAACCATTTGTCCTTTGTTTATTTTTATTTCACTTTGTTTACTCCATGCCTACTCATAATGGGACATGGGTAAAGGCTGTACCAGGAGCCAGTCTTCTAGTTCTGGTACAGCAAGGCTTACTCCAGAGCAGCTCCATTTTTGGGGGGTGGGGGTTGCCAGCCCGTGGGCCAGGTCCGGTGCTCATGGGCAAGTACCGGGGCCTGCATGCCGGATCTTTTATTTTATTTTATTTTATTTTATTTTATTTTTTACTGCTGACCACAGCAGCTGTAGTGCGGCCGGTTAGTTTTTTTGTTTTTCTGGTTGCCCCCTCCCTGCAGCCAGGAAGACTGGACCATTCAGGAAGGACCAGCACCAGGTAGGAGACATATCCGCCACCATTAATGAAATGAACCGAAACGAACCATTGTTTTTCAGTTTGGTTCATTTCGTTCTAAATCCACTCTGAGGTTCATTATTCGTTTCGTTCTGTAACAAAATAAATAACAAATAACAAAACAAACTAAAAGTTCATTTCATGCCCATCTCTACGTGCAGCCATACCCCCCTTTTGCTTTAGTCCCACCCGTGCTGTCCTTCCTACTTTTCTACTGTTATTGACACTTCCATTTCTGGGAGATGCCTCCAGGCAAAGGATGTGAGGAAGACTTGCAAAATTCTAACTTCTTGACAGCTGAAGTTGTCCCGTTGGAAGAGAGACCCCAAGGAGATTTTTTGAAAGCCATGTGAATTTTCCTCCCCTCCAGCCAAGAATGAGGCAAATACCTGAAAAGCCAGGGCATGGTGTCATTACAATTGGGGTAGTTCATGTAACGTATGTATATAATGAATGTTTGGAGCACACATACCACACAGCAAGCACAAAAGGTCTACCTGATTGTAAGGAAAATGATACATATAACCTATCCAAGGCCTGCAATTATTTAGACCTGCTTGGGAAGATTTTGGATATGGAGCAGGTGGAGGGTGCGGGGCGGGGCGGGGGGATTGTTTTGGGAAATGTACTTCTGAATGAACACTTCTTAGTTCTGGAATTCTCCAGTGACTGAGCAGGCCAGATTCTGATCCACAATAAAATCTCAGGGGTGGTCAATCAATCTGAATAACCAGCAGAGACAATTGTCAGCAACTTTGATGTGCCATGCTTCCTCTTTTTCCTTTCTGTTTCGCTTAGGCCTTTGTTAATTTCTGACTACACACCTACCTCTGGTCCCTTGGACCCAGATCTGCTTTCCCCAGCCTTAAGTAATGATAATGGGAGAGCTTTATTTAAAAAAATATATATTTTCTACAATTCCACTTATCTCCCAGACAGTGAGTTCAGCCCAGCTGTGCCCTTTTCTTGACACAAGGCAACCGGGAGCAACTCTCTCTTTGTAATAGCCTTGGGTTTACCTTGAGGATGGAGAAATCATCTATATTAAATACAGAAGTATGTTACTGTCTCTGCAGAAGAGTTATATCTCGAAATGCATCAGGCGCCATCAATAATTACTAGAGTGGAATGCTTTTCTTTTTTTAAAAGGATTCCTCTCCTTTCCTTGGCTCGAGTCTCATGAATTTTTATCCGCACAAAACCACCCATAAGAAGCAATCCTTCACAAATATGTGCAAAACAAAAATTGCAAGTGCATCCATGTCCAGGGTCTCAGCCATGTCTCGGTCCTACTCCAAACACATGCAATCGCCATTCAAACAGGCTGATTTTTCAAAAGATTGTCTCAGCTGTCTGCCGGCCTGTGTCCATTAGACGGAGTGAGGTATCCACTCACTGTTTTCCTCCAGTCTTGCGGGTCACGTTCCTCTCTTGGAGGGCAGAGAAGTTAGATTACATAACAAACACTTCCCTCCTTTGATATGTTGAAGAAGGAACCTCTTCCTTGCTGTCTCATCAAGGGAATGATATAATCTGCCGTGGTTTCTTGCCTTCTCTTGGGTTTATTCCCCCCACTTTCACAACAATGTAAGGGAAAACACCTAGAGATGGAGACTTAATGAGCTGTGAAAGGAAATCAGAAAGAGGAGAATGGCTCTTTTCTTGTTCTTCCTGGCTTGATTTCTGCAAGCCAAATCCTATTAACATGCTGTGCCAACTTCTCCCCCACTTTGTGCCCAATATCATTATTTAAAAAAAAAACAGTCAGCTAATGTTTCCTTTAATCCAATGTGGCAACAAGAACAGAGGTACTGGGGGATGCAATGAGATTGCAGTGTCTCTCAGTGCAGCTGTTTTCAAATGCAAGGCTGAAGTTAAGAGTAGACATGGGCACGACTCGGCGAAATTGTCGTTTCCGTTTTCGGTTGTCGTTTCCGTTACGTAACGAGAACGGTAACGATAATTAAGCGGTCAGAACTCGAACTTGAACCGACAAAAGAAAAAATTTTACAGGTTTTTCGTTGTCGTTCATGGCATCGCGGCGATCGCACAATACCAAGCAGCACAGAAAAAGTTTTAAAAAGTTAAAAAAAAAACCCCGACTCCAGGCCAAAAAAGCAGGCAAACATATGCCTGCCTGAGGACACCTACCTGAGGGGTGGTTTCTGGGGGGGGGGGTGTCCCCAGCCTTCCCCCCCACCCTGTTCTGGCCTCCCCCCCCCCGCCTGGGGGGGGGGCTCATCCTCATCATCTGTCTCACATGCCATGCGGTGGGGGAGGATCCAAAATGATGACCACAATATTTATTTTTAAATTGTGGTCCAAAAACCCACCAAAGCACAACAGAAACATGTGAAAATTAGGTATTTTAAATGCCTGAATTTTTATAGTAGCAGCAGTGGGTTTTTTATAGCAGTAAAAGGTTGCACTGATTTTATTTTATTTTTTTAGACCTGCCCATGTGGGCTGGGCATGGGATGGGACCATGCAATTTTTTTGAACCATTCCACCAATGACATGGCCACCGGCCATCCGCTTGCCCACCTGCGCCTCCCCCCTGCTGCTGCCGCCGCCCGCCCATGGACCCCCACCACCAGCCGCCCAGTCGCCCACCCGCGTCTCCCCCCTGCCACTGTCGCCGCCCACCCATGGCCTCCCCCACTGCCGCCCACCCGCACCTCCCCGCCCGCCGCCGCCCGCAAAAACACCTAGCGCTGGCCCTGATTGCAGGACGCCCCATGCTCCCTGGGACGTCAAATCGCGCTAAATCGCAGCGGAAACGACAAACAACCAAATGACAAATGGAATGACAAATTTTTGAAAATTATTGCGACAAACGGAAACGACCCGAAACGGACCCGTCCCGACAAACGGCAACTCGAAAAGTAATTTTTTCTGGTCATGCCCATCTCTAGTTAAGAGGGTTTACCCGGAATTTCTTTCTTTGCCCCAAAGCCATTGCTTCAGCTGTTGTTTTCCTATGCATTAGTTGACCAGAAGTTCTCAGAATAAATTCCGAGAAGCTTTCACCACTACCTATGCTGGGTAGCATTTCTGGGAGCTGTAGGCCAAAAAGCAAAGTGTGCAGCTTATATGCCATTCCACAGTGCTTAAAACACTCTTAGGGAGGTTTACAAGTAATTAGGCAGACAACACATTGCCTCCTCACATCCCTGCAGCAATCTGGGTATTCATCTTGTCTACCATGGAAGAATGGCAGGCTGAGTGAACCTTAAGCCTGCAACCTGGAATTAAACCCATCTTGCCGCCATCTTGTATGTTTCATTCAGGTTTATTTCCTGGATTACATTATCTCTTTGACTATTATTACTATTACCATGTATACAGCAATTTAACCTGAATACAGTGCTACCCCAGGTTACAAATGCTTTGGGTGCTCCCCTTTGGGAAAGTGAGGATTGAATAGCAGGCTTTTGAATTTACCGTGGCCACAGCGAGGGTGCTATGGCCGCAGGAAATTCAAAAGCCTGCTCTTCAATCCTTGCTTTCCCAAAGAGTAGCACCCCATCCAGCTCTCTGCCTCAGGTGTCTGGTTGCAAAGCCAGAGATTGGGAGTTATATCCCCCCCACCCATTTCCCTTGGGAGTAGAACCAGCCTGTGTGGGCTTGGGCAAGTGGCACAGTCCCAAGGTGACCCCAGGAGAAGGTAATGGTAACCCTTTCTGAGCAGTTTCTACCTAGAAAACCTGGAAAAAAAGGTTAACTGCACATCAGAGTTGACTTTGCATCATCATCAGCAGCAGCAGCATCACCATTGTCGTTGTTGTTGTAGTTGTCATCATCATCATCATCATCAACAACAACAAGAACAAGAACAACAACAACAATGTGGTTAGGATGATGGATTTGGTCTTTCAAGATCAAATGTCCTGTTCCCACCATGTGATGAAACTTAACTCACCATCTTTGAGCTTCCACTACCTCACAGGGTGGCTGTAGGAAGCAACGGCGAAGGGGGGAGTCATTTCTATTGTCTCGAGCCCATTGGAGGAAATTAATAAATATAATGAAGAACAGGTCAGGGCTGATTTTCTGTCGGGAGTGCCTTGTAGCTACAAATGTACTCCCCTCGCCTGCATTTCCCTTCGGTGCTCACCACCCATTTATTATTGAGCATTTTCATTAGCAACAGAGACAGTGGACCGCACAACTGAGATTAGAAGGAATGCTACTTGGGCTGAAGTAATTAATATCTTACGATAAGCTTCCTGTGCTATGTTGCTGCTCACATCTACCAGCAACCAATATGTAGCAAGAGGTTGCGATGCCAGAAGACAACACACACACATACATGCACACACATTCAAAACAGCAGTGTGGTGGCCAACTGTGAGGTTAACTTCATTAAAGAGCCGAGAAATTTGATAAGCGTTCAATCTATTTATAACAGTGACTCCACTTCCTGACTTCAAGGCCACACGAAGGGCAATGCCTCTCAGAGACAACTACTGCTTGCGCCCTCTATGAACAGCACAGATCGATTTGGCTGAACAACCAAAGCAAAGGGACAAGTGCTGGTAAGACCTAGTTGGTTTCAACTGCACCAGGAAGAGTGGCATTTTCATACCTGAAAAGTTCAGAGTGAAAAGAAATTCCAGACTTGGCGCTTTTTTTTTTTGGTCTCGTTCTAAAGGGCATGGATAATTTTTCTTTTTAATCTTTCAATGGAGCAGAGTTTAGTACTATGGTACCTGCCTAGATGCCCTAAGCACACCTGATCTTGCCTGATTTCAGAAGCTAAGCAGGGTCGACCCTGGTAAGTACTTGGATGGGAGACCACCAGGGAATACCAGGTGTTGTAGGTGCCTGGAGTAGGAACTGGCAAGCCACTCCAGTGTTCCTGCCAAGGAAAACTCCATGGGCATGGGGTCATGGTGAGTCGGTTATGACTGTAATGACACAACACACCTACCATTCATTCCTGGTTAATGATTCATAATAATTGGCACAGGAAACATAGACAACTAGGCACTACTACAACAACAACTCTAGAAGTGATGTTCCCCCTTTTTTGTGTACTTGTTCAGATGATTTCTAGAGCTCCTTTGGAGGAATTTAGTTTTCTAACAGTTTAAAAGTCCACTTTGGATGTGAATCCTAGTAAGCCCCACTGGTCCTTTGGGAAAACAAGAAGAACGGGAGGGGACAAAGGCCTAGAAAAGCAGAAAGAAATATATAGGGTGAACCCAGTCACAAGAATGAATGAAGTTAAAATGAGGGTAAAACAATTTCTTGTAATCCAGTATCTTTTGTGACTTCTGTGAAACAGAAATAATAATACAGGCCTAATATTAAAAGACAGCAATTGTTAATCCAGCCTGCTTAGACAGCAAGAATCTGGAAATGCTGAAAATGGCCCATTTTAAATGAACCCCCTCTCCTACAAGGCAAAAGAATAATGATACTGATGAAGAAGGAAGCCATCTTGGGAATGATTGAAACAAGAATTAAAAAATGCACAAGAAGGCTGCATTTAATTCTGCCGCCCCCCTCCACATCACTACATTTGGCATGACAATCCTAGTTCTGCAGAACCACATGGCATGCCGTGTTTGGTGCAAACATGAAGTGAAGGCAGGTGTGGTGCTTTGTAACAGAAGCCAGAACTTTTAAATTAGCACTGGGCAAACACGCCGATTAATAAGTGGAGGTGAAAAACCCAGCCAGCTGGGATGCATACCTGAGCAACTGATAAAGAAGAGTCAAGCCAAACAAAGGGGTTGTTTCCATAGAGTGTTTCACAAAGTTCATTTAATTAAGATGTATACAACCAACCCAGAGAGGTGCCAGAAAAGGCTAGGGTGGGGTCAGGCATAAAGGGCACTTTAATTACTGGCTGTGCGTTCACGTGGCATTGAATGATGTTACGGAACTTCGTCTGACATAGAGGAAGGATGCATCTTCATCTTAGCTGCCTGCCTTCAAACGGATGCAACAAGATCTACCCATTCATGTTGTGTATGGAGTCAAACCTAATATTAACCGGTGTGTGTGTGTGATGAGCTGTGTAGCTCAGACCTGAAGATATTTTGGCTGCTGTGAATTTGGAATGGACAGAAGTCACATCTGCCAGCACCACTGGCCTTGTACCCTACAGTTGCCTAGTGCTGGCTATTCTTAGATCTGCTGACCCAGCTGGGTCAATGGGCACAACTGCTGTGCTGGCACCTGCAGACCAATCCAAAGAGTGCCATGGTGGGGGCAGGAGCGGAGTGGTGGCAGATCTATTCTCCAGGCATGCTCTCAGAGCCACATCCATGCACATGTTCGGAGATGCACCTATACAGAATCCATGGCAGTTGTGAGGCTTTACACCGAATGAGGTGAGTAGACCACACAGAGAGAATGATGCATAAGGGGAACCTAATTTAAAACAAAAGAATTAAAATTTAGCACAGATGCACAACAATGTGTAGACATAGTAAAGGTAAAGGTTTCCCCTGCGCATGCGTGCCACTTGTGTCCGACTTAAGGGGAGGTGCTCATCTCCGTTTCCAAGTCAAAGAGCCCGTGTTGTGCAAGTCTGCGGCCATGTGGCTGGCATGGCCAAATGCGTTTCTGTGCAAGGAACACTAACTTCCTACTTTTTACAGCAGTACCTATTCATCTCCTTGCATTTACATGCTTTCAAACTGCTAGGTTGGCAGCAGCTGGGGCTATCAGTGGGAGCTCACTCCACTGTGCGGCACCTGGGATTCAAACTGTCAAGCTGATGACTTTGCAGCTGACAGTTTCAGTGCTCTAGCCCACTGATCCACCACGCCCCATAGATACTGCTTTTGCGGGATGCAGTTTCACTTATCAGTTGCCTGAAAATATTCATTAAAAATAAAACAGAAATACACACACACACACACACACACACACACACAGAGAGAGAGAGAGAGAGAGAGAGAGAGATCTTTATTGCCATTGTCCTGTGCAGAACAAGACTGAAAAGAATCTACATCAGCTTTTACAGGACCTAACAGTACAACCATACATAAATATCTATCCCCCACCCCACATTAAGAAGAACAAGAAACATTTTACAAAACTTGTGAAATTGTGCGGCAGTCTGTGGTGACGAACTGAGTGCAAGAAAGGGAACGCCTAAAGCATGACTGCTAAGACCTTTTTTTTTAAAAAAAAAAGTAACTTCTGCCAATTCTAAATCAGTTTTTTACATCACTCTCTCACCTTCTCATCAACAGGGTTGCAATAAATCATCTTTAGCTTCATCCAGATGTCATGCTTTAATGGATGTGATGGATCGGTTAATCAGGAAGAGGTTTAACAGCAAATTAAATGTCCCTGCTCGGAAACAATGAACCTCAAGACTCAACTGATGCATGGATATTGCCCATCCTCCCCAAACCAAATTTAAGGGGGGGGGGGAGCTAAACTTTCATCCCTTGTATGCTAAAGTAGCAGATGCTTGATATTTCAGGATAGAGCTGTCCTGACCTTCCTTCTAGCAAAAAGTGTCATTGTGTTCTCTTGAAACACATATCAATGTGCCTTATAAATCTGAGTCTTTCAGAAAGCTCAGTACTGACGGGAGTCCTTTTGAAATCACTGATCACTGAGGTTGGAGAACACTTGCTCATCTGAAAAGCATCCATGCAGCATGCGAGATTGCATTCTCCAAGAAGTGTGTTTGGGGTTCAAAACACATCAGAGTTAACCTGCAATTGGAGTTGTGCCTTTTGAGGTTTGATACTTTCATTTCAAAGCTTTCCAACACCAAAAGCCTATAGACGGAAACCCAGCATGCCAGGCATGAGTTAATATCTCATTAATAAATTAATAATCATCTCAGAACAGCAGAGCTGGAAAGGACACTATGTATCAAGTGCAGCCCCTGTCAAGGAAGACAGTGGGGTATCAAACTAGCATCTTCTAGCTCCACAGCCAGATACGGCATGGCCCCTGCAGCCACTGATTCACCAACCATGGATTCAGGTATCCATGGTTGGTGATCAGTGGGCGCAGGAAAGATCTGAGTCTGGCGGCAAGGAGCGGAAAAAAGAAAAGAAAGAAAACTTACAATCGCCAAAGCTGGCTGGCTGCCCTTCTCGCCGCCACTGCTGCCACAAGCCAGTCACCCTCCAGAGGGGTGGGATGGGGACTTAGGAAGACCCGTCTGGCCAACCAGCCTTTGAACATCCCACTCTGGTCCCAGGCGGCGGAGCAAAAGGTTTGAACTTCCCCCTCGAGTTCATACTTCTGGTCCACTGCTTGGGACCCAAGTGGGAAGTTCAAAGGCTGGTGCACCAGGTGGGCCCTCTAAGTCTTCACAACAACTATTTTAATTCAGTTCATCGATTTGGATCATACCACATTCATTTGGGTCAGTCATCAGATATTCCACCTTCTTCACATTCAGGCACAGGCCAAACTTTGTCAGACAGTCACTCCATACTTGGGCCTGGAGCTCAAGATTTGTCTTATTCTCTGATGCAATCGTGACACCATCAGCGTAAAGGAGTGTTTGGGGCACTGCTTTCTGCAGATCTCGAGCGACTGCATCCATAACCAGAATGAAAAGAAGTGGGGAAAGTGCTGATCCTTGGTGGGCCCCAGAAGGATAAACACAGGATGCATTTTGACGTTATATTTCCCAAAGTAGGGAGATTTAAATGCCAGACACTTTTAAACCTGCCATTCATTCTATGAATACATTTTGGTCCAAGGGAAAGCCGCAGTATCAGTTATTTGAATATGCTTTGAGATTCACAGCCTGAATTGTGCTATGCATGATTATCTGGACTGATTTTTTTTTTTAAAAAAATCAAATTATACCTAACAGAGAATGTATATCAGGCATAAATGAATTTTACTATCCATATTCTTGCAATCAGATATATCTTAACCATTCAATTCTTTTAAAGTTTCTCTACATGGTTTTTGAAAAATGATAGGCTTTTCTTTTTCAAAGGCAAGTTATATCACTTAACGAAATAATAGCACACTTTTTGGAATTCAAAGGATTACTTCAGTATCCATGGAAACCTGGACAGTAATAATAGTTGCACGATCTATCAGTTGCTAATAAGGAACATTTTCCTACTTCCAGGAAATGCCTTCATAACATATTTCCAGGGCAGCACCTAGAAGGCATCTTTGGAATGACTATAATGACCACTTATTTGTCAGCCCTTCGAAATTCATCTCTGCAGGATGGAGAGTTGGATTGAGTGAGTTGACCAGGAGAGTTTATAAATCTTCCAAGGTTTTGCCAAAAGGCAGCTTTTTAATGATTTCCTCCCTTCTTAAAAACGCATTTCTAAGATCTATGCACCCAATCAAGCTGTTCTGTCAACATTTGTTCATTTCATTTTAAGGGTTCCAAGATAGGTGCCATCTTCATAGCCTCCAGTCTCATGGCCCTTCAGGACCATGGACAGGGGTTGCTCCAATTAATTCCTTCTGTGCTCCAATGTGCATCAAGTACTTCTGCTCTGAGCAGAAGTACTCCTATTAAGACCTCACTGGATGACTCTTCACATACGTATAACTATAGATATAATTATAGCAGTTTGATACTTCATTGCCTGTAGTGGTGCCATCCTAGATTCCCAGGTTTTGGCATCAGCCACGAGTGCATTTGCATAGTTGAAACTAGTATGCCCTTGCCTTATTTACATCCCAGAACAGGGGCTACCTGTGAAAAGTTTCAGGGAACTCCAATGGGTCCAAAACCCAGAAGCCAGATTCCTAACTGGGCTGGGAACAGAGATTTAAAATAGGCCCTATTAAAGCAGCTCCACTGGCTCTCATTCGTTTGTGGACATAATACAAAATGAATGGTTCTAACCTATAAAACCCTAAACTCCTTGGGCCTAAGAGCTGTCTCAAGGACCACCTTGGTCTTTATGAGCTTGCTCAAACTTTAAGGTCATCAGGAGAGGCCTCCCTCTTGGTCCATTTACCTTCATAGGTGCATTTGGTGGGGGACATATGAGAGAACAGTCCCTGTTGCTGCTCCTGGACTCTGGAACTCCCTCCCACAGGAGGCTAGGCTGGCCTCATCTTTGCTCTCCTTCCACAAAAAGGACAAAATCTTTCTCTTCAAGCAAGCTTTCCCCGGGTGAATGGCTGCCAAGTGGTTAATTTAGAATGGATTTTAATACTGCCTTTTAATTGCTTCTGGGGCCTGGGCCATTGTCTAACAAGACAGAACTACTCAGTCTGAAAGCATGTCGAGTGCATAGGGTACATAAGGACATAAGAAGAACCATGTTGGATCAGGCCAAAGGCCCATCTAGTCCAGCTGCCTGTATCTCACACTGGCCCCACCAGATGTGTCTGGGACCACACGAGACTAGATATCTGTCTCCTGATAGCACTCCATCTGGTCCTTGAAGTACCCCAGTTTTAAGCCTGGAGATTTCACATCTCCATCATGGTTTGTAACCTGTGATTGTCTTTTCCTCTAGGAATCTTTCTAATCTCATTTTGAAGGCATCCAGGCCAGATGCCATCACCACATCCTGTGGCAGGGAGTTCCACAGACTAACAACGCACTGGGTGAAAAAATATTTTCTTTTGTCTGTTTTTACTCTCCCAGCCCTCAATTTGAGTGGATGTCCCCTAGTTCTGGTATTTTGTGAGAGGGGGAAGAGTGTCTCGCTATCCACTTTACTCATGCCCTGCATTATTTTGTACATTTCAATCAGATAGGAACATGCATGAATATCTTACCCTCCTCTTCTTTATTCCATCCTATGTAGAAATCATGCAGATCTTCATGATTTCAGCACAAAGGTCTGCACAGCTGCTTGCAAGCATGTTCACCCTTACAGTGTCCCATGAGAGGCAGCTCTTTCTTCACCGAGACATCCAGTGGCCCATATGACATCCATGTGAGAGGACAAGTCCCCGGGGTTTACCTAAGCCTTGACATCGCCACCCACCATCCATGGCACTTAATGTGGGAAGGCAGCTTAATTTACAAAACATGGTAGTAACATCTGAAAAATTGAGTTGCTATGCCCAAAGGCTTTTGCCCATGAACACATGCCAGTCTTTGAGGTGCCAGGAAATTGTTCCTTGCTTTTTTATGCAACCAGTAAAGCTAACAAGATATGTTGTACTAGTCTCCCTGGACTGTATAAGGATTTGCATGCTCTGGAGCCTTTAGACTGGCCTCAAGGAGATCAAGCAGCCCAGCTTTCAGCAGCCTCTAATAGCCTGTTTCAGTTCTCACACTCTCTCTGGTTGGCATCTAACTGCAAAAGCATGTTGATTTTTCTCTGTCAAGCTATTGCTTCCCCTAATTAAGCACAGTTTCTGGCTTAGCCGTGTCTCTGCCTGACCATTTTTGAGCCTCACTTTCCCATGGATTCTAAAGTATGGTCTTGTATTACAGCTGCCTCTATTCATCATTTAGTCCAGTGGTTTTCAACCTGTGGAACCCCAGGGGTTCCTGGACTGCAACTCCCAGAAGACTCCACCACTTGCTGTGTTGCAAGGGGTTTCTGGGAGTTGCAGTCCAGGAACATCTGGGGATCCACAGGTTGAGAACCACTGATTTTGGTCTCTTCTTTTTGCAGAGAGAGATCAAAGGCCCAGGGACGTGTCCTCCCCCCCACCACCACTTGTTCCAGCAGTGGCCAATCAGATGCCAATAAAAGCATATGACTGCACACTTAGTCTCCCGACAGCCAGTGTTCAGCTCAAAACTGGAAATAGTTACCAGAGCCCTAACCTATTGCTATTTGACTTACATGTAACTTCTACCTATGCCTTGCCTTTTCTCCAGTAGATTCAAGGGACCACACATGGCCCTCCTCCTACTACTACCATGCTGAGTTCTGCAGATGAGTGAGGTTTTTAATCCAGATCTCTTGAGTTCTGGTCCAATATTCTACCCAACTGACTCTCCACCAATCCTTGGCCATTGCCTTCAGCTGGACTCTGCCTATTTGCTATCCCTTGATTCTCCAGAACATAGCTCCTTCTCAGAATGATGTTGATGTAGGAGAGTTGTAATCCATCCTCTGGATAGGAGGCAGATGGCTACTCCTGAACAATGTCATGGGGAAACTGGCAGAAGCTTTTTACTTTATGTTTGCCACCTAACCAAAGAAATAAATAATTCAATTGCAGATAATTAGTTTTTAAACTTTAAAAAACCTAGAGGAATCATTGTATTTCCTCAAAATACTCCATCTTTAGAAATGCTTCCAACACAGCAAATGCTTCTGTAACATTTACATTCAGTGAAAATAGCTTTCCTTTCAGGGGAATGACAGACTCTGAGGTTCCAGATTCTGATATCTAAGCAGGACGGATGGGTAGCTCAGAATATATTAATTCAACTACTTAGCTCTAATGTTCTGTGCTGCGTAAATTAGGAAACATATCTATGGGCATGTGTCTTATTCCTTATTTATACAAATGTACTATATATTAGCACATCAGTAGTATAAATTGTGTTAAAGGTTCTCAGGCACTTGGAATAAATTTTAAGGGTCTCGTAACAGAGTCAGAAGAGAGTGGGTATAGCAGGAGACCCCAGCTTCTATAATGCTCATCACTTCCTTGGCTGCTGGTATCATCATCATCATCATCATCATCATCATCATTTCGCTGGTGAAAATAGAGCTATAAATAGCATAATACTGAGGACAATATCTGTAACAAAACCCGCAGAAAATACCATGTGTGTTAATCTCATCTAACTGTCAGGGTTCTGCTAGATGATGCCTCTAGCAAAGACTAACTTCAAGTCTTGGGACCTGATGTATGCTCAGAACAGCTGAATCCAGCAGGTCCTGGATGCCCTGGGCTCAGCCGGCTAAGCTTAGTGCCGGAAAAGAAGGCAGAAGAGGTTGAGGCTGAACACCACACCGCTCACAAGAAGGAGGCTAATTCTTGGCTATAGAAAAGAAATGCCTTGGGAAAAGAATCCTCCTTGTGTTGACATCTCCCCAAAGGTGAAGTTGTTGTTTCTTCCCAGGAATAAATAGTGGCCCCAGTTCTACAGCTGAGTCTCTTTCCCAGCTTGCCAAGTGCTTTCAGCTGAGTTTTGTGTAGAGTTCTCACAGCTGTGTTGGATAAATCTTGGGCTGGTTCAAAGTTAGAAGGAATAGTTCTTCTCCCAGGCCTTGTCTACTACTGAGCACTCTTTACTATGTATAATTTTGTTTACTCATCTGCCTCTGTTTGTTTCCTCTTATGACTGGGCTGGCATGAGTCTAGATTGCTCTTGGACTTCACCTTTAGAGCTCCTGCCTCTGGTTGCCTGACTTTCGGGTAAGACTCTGTTTGCTGCACATCTCTATTACCTTGAGCCTGACTCTGGACTCTCCTGGCTAGACCTATTTTTGCCTTAGTCTGCCAAGATCTCGGGGCCCAATCCATGTGGGACTAAGACACTAATACTGATGGAGCCTCGGGGTTCTCAACAATCGAGGTGCTGTGATTTGTATTTGTTTTGGTGCTGTAGAATCCTAGGCTGGATAAATAGTGGACACCTGGACCATGAACATAGTCTTGCATATCTAAAGGCACTGCAACCTCAGCCCTGATATTTACATTGGTATTTCTTTAATTCTATGAGATGATACTGATCGCAAGGCAGTAGCTCAGTGGAGAAGTTGGTACTTTCCATGCTGCAGTCCCACACCGTCCCTAGGGAGGACCATAAGAATTTCTAGTTATCTCTGAACCTCTATAGAACTAGTTGTACTAAGCAGTACTGAGATATATGGACCAAGCATTTCAATCAGTAAGAAGCAGCTTCCACTGACAGTATTTATGGATACCTACTTAAAAGCATCCATTGTAATCTACTGCTTGATTCCACCTTTGCAGCCATCCAAATGGAAGTGATTTGTCTTTAACTGATAAATCAATTGATCTTGGCATCCTTGATGCAGATTTATATTTAGATTTATGGAGCTGTCCATAGACATACATGAATTTCAGTACAAGCTGTTCTTTAAAACATAAATGAAGGTTGAGCGACCAACACTCGGTCCCTTGGATCATAAGAAAGCCAGTCTTTCAGGAAATATAGGAAATAGAGAAGAAGTTGTTTTTGGCTGTTATAAGAGAGGGTGGCGTAAGCAATACATCTGCATGTATTTAATTTGCAAGCAGGAGGTTGAGCATAATAGGCTTCTGGTTTGTTTGTAATATCTTTATTATTGTTTTCATGGCTTTTTAATAACAGCTACTAAATTATCTTCCTACAGCTGTAGCTGTAGCTTGTTTGGGTAATAGAAGATGTTGTGCACACATCCCAATTAGTTTTCCAGATGAGGGACCCAAACACAGATGCATATACTGTGCCTGCACACACAGCCTTCTATTCTAATTAACATTAGGCTACCCAAAGAACTGGATCTCTCTGCAGATAATACAATCAACCAGATTTTGTCACGTTCTTTGTGAGTTGAGTGTTTCTCAGCTGGCTGGTAGACAGTAACTCCAGGAGGAAATCTGATTCGGCTAGGTATGGAGGGCATCAATCCACAAAGTGACCGAGAGTCAGACATGATTGAATAGATAGGTGAAATGGGAAACCCTTACCTGCAAGAGGGTGCCATCAACACATGGATGCTAAGAATCCCTGGATAGATGGTGTGGTATAAGCTCAAATGTCAGACTTGGGAGATGGAGGTAGGAGTTCTTACTGAGCTACGAAACTTGCTGTATGATGATGGATCACTAGCTCTTTCCTCTGCTGGTCCTCATGGCCAAGGATGATGGTCGCTTGGGAGCTACATGTTGTCCTTTCCAATTTATATGGAGATTCATAGTCCTGCACCAATGATGATGATGAAAGTAGACGTTATCAGATCTTGGGGCCAAATCTTTTAACTGAACCCTGCATATGCACAGAGATGGGGGTCTTCTACCCCTCTAAACCTTTTGGCCTATAACTCTCATTGACCCATTCAGAGACTTGCCAGCAGCATCTAATTGGGTGTTAACTCTTAATGAATATTGTGATGGGGTTCCTGCATGGCAGGGGGTTGGACTAGACGGCCCTTGAGGTCTCTTCCAACTCTATGATTCTATGATTCTATGAGATTTTATCAACAAATCTGCTGTGGGCCTCTGCCTAGCTTGCTCCCCATGCCATGACAGACTGATGTAAACACATGTGTATTTGCTCCCTGTCTTGTCCCTTTGCTCCTAGCTTCTTTGTAGGGCTGACATTGCACAAAGGCACAATATTTTGTCATAGAATGGGTGACTCAAGCTGTCCCCTGGGAATAGGTGGAGATAGGGCTCCTGGCTTTAAAGCCCCCTGAGAGATACAAATAAAACTGTGTTCTCATGCAGTCTTGCTTGCCTTGAAATTTCTCCCTGGCTGGAGACCTGAAGATGCAGAACAATCCTCTAAAGCAGTGATGGCGAACCTTCAGCCCTCCAGATGTTTTGGACCACAACTCCCACAGTCCTTTGTCATTGGCAATACAGGCTTGGAATTCTGGGAGTTGTGGCCCAAAACATCTGGAGTGCCAGAGGTTCACCACCACTTCTCTAAGGCTTCGTTCAGCACTATCAGGGCTGAAACCCTAATTCTCCAGTATAGCCATTGGGAAATAATGGGAAGAGAGCCATGTTTCTCCTCTCTCTCTCTCTCTGTGTGTGTGTGTTTGTGTATGTGTGTGTGTGTGTGTTATTTTCCATATATGATCCAGACTTTTCAAGTGCTGGAGGAGCAATCCTGCCTCCTTACATCACCCGCAACCAGATGCATGACTTGCTATTTCTTTATGATGAATTCTATGCATAAAAGCCAATAGGATATTGGAAGAAAGGCACTTCACACCTTTTGCTTAAAGAAAAAGTGAATAGTGGATGACTATTCAGACTTCCCAGCAGTTCTTCCTAGAGCAGCTATAGAATGGGAGTAGAATAGTGAACTGCAGAAGGGGAGCAGAACGCCGTCCTGTTGCTTAATTGCCAAGATGGATGCAGGAGGACAGGCATTCACATAACAAAATGGCAAAGAAAACAAGCTGTACAATGCATTCAAGTTGACAGTACCCAGAAAAAATGACAGTGTCCCAAATCTTCAAAGGACAGCATTCATTTGTGTTTCCTTGACTGTGCAGAGAAAATACAGTTTGGAGCTCAGTAACTAATTTTGAAAATATAGTATCTGGAAAAGGCCGAGGTGTTAACTGTGCCTCCTGTATGGTTTTGTTTTCTTCTCTACTCCTTATCAAACCATGGGACTTCCGAAACTGGCAAACACTTTGCAACTATCGCAAAAGCTATTATGAGGTGTCAGGTGCAAATTAGGTGCTAACAAGTAGGCACATCACAAGTGGCCTTCAAGTGTTAAGCCCCTGTGGAGTAAAAATAGAAGGTGGCTGAAGAAGGGGAAAGCAGGTCCCAAACACAGAAGGCCAAGCTTCTCGTTGTTGTTGTTGCATCCCATCAGGTCACCTCCATATTATCGCAACCAAATGAAGGAGTGTCCTCCAAAATGTCCCGTATTCAACAGCCTTGCTCAGTTCATTTAAACCAGGCATGTCCAAAGTCAGGCCCCAGGGCCAAATGCGGCCCATTTTCAAATTTTGTCATTTCCTGTTGCCCTCAACTTGTGCTGGCGCTGTCATCTTTCCCAGTGAGTCTTGCCTTCTCACAATGTGCCCAAAGTAGGACAACCTCCTTAGGCCTTCACAAGAAGAAAGGGTAGATCATTGGCAGCTCAGTGGGATGTGTTGTCAGTCACCAGTTGTGGGTGACGGACTCCAATGTAGATGGTTTTAGCTGGAAATTAGACAAGTTCATGGAGGATAAATCTACTCTGGCTGGTGGATAACTTTTAGGATCAGAAGCAGGATGTGGTAGGGGCAAGAATGAGAAAGAGTAAATGCTCCCTTTGGACTTCTAATGGCTATCTGGTAGAAAGAGACAATATAAGCTTTGGGTCTGACCCAGAACGGCTTCTTTTATCCTTTATGGTAAGAAATAAAACAGGGCCTGTGAATCAGAATATTTTATTCCAAAGGGCAACCATCTTCTCCTACCTCTCTTATGCCCCATTCCTTCTACTTCTTTTATACCCCAGAAATCACTATATAAAAATTTGGGTCCCATCCCAACAGTATCAGGGGCCCCTGTTTTCCTGCTATAGTTCTAATTCACTTTAGGGCTTCAGAACATAAAATTACTGCTGTGTTGTTGTGAATAAATACAAACAAACAAATGTTATGTCTGTAACTGAAAATTGCAATAATGCTATAGAGTTGTTATACCTGGTGTAATGGTAGAATGCAAAAGGTAATTGGCAAAAATTGCAAGGGCATTAATATTGACCATAAAGTTATGGAAGCCCAACATTTCACCTAGATTACTGTACCGTTCAGTAGGTTGTCACCACGAAACCACATGAGAACCATGAGACTGGGGTGTGAAATTGTTGGCTGTTGCCCTTCTTATCCAGCTGGATTTGGCTTCTCTGCTTCCCATCATGGTCACTGTCTAAGCTATCTGTTGGGTTGTTTTTCTGATAAAGTTTTGTGCAAGCTGTCTCCACCCCTGCCACTGATTGCATTCTCTCAGTAGTTGTCCTAGATTTCCCTCAACAGATTAAGTCCCTCCGCCCACCCAGGCTTTCGGAGGCTCTGTGCTAAGACATGCAGAAATGTGATCACACGTTTGGTCTACCGATGAGGAATGCCATGTAATGCAAACCAGACATGTGAGAGATGGATCGATCGGGGTGTGCTGTTCCAACCACTGAAACAGGCACATCTGAGGGAGGTTCTGTTGGGTGCTTACAGTGGCAGAGGAGAAAAGTGATTTGAGAAGGTTGACCCAGGAGAGAATGGGCATAGACTGGGCTGTTTCTTATAGCCATTTGGACCACTAGTTGAGGTGATTGAGCCTCTTCTTACCTCTGTCTCTCCTTGCTTTTTTCTTCCTTCACATTGTTGCCATATCTCTTGACAACAAGTATGGTAGCTGGTAGATGGATCGCTGGGGACCACGTGTTGCTTCTTGTAGGATTTTAAAGGAGTTAACAGCATTCTATCCAAACTGGGTAACAAAACAATAAAGTTATGTGGGTTTAGCTTGCAAGGAAGGGTAAACAGCAGGAAATTGGAAAGGGAGATTGAGTAAATGTCACCCATACCCCCAGAACCAGTATTATAGGCAAGCTCTATCAATGTACTTGCCTTTGTGCTAATCTGGGGGCTAAGCAGCAGAATAACATGGGGAAGACACCGGTTATCTCAGGCTGAAAACCAAATTGCTTCTATTGTGTGTGTACAGCTACAGACAAGGATAGAGGTGCTAAATAGATGTGGAACAATTTATGCATCCAGTGTTCTGTGCAGCCATGCCGGCCACATGGCCACAGACTTGCACAACACTGTCTCTTTGGCTTGAAAACGGAGATGAGCAATGCCCCTAGAGTCGGACTCAACTAGCACACATGTGCGGGGGGGGGGACCTTTTACCTACATTTGTGCATCACCAATTTTGTACAGGCCAGGTTTCAAGTCTTATTGACTGCTAAGATATCCGAAAGGAGGGATCTTTCTGGCCTGGAGTGTTTATCTGTCTAACCAATCCTTCCTTCCAGTCCCTGAAATCAGAGACAGACCCATCTTTCTCCTGTGTGTTCCTTTCTCTCTACGTCTGTTGGATGCAGTCAGTTTTTCTTTGTTTGTTTGCTGTCGATCTGTGTAAGAAGTGAAATGTATTTATTCTTTCTCCTACAAATGTCATGGTTACTTCACGTCCACTCTTGTCCCGGGAGGAAGTTCGTTGTGTGTTGAGGTCGGTCACAGTCACGTGGTCTTCTTTCAGTTTTGTCCCTGTTCCCATGTACGCATGGGCATGATGGATGATACCAGCATGACTGTTTCCACACGTCCTCATTCCATGATGAGATGGGAAATTCCATGCCTTTGTTCTCCGTTTTTTTTTTCAGCCCGACCTTCCATTTTTTGATGTTTCGATTCTCTGAAGCCTTGCCTTCAATGCGTTATGGAGCGAAGTTTGAGGCATTTGTCTTTTAATCTCTCTGCACTGCGTTGCTGACTCCATAGGGAATGTACTGGCGAATGGCACTTCACACTCCTGCCACTAGATGGAGAATGGCAAGTTGTGTGACGAGCCTTACCTCACGGGCACTTGTATCGGAATGAGAAGTGAGATGAGAAGATTCCCGAGGCCAGGGAGGGGAATCTCTCATCCCACTTAGATCACAGTTTAGGGGGCATGGTCGGGACAAACTCCCTTCATCCTGCAATGGATGTGAGGTTAGATTTCTTCGTACTGGTCCCCAGCGGGACCGCAAACAGCAATGAGATGGATGTGAGTTCTGGAGAATGCAACGAGAACTTGAAGCTGGTCTCCTTGTGGATCTCTCTATTTCTGCTGTGCAGCAAAAAAAAAAAAAAAAAATAAGCAGAAAATTCTGCAATGGATGTAGTTGTGAATCCCCAGATCTCTTCTGCATGTCAGATGATGGCAGTGGCAATTTCTTCTTTTTATTTCCCAGGCCATAAAATATTTTGGGCTGCCCAAAATTTGGATGCCAAGTTTGTGGAGACTTTATCCTTGCTCTCCTCTTAGGCTGTCTTGGTCAAATAAGCATGCATCTTTGCCCCCGTACCAGTCTCCTTTGTATCTTCCCAGAGATGCAGATGTTGTGTTCCCCTGAATGGCAACAAAGGGAAAGAAAGAACCATGTTTGACAGAGGCAACCAATCATTCTTCTTTTTGGCCTCTGCAGGCAATTTGTCACTGACTTCAGTGGGAGCCACATTTTGCTTGGGGAAGAACGTGCACCAAGAATCAAAATCCAGGCGCCCTCTGGCTATAGATGCACTTAGTTTTTAAAAGCATTAGTAGAGCATCTAAATTTAGCAGCTGTGCTTCCCTTTCATTAAAAATTCTGCTTTATTTCAAAAAGATCCACATTCCGCTTCTTGACTGCTAGATACCGCTGGCGCCTTAATCTCTTCCTTGGTGTTTGGCCCGGCCTAACCCACTCCTTCCCTACACTTACCACCTTGTCTATGATGTCTATGAATAGAACATGAACCGGCCCAGAATAAGCATCATGAATAAAATGGAAACTTTAGGTCACGTTTCCCTCCCCTCAATCCTGGTTTGCCTCTCACATTTTTAAGAACAAAACTAGGCCCGAATGAAGTTGAGAGAAATGGGTTTTTTTTAAAAGAAAGCCCCTTATATCCTGCTTAACAACCATTAAAGCTAGTAATACAAATATTACAAAATTGCACAAAACACAGTGAAGTTATGTTACGACAAGAGGGATAAAGAAAGGAGAGTGAGTTTCCATATCTCCCTAAGATCAGAACTGGCCCAGCCCACCTGATCCTCCATGGCTCTCTCGCTCTGAGTGGCCACCCCCAGGGAGGCCCGTAAGGTTGCAACACGCAATCGGGACTTCTCAGTGGCTGGCCCTGCTCTCTGGAACAAACCACCAAAAGAGATATGCCAGGCTCCTTCCCTGGCATCCTTCAAAAAAGCTGTTAAAACCTGGTTGTTTAGGGATGTGTGTATTCTTCTTCCCTGTTTTGAGGTTTGTGCCTGTTATCGGTTGTCTTATGCCTCTTGCCAATTACTTGTTTGTTCTTGGGTATTTTCCCCCTTTATTATTATTATTATTATTATTATTATTATTATTATTATTATTATTATTATTATTATTATTATTATTATTATTATTATTATTATTATTATTATTATCAATTTCTTGTGTATTTTATGTGAACAGCCCAGAGTTCCGTCTTGGGAAATTGGTGAGGTATAAAAAGTATTAAAATAAATAAATAAATAAATATTGGGTGAAGAAATTATACTATTCTAGCTGCTAGACAATTTTGGTGTGTGTTTCTGGGTGGGCTTATGGGCCCAGACACAACCAGCGGAGCGAGGGAGAGTGAGAGCCAGAGAGCAATATAGAATCATAGAATAATGGAGTTGGAAGGGAGCTGTAAGGCCGTTGAGTCTAGGCCCCTGCTCGATGCAGGAATTCAAGTCAAAACAGGTCTGACTGATGATTGTCCAATTTTCTCTTGAATGTCTCCTGCATATTATCGCTCACCGCTGGCTCTGAGCCCGTTGACTCCGTTGTTGTTCTGTTCTAACCGTGAAGGAGTTTCCTGATATTCAACTGAAATCTGGCTCCCTGTAGCTTCTGCCCAGGATCACGTGTCCTGCATTCTGGGTTGATGGGAAACAGGACCTGCCCCAACTTTGCATGACAGCCTTTCAAAATTTGAAAAGTGCCCTCGTATCTCCCCACAGTCTTCTTTTCTCAAGACTAAACTAGCCCAGTCCTCCCCCCACACATACACCATTCTATCCTCATAGGGCTTGGTTTCCAGCCTCCTGATCTTCCTTGTTCTCTTTCTCTGAACTTGCTCCAGTTTGTCGGCATCCATCATAAAATGCAATGTCCAAAACTGAGAACAATACTCAAGGTGAGGGATGACCAATGTCAAATACAGGTTTATACTGTATACTCAAAGAGACTATACTGCTGGTGATTATTATAAATATAAGGCTGCAATTATGGGGAGGGGGTTGAGGCAACCCAATTTCTTTGATTAGAAACGATAGAAGGTTGGAAGGAGATTTAACCAACCAGTGTTGCCTTGTCTTCAGCTGATCTCTCCCACACAAAACAACCTATTTGATGACATTCAGACTAGTGTGACTTCACGGGGTGCATGATTTAGCTGTCAACTACTTGTCTGTCAAGGTGACCATGTACGATAACACACCCTTAAGGTGCAGAAGCACTTGTCAGCAGTTGGTGACCTCACAGAAACTTGTTCCTTTCTCCCATTTCACATTTCCCCCACAGTTCACCTTTTTCCCCCCCAAAGAAAACACAGAAAAGAATAAATGGAGGGGGGGAAGCAAGTCTCAGAACCTCGCTGGAGACACACTGGCCGAGGTGCTTGAAAAGTAACAGGATGATGTATATTAAAGCAATCTAAATCGGTTCCAGGTCCTTGGGTGGAACATTTTTGTTCTGGAAGGCGGGAGAGAATAAAGCCAAGAAAATCTCATTAGCGCTTGAGGTCTGTCTCCAGCACCTCGACAGTTATTGCTTTGGACTGTAGAGAGGTTTTTCACTTCCTAACTGTTTTTGAGCTCTTTATTTCGGCAATAATTGAAACCACTGTGGAGCGAAGGCGGCTGAGAAACAGGCACCCACCAGTAGGCTGTTTTCTTCTTCAGTCAGTGTGTTAATGCCATGACCTGCTGTTTGGCAGTGGAATATGCTGCCACAGAGGGTGGTGGAGTCTCCTTCTTTGGAGGTTTTTAAGCAGAGGCTGGATGGCCACCTGTCGGAAATACTGTGATGGGGGTTCCTGCATGGCAGGGGGTTGGACTGGATGGCCCTTCAAGTTTCTTCCAACTCTGCGATTCCATGATTCTATGATTCCTCTTTTTGTAAGTTCCTGAGCCAGTCCTTGGAGGGTTTTTATCTCACAAACCCTCTTACTTCGGACATTTGCAAAGGAATCTTCCTTTCTACCCCTCTTAACAGCACTGTTCTCCCAGCCTGGGCTGGCCTTACCAGGGGACAACCTGGGGCAACTGCCCCAGGCATTAGGTTTTGGATATCACCCATGGGCACTACATTATGTTAACCCCATGGAGATTTTTGAATACAAGTATATTACCTCAACCTGATGATTTCTTCATGTCTTTGGATGCCTTGAGAATGGTAGGTATAGTAGGACCATCCTGCTGGATCAGTATCTGCTGATTCACTTATCCACTGGCTGAAAATACTTAGTAGAAAACCCCAGAAATGCATACTTTTATGGATTTCCAGGGTATAGTTACCAGCAATGGCCACTAGAAGGAGCCAGAGGCCAGGCAGTGTGTAAAAGTGTTCTCACCTTCAGTGAGCTGACCTAGGTGTACTTTCAAATCACTTTCAGCACCCTGGACAGAGGTCATGTTCTCATCCTTCCTCATAGCTCCGTCAGATGCCAAGCCTTAAAAAGCAAAAGCAAAGTGTTCTGCTTATATAACGCCCCATACCACTTGAAGTAGACTCTGGGTGGTTTACAGTTTAATTACAGTTTGCAGGCTACACATTGCCCTCCCAGGGCAAACTGGAAACTAATTTTACCAACCTTGAGCCTGCCACCTGGGATTGAACCCCAGGTCGTGAGCACACTTTTACCTGCAGTACAGGCATTTAACCACTGCACCATGGGGCTCCCGGTGTGTAGCATTTGCTAACTCTACATTTCTTGTCATCCAGCAGGTGAAGGACTTGGAACCATCCCTAGCAGAAGCCATGATCCTACTTTATGAGCTCACATAGCTAATTAATGCATGTACTTTTTCTGATTTCCTACAACAGAGATGGGAAACCAATGCTCTGGTGGATTTGGAGGGTCATACTCTCCCAGCTAGGCTGCAAATTGATATCCCAGACAGCTCTACATCTATGTTTACACCAATGTAACTGCTTAAATAGCTGAGGCAGAAGATATCAATGACCAGAGCTCCATCCCCAAGCAGCAAGGGTCATCATGAAAGCCCAAATTCTCACATTTACATAAACACGGTTGAGGTTTGCTTGGTTTACTTCAAAGTGATCTATAATAGCTTGAGAAAGAGCTTGCTATTGGCTCCAGGTAGGTGTGAGCTGTGATCCAGAGAGCTAACAAAAGGCAGCCATAATGAGCCTCAGAGGGGTTGAGCTGAGAAGATCAGCAAGTCCAGAGCTGACAGAGCAGTTCATTGCCAAGTCAGCATGGCCTAAAAGGGGTCAGGGAAGTGCCAAGAACCAAAGACAGAGATGAACCGGGATGTCAGCATATAAAGTCTCAGCTCTTATGGAATGCCAGCCTGGGTGTATATAGGTGTGTTGAAGTGTGAAAGTTATAATCAGAGCCAGCAAATGTGCCAAGTTTTATACGGTTCATAAACCCTTGTAGACCACCAACCTAGTTCAGCCCCTCACCTCTCCTTGCCTCTGATCACCTCTTATTTTAGTTTTGGTTTGATCTCTCTTGGTTCCAGAGGTGAGATGCACAAAATGCATCAAGTAGATTAAGCACCCCAGTAGACAATGCACTCCATGACACATTTGGGTGCTAGATCTCAAACAAATAGGAGGAAGTACTTTTTCAACAGAGGATTACTGGTCTGTGGAACTCCCTGCCAGAAGAAGTGGTGACAGTTGTCAGCCTTGACAGCTTTAAGAAATAATTGGACAAGTTCATGGAGAACAAGGATATCAATGGCTATCACTAAATGGATGCCTAAGGACAACCTCCGGGTTGCAGAGATAGGAAGGATATCTCTCAATGCCTTTTGCAGGGAATCGTAAGCAGGTGAAGACATCTGCTTGGGAATGTGTTGTGTCATTACAGTCATGACCGACCCTTCATGACTCCATGTCCATGGAGTTTTCTTGGCAGGAATACTGGAGTGGTTTGCCAGTTCCTACTTCAGGCGCCTATAGCACCTGGTATTCCCTGGTGGTCTTCCATCCAAGTACTAACCAGGGCCAACCCTGCTTATCTTCTGAAATCAGGCGAGATCAGATGTGCTTAGGGCATCTAGGCAGCTCTGCTTGGTTATACCGTGAAGCAAATGGTGAGACAGAATGCTGGACTGGATGGGCTGTGGCCTGTTCCAGCAAGGCTGTTCTTAGGTCTTTATGTATCCAAGGAGATTGTTATGGAATTCGGAGGATGGAATATTCCAAAGTGGCTGGATCTCTGCAGTGCAGTATTTTTTTTTAAACAAAACCCAATAATCTCCTCCCTTAAAACCTATAGATTTGCTTTGTGGTAGACTTTGGCTCCCGGTCTTAGTTCCCACCCCAGGGGGATCTTTCTTATTTGTTTTGTATGTTTGAAGAAATGTCAGCAAGAGAAATGAACAGGGTCAGGATAGGGAATGTCATTTCCAGAACGTCACTGCCCCTCTGTATACCAGCCATGATAATACAAGTGCTTTCTTGTGGCTAGAGTGCAGGAAAAATAAATTGTCCCACCTCTGTCTGAAAGTGGCAAAGTTCATCCCTGAGTTAGTTCATGAATTTCTCGAAGAATTTGTGGTTAAATTCCTCTAGTTGCACAGCAGAGGGACAGGGATTTGCAGAACAGAAAACTTCCAAGTCCTCCAGATTAGTCCACTCCTGTTACAAATCATTTGGCATTTACAGCCACTTCGTTTTGAGACATTAGTAGGAAAAAGGATCAACTGTACAATTAAACAGATCAGGCAGTAAACTTCCAAACACAGCTGTTTTCAGCAATGGACTTCAACAGATTCACTGCTTCCAATAGACTCAGGAGAGGGAATAGATACAGAGGAGAGAGGTGGATCTCCCTCTGAATTCAGAGGCAGGAGGGAATGATAGGTGGGTGCTGGATAGACTGACAATATACCCAGGCCAGAAAGGTCCCTGACAGCTAAGCCTACTAAATGTAGCATGCAAGGCTTTTGGGGGGGGGGGGGAATAATAAATTCAACAGAACTCTGGCCCACAGCTGATATTCCATGCACCTCCACATCGGCCATCTTGATTTTGAATTGTGGGTGCTTGGGTGTAACATTGGCATAGCTAGTCCTGGGAGTCAAGGCAAGTCTTTCTACCCTGTGTTTTCTTTCTCCCTGCCGGCGACATCAAAATGACAACCGATGACTCAAATCAAGTCTGATCTCATCTCTGTCCTTGGCAATGGTCCAATGTTAGACAGTGGCGGGTATGCGCATTATCTGTCATACCCAAGATATTAACCGAGGGAGGGAAGAGATGGGAGATACACGAGGAGCATCTTGTCTGCCGCGAGAAAAATAAACACCAGCCTGCCTAGAGGTTATAACACATTGTCTCACTCTGCCAGCAGCTCTAGCTTTGTAATCCTTCTGTAAAGAGAGCGTACTCCGAACAGGAGACGGGTGGAACGGCATTTTTAGTGACAGGATGTGCCAGAAATGTCTTGCGAAAAGTGGAAGAGCTTTTAGCCAACTCTCTCTCTCTCTACTAGGGAGGAAAAGTCATTCCCCCCCCCCAATATATATATATATATATATATATAATAACTGTGATGCTATTAAAGGCACAGAGCCTGGCAAGGGAAAAAGGACTGACAGTCCCAGTGGTAAGGTGTAGCTGGAGAAGGTCATTAACACTGAATATTTATTTTAGCTTCTGCTGAGCATAAAGATAGAGGGAGAGAGCAGTAAACCAAATGGCAGGGGCCATCATTTAAGAAGCACAAACAGAGTTGGTGAAAGGGAGATTTGCACAACTGCCCAAAGGAATAGGGGGGAAAAACCACCTCGGAGATGGGAGAGTGATTCCTTAGTCAGCACAGAACTGAGACTGCAGAGGCAGGGTGCAGAAATGAGATATCCTAGAGCAGTGGTGACCAATCTTTGGCCCTCTAGATGTTTCGGACCACAGCTCCCAGAATCCCAAGCCTGTACAGTGGTCCCCTGCCCTTTCGCAGTTCATATACTGCAGTCCTGCTATACGGGACTGCAGTATATGAAAAAGACCCCCTGGGGTAAGGGGTGAAGGCCTGTTTCAGGCCTCCCATACTTAACCCAGGATTGGCACTGCCCCAAACAGGCCTGCGAGGGCCTTCCCAGGCCTTCAGGAGGCCCCAAAAGTGACTTCCAGTAAACCTGTTGGGGGCTCCAGAAGGCCCAGGACATGCCCATTGAGGGCAGCACCAGGCTGGGGGTAAGTACAAGAGCTCCCAGTGAGCCCCCCCCCCCAGGCCCAGCCTGATCTGCGTCCACATATTGCAGGTTGGGTTGGGTCCCTAATCCCTGTGATAGGCCGGGGGCACTGTATTGCCAGTGACAAAGGACTGTGGGAGTTGTGGTCCCAAACATCTGGAGTGCAGAAGGTTTGCCAGCCACGGTCCTAGAAGGTGGTGTGTCTGGCAGGAACGTTGTATGCTGTGACATTTTGTGGCATCTTGTTCCATAGATTGATGAAGTCTGTGCTGTTCTAGCTGCGCTGAGAATGGCGGCTGCTTGTGAGGACAAAGCCCGAGAGAGCACACTTGGCAGGGGAGACTCCATATGGGTCTTTCACAGTGTTTGCCTCAGACAAGCATCTGCCTCTTTTCACATGTGTTGGGAGTCACACCATGGCGTCCTCTGTTTCCTGTTCAGCACCTTTCAAATGCCTGCCTTTGGAAAGCAGGGTGCCCATGGGATGGACATGGAAATCATTCAGAGGGCGAACCGGCATGAATAGCTGAAACAGCTGTTCGTTCCCTTCTCTAGTGAGCAATGCTGGGCACTGCGGTCTAATAAGATCTGGAGGTTTAGACCTTGTCCACTCCCTGCCTTGGTCAAAGCAAGGAGAACTGCTCCCAAACTACAGGTCGAATTCTGGGTCAGCAGTGTACCTGGGTCCGCGTTTGGAGTGGCAGACACCATGGAAAGTAGGAGCAAAAAAGGTAGCCAATCTAAAAATGACAGCCTGTTTTGGGTTAGAGCACTCCTTTCCTGTAACTTTAGCCTAAGGAGAGGAAGTCCAAGTTATGGAGAAAAGCCCATGAAGAATATTTGTGGAGATTCTCAGTCATCCAAGTGAAGTTATCTGGGAGTTGAGTCGTGGCGGAAATGTTTCCATCCCACAAGGACGTTAAGTCCAGTCGCCATGACTCAACTCCCAGCCCATGAAAAATGATTTCATGGAAAAGGAACGTGACCATTTGAGCCAAGGCTGGAGGGCTTCATTGGACAATTCTCTCCTCCTGTTTTAGACGGATGCAGACATGGTGATTAATAGGAAGCTTTTGGAGGAGGCCAGAACGCAGCTCTGGGGTACTCACTGGCCAGATAGTACAAAATCCGAGGGAGCAAGCTGAGTGAGCAAATGGTTCCAGTATTGCCTGCTTTCAGTTCCTGGTTGGACATCTGTTGCAAACAGAGGTAAGAGCTGAAAAAGCCAAGTTTGGGGAACGTGTGACTGGTCAAACATTTCGCAACACCCCTCTGTTTTTAACCTTGCTTCCGTTGGCTGGCTGGGAGTGAAGTTCCACAACATGTGGCCTCCAATCCTGAGATAGACCTTTGGCCTAAACTTGTGTGGCTCTTTCTCACTAGATCAGGGGTGTTCAAACTCTGGCCCTCCAGATGTTTTTGACCACAACTCCCAGAACTCCAAGCCTTGATTGCCATTGACAAAGGACTGTGTGAGTTGTGGTCCAAAACATCTGGAGGGCTGAAGTTTGTACACCCCTGCACTAGATGTTCTCTTGAGGTCCAGCAGCAAATGTTCGCCCCTAGGCTGTGCATGAAAACAATATTTGGGAGAAGATTCAGCAACTAATATCATTTCCCCCCCATATTAAGCTCCAGTATTTGACAGCTTGTCCCAAGTCTGTTTTTAGTTCTTCCTCCCTGGAGCTAATCCCAGGAGCCCTGCTTTGAAGAGGCAGCAGTTTCTTGAAGACACTCTAAAGCACCTCTAGCTGTCCTATTTCTTTCACATCAGCAATTATATTCTTCCCTTTCCCCATTTGTCTTCAGCATTAAATGTAAGAACCAGCCTTTGCTTCCAAAAAAAGGGGAGACCAGGTTATCAAGGGAATTCTCAGCCTGGCTTAAATTCTAACCTTCTTAATTTCTTGCTTTCATGGTATTTACAGAACTCTAAGATGAAGAGGAGCTGTTATTTTAAAGGCACACTCGGCATTAGCAGAAGGCAAATATCTTTGGTTCATTGCCCAGGTTCTGTGTACCAAATTCAGGCAGTGCGATCACATCCCCCTTTTTCTGCCAGAGGAAATGACTTTTTGGGCCCACCTGTTAGTTACTATTTGCTTAAGTCTCTCTCTCTCTCTCTCTCTCTCTCTCTCTCTCTCTCTCTCTCTCTCTCTCTCTCTCTCTCTCTCTGTGTGTGTGTGTGTGTGTGTGTGTGTGTGTAATATTAAAAAACTCTGAAAGTCAGAGCCACATTGGTGTGTTTCTGTCCCTCTCAAAAAGGGAAATGATCAGACAGATAACTCTAAAAGTGGAATCTCCCACTTTTTTGCCAGTATATTTGAACAATGACCTAATATCTGCAAACAAAGCAGGTGAATGCATCTTATTGGGGGGAATATAAAATTAGTGGTGGTGGTGGGGAGATAATGAAAGACAGGTTCTTCCCCTGATTTAAAGCCAAATGCATAAACACCCAATGAACCACCATGAGAAGGAGTAAGGTGTCCCTCAATTCCCTGTTCTCAAAGATGAATATATCTTAATTGTACTGGACTTTATAATGTCCCTCATTACTGTAAGCCGCCTTGGGTCCTTTTCCAAGGAGAAAGGTGGGGTAAAAAATACTCAAAATAAATAAAAATAGAGGAAACTCAAGGGCATATGCTCATATTTTTCTTACTCTAGTGGTAAACCAAATACAGCAGAACAGCTTTACTGCCTTACAGTGATGGCAAAAACAACCTGTTTGTCAGGAAGTAAGCAGTAACACAACCAATTTCTTTTGTCGTATTCCAAGCTCTGAGCAACTGCTACCAAAGGCAGAATTATTAAATATTGTTCTGATTGAAGGTTCCTGCATCTCTAGGTAATTCTACTGGGGCAAGGAGCAGGCAAGATGGGTGCATGTCCTCCTCCTTGGTGAGAGTATGGTAGGTAGAACAGAAAACCAGAAGGCAAGTGTGAAGAAATGGGTTATGCTGATGTGTCACAATTGGTCCTTTCAAGCTTCAGTCTCTTTTAGGGTCTGGATGCTTTGTGCAGCCACTTAGAATCTTGTTTCTCACTATTTTCTAAGAATCAGATGCTCGTTTGAGATGGTTGTTTATCGTCTGAGAGTCTTGGGCAGCAGTCCAAGTCTGGGGTGGTCATGTACTTACTAGGAATGGCTGACTGCCAAATGCTAATGCTAGCTAACTATCTGTTGGCACGGGCTACCTCAGTCTTGTTGGATCTATCCCTGAAGAATAATCAGGTGACTGTGCCTAATGTCTCCACTTTGACAAGGCCAGGTGTGATTGGTTAGCCTAGAGAAGGCATTAACCCAGCCATTAGGAAATGCAAGTCCCAGGAACACTACTTATAGTTACATCTCAACATAGATTGATTTCGTTGGAAGTGGGATGTATTGACTGAGTTCTAGGGTCATCTGTTGTCATTATCTGAAGAGATCACAACAGTGACACACACTCCCATGATGACCAAGAGTGACAACAAATCCTCTCCAGAATCCATTGAGCTCCAACTGCCATCAGCCCCATCCTTAAGTCCAGGAGTGAAGGATGATGGAGGTGTGGGTGTACTACCTCGGAAGGGCACCTCCTTGCCAGATGAAAGCTGCAGCCAGCTGTCACTCACCCAGTGGCAGGAAACTTTTCTTCCATTGTGGAGGGAAAAAAGAAGGAGTGCTTGTGTGGTGGTGGGGGGGGGCGTGTAGCTTGCATATTGTAATTAAACTGTAAACCACCCAGAGACTACTTGAAGTGGTATGGGGTGGCATATAAGCAGAACAATTTGCTTTTGCTCTGCACGCCAGCAATATCATGGTGCAACTAATAAGAAATAGAATGCTTGCTTGCTTGCTTGCTTATTTGTTTGTTTGTACAAATACTTTTGTAGCACCCATCTTCAAGAGAAACTCCGGTTGGTTTACTGAAATCACATACTGTATTACAAAGAATAAAATATATAATCAAACAAATCACTAAAATAAACAACTATCACACTTGACCGTGGGCAGATCTGATCAAAAGATGCATGGCTGGAAACGTCAAATAATGCCCCTAAAATGAGCATTCAGCAGCCGGGTATGGCAATGAAAGTGCCTGGGAGGCAGATCTTTTGCTGAACTGCACTCATAACAACTGGAAATTTTACGAAGCTGCACTTGTGGGCTGGAGTGGGTGATGAGCAGAGGCCCTTTTGTAGCACATTGGCCTGAGGAATCTATTTTGGCAAGCAATGCAATCTGATGGCATTACCAGTGACAAAGAAAGCATTATAGGTACCTTGCCTCAGTCATCTGTTGGGTGTGCATGACATGCAAATGCATATTCAGAGATGTACATGTTACTGTTATAGGAATGAGTGGTTTTTATTGTACTAAATGCTATACTGTGTGGTGTGCCAAAAGATTGTTCATGATCCTTAAGGAAAGACACTAAAGACACTAAAAACTGAGCAGTTCTCCCAGAGGATGATTTGCTGCCTGTTGCCAAAAGCTTGCTTGTTTTCTTTAAATCTGTCTGGCATCTAGTGGATTAGATTTCACAGATCAATTGTACAGCCTCAGAGCTTGCACGGAGGAAATTTGGATGGGATTTTTCAGGGACATAGCAATGGGAAAGCAGGGGGTGCGTCCCGGCATCTTTAAAATGTGTCCAAATGAGATGAAGCTTGTTTATTTTGCAGATCGGAAAAGGCAAAGCAAAAGTGTTCTGCTTATATACTGCCCCATACCACTTCAAGTAGTCTCTGGGCAGTTTATAGGTTTTTTTTTTTTAATTAAGGGGCACTGGTCATGTTTTGATCCATTAGGGTGCCCCTACAAATAACTAGAGGGTGGTTTGTTTGTTTTTAACCCTGTTGCTTTAGCTATTGAACATGCCAAGTTGTGAATTGAAAGACTCTGTGCCAGTAGCTGTAGCTAAAGATGTTTGAGACTGACAGGTGAAGCCACCAAGAAAGCCAAAATCTGTTCTGGAAGTCCAGTTGCTGAGTGCTAAGGAGGGCTCTCATTGACTTCCTTAGACGTTCTGTATCTGTCATCCACCACCCAAGCAGCAATTTTGTGTCCAGACATTGTTTTGGGACTGCACTGCTGCTTAGATGGGTTGCATTCCAGTATGGTTTTAGTTCATATACTGGTTGAGACACTAAGACAATGTCCACATCCTTAACCCAGTCTCCCCTTGGCTGCTGTGGGTGGAAGCAGAAGGAAATAGAGATGCCACTAGTCTCAGATAATAGCAGGACAGGAAAAAAAATCCCCAGTGTCATTCTCAATGGGCAGGCAAGCTTATTTTGCTTATTATATCCTGGTTTGAATACTTTAAAGGTAGCATTCACCTGCTCCAGTAGTGCAGAATGCAGATATAACAGCATAGATGGGATGGCTCATCACATCTATAGATGGAGTAGTCTCCCCACATAAATAAATGGATGCAAAATGAGGAAAGCACCCTCTTCCTGCATCTCCCGCATGGATAGTCTCCTGACATTCACACCGGGCATCTTGCGAGTCCATAAGAAACTGTCTTCAGCCTCCCCTTCAGCAGGGCAGGCAGCTCCTTGCACGGTGAAATAGAAACATGCTAAGGGACGGTGGCCATTTGAGAGATTTACGTTGGGACCGTATGATAATGCTGCTCTCACCTTCCCCGTGATTACGTGGGGGGAGACCTGTGAGCTGGAGCAGCCACTGCTTAATATAAGTGGGTTGCCCATTTGTTGAGTGTGTAAGGAGGACCTCTGTGCAAGTTGAAGGGTTTCATGTCAGAACCGTGGTTCCCAACCTTGGGTCTCTCCTAGGTGTTCTTGGATCACAAGCACCCAGAAATCACTTTGAGCTCCTATTAATTAGTGTTTTAAGGTATTTAAAATTGTTTTTGTTTTGTTTTTAGAAGCACTTTCCCCAGGCTTTTAAGGATTTTGTGGATTCCTTGTTCTGTTATTTCAGCTATAGTTGAGCTATGAATTAATAATACCCCACTGCTGGGTTTGTTATGGATCAAAATGACATCTTTGGGATGTACGTCTTAATAATTTATAATACTAAATGAGCAACTTTGCTGTCCAGAGCATGTGTACCTGCTGCGGCTACAGATATTCAGCTAGTTTTGTGGCCTGCTTTAAAATGCAAAATGCATGAAGAGTGTAGGCTTATTCAACTGAATCGTGGAGACGTAAATTGGGGAATTGGACCGGATGCAGATGACTTGTGTTTATTAGAAATGTAATCAATACATTTCCTAATTAATTTGGTGAAGTTAAACACTTCATTGAATGGCCTGAGACAGTCTTTCCCTTTCTTGGACTCAGTTCGTCACCATGGACTGCCGCACAATTTCACAAGTTTTGTAAAATGTTCCATTTTCTTCTTGATGTGGGTGGGGGATAGATATTTATGTATGGTTGTACTGTTAGGTCCTGTAAAAGCTGATGTAGATTCTTTCAATCTTGTTCTTCACAGGACAATGGCAATAAAGATCTATCTATCTATCTAATCTATCTATCTATCTGTCTATCTATCTGTCTGTCTATCTATCTATCTATCTATCTATCTATCTATCTATCTATCTATCTATCTATCTATCTATCTATCTATCTATCTATCTATCTATCTATCTATCTATCATCTACCGTTCCTCTTTAAACAACATGTTTCATTTCCATCTTCCTCCCACCCACTCCCCATCCCAGTGGGTTCAATGCAGTTTCTGCTACTCTTCATCCTTCTTCATCACAACAATCCTCTGAGGCAGCCAAACAGAGAGGGAGCGATGGGCCAGGGAGGTGGGCGAGTCTGTGTCCCTATTGAAACCAAGCTCATTTCTCCAGGGGGGAATTGGGGGGGGGGTTGGCTTCTGACTCACAAGTTGAGTCCATGTCATTGAAAATCAAAAGCCCAAGTCAAGTCATCTTAATTCCAAATTGACAGTGAGTCCCACAACTCAAGTCCCCTTTCCTGCCATGGGAATAAGGCCCCCCAAGGAGCATTAGACCTCAGTGGGGGCTTAAACCTGGATCCCCCAGTCCCTGTGCAAAATTCTCACCATGGTCATTGCAACACCCAATTATGACACACTATAAGAAATTCAGGTTTCAGGGTAATGAACTGTCTTCTGACTCACTTTGTAGCACAGTTATAAGAACTGTATTATCCAGAGTGTCCTTTGGCATTGGTTTGGATCTAAAGATGGAGGAAGTTTACTTTTCAAATCTAACTGTATCCGCTAATGGGGGTTAGGCAGAGCACTGGGCTCTGCTCACACTGCTCTGTGCAAGCATCGGTTTGCATTGAGGTGGTTGAAGGATTGATCCATTGTAATGAAAGGGGCTTTCATTTGTACATGGAAGTGCCTTTGTCCAAGCCAAGACGCGTCAACAACAGGCATTTGGTGTGTGCATAGTGAGTGGAAAGAGGTCCAGCTGTTTTCTTGGCATGTTATCCCATATCTATGCAACCTGGTGAAATTCAAAGGAAACCTGTTTTATTGGCTCTTAACCCTAAGCCAACTTAACATAAGAACATAAGAACATAAGAAGAGCCATGCTGGATCTGGCCAAAGGCCCATCTAGTCCAGCTTCCTGTCTCTCACAATGGCCCCATCAGATGCATCTGGGAGTGGACATAACTAGATATCTGTCTCCTGGTACCACTCCTCTGCATCTGGTCCTTGAGGTACCCCGGTTTTAAGCTTGGAGATAAATAACATCTCCCTCATGGCTTGTAACCTGTGATGGACTTTTCCTCCAGGAATCTGTCCAATCCCCTTTTGAAGGCATTCAGGCCAGATGCCATCACCACATCCTGTGGCAGGGAGTTCTACAGACTAACAATGCACTGGGTGAAAATTCATTTCCATTGCATTGCTTTGTGTGTTGACACCTTCCCTGGGAAAGGAAGGGAGAAGGAGAAGCATGGCCATTTTCTTCTGTCAGTAAATATTTTGTTCAGTTTTATCCAACCTTATATGTGATTCAAAATGGAAGTACAGTGCTACCTTGTATAAAGGAATTAATTGGTTAAGCAAATTTTCCTTTATACAAATTTTCCCTTAGGAATACATTGAAAACAGAGTAATCCCTAATTGTGACCATTTTTATGGTGTACAGATTCACCCCATAGGCGATTCTGTTAAACAAATTATCCCTATCTCCAGAAGTTTTTATGTTGTACAGATTTTATGTTATACAAACCATTTGTTATACGAGGGTCCACTGTACTTATTTTACAGCTACCCCTCTTACAGAATCAGTGAATGCATCCTACACATTATCCTCATGGGAGAAGTAAGAAAATAGCAGTACTCTTGTTTGGGAGGCCATCATTCATTATTGGGGGAAAGGGCGGGTGACACAAGTTCATATTACTCTTTAAAGATGACCTCTGAAGCTGCCGCCTGTCCTGAAATTTTATGACCAGCTGCAGATCTTTGCTTCACATTTCCCATCAGAAGTGCAATTTGCTTGCAGTTTGGCCAGTCCTGATTAACAGTGCAATCACCCTCTTCCCTTTTCCATTATGTATGGATTATACGTGCTAAGAACATATGATTCAGCCGTGAGAAAATTTTTTGGCACAATAGATCTGCCTGGAGACATAATTCTCTGTGTAACAGGCCCATCCAGGCACCGTTTTTCACAGAGAATAATCTCCCGGTGATTATTTTAAATATCAATCAAAATGTTATGGTTTTGCTGCAGGCTTTTGCAAATTTTGAATACATCAAGTGAAAATAAGAAGGAAGCCCACATTTTCCCAGATGGGTTATTTCTGGGCTAATAATAGTCCTCTTTAATATTCAGCATCAAATGATCCCCAGGTTGTTTTCTAGGGTTGACACTGAGTTGTATTTCCTGGGAGGAGTGGTGTGTGACATTAGCTAGTCAACTGCTGCTTAGAAATAATAGGGATGGGGAGGGGAGAGAGAGAAACACCTGGTAAATTCTTTCTTGTTCTTGTTTTAGGGCAACTCAACACAACACCTCTATGGGCAATTTTTAAGGTTCCTTCTCTCCAGGTAAGGATGAGGCTCGTTTTTTTTTCTGCTTGTTTTCAGTCATCTGGGTCACCATAAATTGAACAGATTGCCTGTGCCCAAAAGCAGGTACATCCCCCTTCAGAACAAACAAACAAACAAACAAAAAACCCTCTACAAGCAGAGACAGGCCGATTGCCTATTAAACTAAGATATGAAAATCTATTCAACAACAATGAAACAGCCATTGCCATTTTACAGTAGGACCCCGGTATCTGCTGGGGATAGGTTCCATGCCTTCCCATGGATAATGAAAACCGTGGATAAGAGAGAACACCTGCTCACCCACCCCTAAACTGCTGTTTCCTGACAGTAGCTGGCTTTATGACTGTTGTTTTGAGACAGCAGCTTGCTTTATGGCCGCAGCTTGTGACAGTAGCTTGCTTTACAGATGCTATTTGTGACAATAGCTTGCTTTACAGCTGCTGTTTGTGACAACAAAGTGCTTTACAGCTTGCTTTGTGGCTGCTGAATTATTTAATTTGTTTTTCCTCTGCCAACCGTGGATAACTGAATCAATGGATAATGAATCATTGGATACGGGGTCCTACTGCACATATTTTCCTTTACTGATGTTGAAGCCTTGTGTTTGCACAGGTTTTTTCTTAATATTATTCTCATTCCCCTCCCTCCTGTAGAGTGTGTCAAAGAAAAAAATGCTTACCCTTTCATGGGGCAGGAGGATAATGATGGGGGAGGGAGGGAAAGAATCTTATCCAGAACCGATTGAGTGCTTTCTATGACAATTCAGCTATGACAGCTACGAGACAGTGGTTCTGTCACTCCAGCTAGCTCCTTGCTACCCCACACATTGTTGACTTCAAGGTCATACTAGCCCATCAGGGAGTGACAAAAGAAAACAACAGCTGTCTGGATGTCTAACGCATTGGGACTCACAACAGTTTTGAGGGAGGTAATTAAGCTGAAAACCTTAAGGCAGGCATGTCCAAACTTTGGCCCTCCTGATGTTTTGGACCACAACTCCCAGAATTCTAAGCTTAGATTGCCAAAGACAATGGACTGTGGGAATTGTGGTCCAAAACATCTGGAGAGCCATAGTTTGGACCTGCTTGCTTTAAGGGACAGACAGACCTCAACACAAGGGGATTCAGAGTTGGATCTCTTATAGCGCTTACAGTAAGTTGCTGCACTATGATTCATGGCTAGCAATGTGTTTACGTGCTGAAACTAAGTTTCAAGGGCTGACTTGAAACAGGGAGAGAATGTAACATACGAGAAGGGGTGATCAAGTTACAGAGTTGTGAATTTCTCGTAAAATCCCCTTTGCTATACAGTAGATGTACAGAGATCCACAGAGGAGAATAGTTTCAGGTTCCCTAGCTTCCACTCCTTCCTCATTAATTGGCACTGGAGGTCTCAGTAACTCTGAGACAATAGCAGGAGGAAGAATAAGAGTGCTTCATTACTTGTGGTTGTGAACAGCTTAAGAGCAAACCAAACAAAATGTTTCCAATGGACTAAAGAGAGGGAAAAGGAACACTCAGCAGACAGGCGGGATTCTCTTTGAATTTATTTATTTATTTATTTATTTATTTATTTATTTATTTATTTATATACCACAACCATCTAGCAAAAAAGCTACTCTGGGCAGTTTACAAACATATACAAAATACAAAAAGATTAAACAATTTAACATAGTAAATAAAAACTAATCACTCAGACCAAATATTCAAATCATAATAATAAAAAGAACAAATAAGCACAAATACAATAAATCAAAATGATTTGACAATTCAAAATAAGAACAAATGGAAAAAATAATTAACTAATGGAAAATTATCATAAGGCGGGGGGAAATAACATTGTCCTATTTATATAAGTTGGTTGAAACAGAATGGTCAGGGAAGGCCAACCTATAAATTCAGAGGCAACAAGGAATTATTGGTTTGTGCTGGATAGATTGACAGTGACCACAGCCCCAAAAGGTCACTTCCAGACATACCTACTAAAGGCAGCATGCGAGGTTATAAAACCTCCAACAAGTGTGAGTTGTGGTCACAACCATTACATTTAAACAACGACGGACTGCTAAACCTCTATATTGGTGGCACTTTTACATGGTGATTTTGTATGCATGACTGTATGTAATTGTTTCCATCACTGAGTAATGCATTTGAGATGGTTTCCAGATGAATGCTGTACCTCAGTGCCTTTGCTATGGGAATAGGTAAGAATTTTGTTCCAATTAGCACTTTATAAGAATTGTTCAGAATTTGTAAAAGCAAAAAGCAAAAGGTTATGCTTATATTTCACCCCAGAATGCTTGAAGCACTCTCTGGCCCTTTTGCAATTTACTTATGCAGACTATACACTGCCACCCGCCCCCCCCCCCGCAAGCTGCGTACTCATTTTAATGACCTTAAAAGAATAGAAGGCTGTTTCAACCTCAAGCTGTGATTGAACTCAGGCTGTGGGCAGAGTTCTGTCTGTAGTACTGAAATTTAACCACTGTGCCACGAGGCTCATTGTAGATTGCCTTAGCTCCAGAAAGGACAGCAATGGAGAGTTTTAAAACATTGCGTGGAAGAAACTGAAACTCACAAAGTTGTTTGTCAAAGGCGTTGAACCCTTGCTTTAAGTCATTGCACTCCTTTGCACGAGTGCTGGTTTAGCACACTTACCTTCTTACTTGATGATGATTCAGAATGGTGACACTTGTTGAATGACTCATAAGTTGATGAAGAAAGCTGCTCAGATATCTCTCAGTGTTGGCTTTACCTGCGATCTAGCAGAACAAATTCTCCTTTGGTCAAGTTGTTCTGAGATTGGATGTTCTTGGTGTGTTTTTAATCATTGCTGTTTACTGATACACTGTATCTGTGGTGAAATGATACAATGAGCATGAAACTTCATTGGTGGGATTCAGAAAACTAGGCAATTACTAGTGGAGTAAAAAAAAGGGGGGGCATGAAGGTACTCAGAAAAAGTTGGATGACTGGGACAAAGTTTCAACAAACATCACCTTGAATTGTCCAGTATGGCTAGAAATACATAGCAATTCAAAAGTCTTCTTCTTCCAGTGAAAAGAACCACAGAGATGGGGAAAGGGTTAATACTCGGTGCTGCTGCAAGAGCTTGTGGTGTTGCTTCTAGAAACAACTGTATTTGTGAGCTCTATGGGTGAAATCAGATTTGGAGCACCTCTGCTTTTTACAAGTTGTTGGGTACCGGACAGTAAAGAGTCAGAATAGAACTGCTCTAGTTGAAGTTCTAAAGGCATTACACTTCATATACAGGGTTTGTTTTATGCTTGAGAGGTCACTGACTTCATTATTACCTGTTTATGTTCAGATACTCATTAATTCAACAGTTTAACTACTTGTGCAAGAACAGGAGAGGGCAAGCTCTCCAAATATTTGAAAAAAAAAAACTCTGAAGGAATTCCAAAATGTGTCTCAATCTGCTGCCTCCCCCACCCCCAAAACCAGTACAACTGCTGCTACTTTCCAAGTTTATCTGTAGCGCCTTTAAACTGGTTTACTGGCCAGGCATTGTTTACAAACCTTCTTTTTTGTTTGAAGTTTTTCTTTTTTCAGGTTCATTGGCTTAAATCAGGCATGTCCTCCAGATGTTTTGGACCACAACTCCCACAGTCCTTTGCCATTGAAAATACAGGCTTGGAATTCTGGGAGTTGTGGTCCAAAACATCAGGAAGGGCCGAAGTTTGGACATGCCTGGCTTAAATGACTGAGAAAGTTCACTCAAAGCCCCTTCTGGTTTCCAAGTGGCTGAAAACCAGGAAACCATTACTTCCAGAAGGGGGAAAAACTTTCTTAACAGTTAAGCCAATCAAGATAGAGAAATGTCATCTGAAAGGCAGCAAGCAATGTTTAATAACTAAGCAAACTGAAATAAGTTGGGGTCCTCTCCTTTTAAGCTACAGATAAGCCAGGAAAGCATCTGGATGCCACAAAAGGTGCTGCCACCTTTTTGCCAGATCTTCAAACAAATATTTCTGGGATGGTATTTGGGGCAGCCAGATTTGGTTTGGGGGCCTGCATGATGCCCCTCTGTCTCCTCTAGAATGCAAGATATTGCATTGGGCACAAGATTACTTGTGTGTGTTTCAGAAACAACCTTTCCTTCACCGAAGAGAAAAACAGATCTGGACAGGTTGTAGAAGGAAAGATTCATCTACGTGTCCCATTCATTGGACACAGACATTGTCTGGCTGGGAGCTCAATGCGTGAATGGGCTTCATTGAAAAAGGCAGTGTGTGAGCTCACCATGGTTGATGCATAGATCCTCTGTGTAGCGTTAAGTCTGTGGTGATTCATTCATACCTTTGTGAACCATGCTTTCATTTAGAAATACGTGGTTCACTCTGGACTAAGCTTGTTGAATAGAATGTGCCTTGAAATCCAGCTGAATCATGACTCATATATCCTCTTGATTTCAGCTGAACCTGTATTCAACTAACACCTACTGAATGTAATAATAACAATAATAACCCTTGAGCTACAGTGCTGGAAGGGACCATATAGAATAGTGGTGGCGAACCTTTGGCACTCCGGATGTTTTGGACTACAACTCCCAAAATCCTGAGCATAGATTGCCAATGACAAAAGACTGTCGGAGTTGTGGTCCAAAAGGTCTGGAATGCCAAAGGTTTGCCACCACCGCAGTATAGAACAACGAGTCCAGCCACTGTCAAGGAGACTTCCGGCTCCACTGTGAGAGACCTAAGCCACTGCAAGCCCAAAGGGGGGCAGAATTCTTATTTGGTTGCTGTTTATGGTACTGAAAGGCTAGAAGAACAGTTTGAATCATTTATTTAGATGTCATAGAATGAATAAAAGAGAACAGTGGCATTCAACAAATGTCAGCAATCATGCTGGTTGCTGTCTTCTCAGAGTTGAAATTCAACAATATCTGAGGACCCACTATTGATAACTATTATATGGAAGAAGAAGAAGAAGAAGAAGAAGAAGAAGAAGAAGAAGATGATGATGATGATGATGATGATGATGATGATGATGATGATGATGATGATGATGATGATAAAAACAACCTTTGAACTGCAAAGCTGGAAGGGACCCCATGAATAACTGAGTTCTGTCCCCGTCAAACAGCAACAGAGTGGAATTAAACCCTCAATCTCTGGCTCAGCAGCCAGATACCTAAACCATTGAGTTACCTAGCAGTTCCATAAGGGTCTGAAGCCTAATAACAACTAGATTGCTTTTTCCCCAGAAGCAGCATTTGGACAAATTTAGAAGAAAGGGGAATGGATCCAGACCCAACCCTACAGAAACCAAGAGTCTTCAAGTGATCTTTCATTTGCTTTAGCCTTTATCCCTGGATCCATGTTCCTCTTTACATTTGATACGTCTAAGATATCTGGACTCCTGTCTTGACCTATCAGAATTGTCAGATTTCAACTCCAATAAGCCACAGTAGCAAGGAGTCCTGGCAGTTTCACTCCATCATTTCCTGGACACTGACTAGTTGGGAACTTCTATTATAAAAGAGCAGTCTTTGAGTAGTTCCCCGATCACCACCATAAGTCACATTTGCTATAAATCCACTCTGCTGGCACCCAATACAATGACATCAGCATTGATGGAATGCCTTTTCTCTTTTTTCTGACCATAGCTGGAGGGCAAACCTTCTAGTTGCTTCCCCCAAAGGATATGTGGGATTGCTTTACAAGGCAGTTTCTAGCTGTGGTACAGTTACGATTCAAGAAAGGCTTCCAATTTATCTTTTCCCCTGCAGAATCTTAGGTAGCAACTCTGCTCTCTCTCTCTCTCCCTCCCTCCCTCTTTATGGCAAACTTATTTCTTTATGGCTCTTATTCCCTGATTCTGCACTTCTACATCTCAACCCTGCCACCTTTTGTAAGCTTTGAAGTCTCTAACCATGGTGTTTTTTTAACCAAAGTAGAAAATTTACTGCTTCAATTGTGGGGTGAAAATTGTGGTTGTCTAACCTTATTGGTTGGGTAGGTCTAGCAAGTAAATAACCCCACTGGCCTTTTCACCACCCATAAAGCACACCGCTGTTGGAATGGAAAGGCAGAAAAAACCCCCACTGATTTTCAAAGTGTATCTGCCAATTTTTGCAATGCAGTCTTTTCCCAAGTTACACATCCTTCACTGGTGCAGTCCATTTGGTCTATATTTAAGGGAATGGAGTCTTCATGTGTTTCACATGCGTAGTCCTCTGCACACATGAAAAAGCTCAGGTTTTTGAGTTTCATTGAGTTGCCTCAATAAAGGACCAGTATGGATTCCATTCTCTCTGGGTAGACTTCCCATTGACCACGAGCTCTACTGAAGGCCTTAAAAATGCAACTCACCCTTTTAAAACTACAATAGGACTTCTGTCATCTACAGCAACAGGAATTCCTGTGAATTTTACCTTGTTTTTATGGAGTGCATGGTTTCAGAAAACACATCCATGTTCTGAAGGAGGAAAGAGGGTTGATCTGTGGTCTGCATTTTCCTTACTTTGGATGTTACTGCATCAACCATCAATTTTTTGCTTTAAACTTAATGCTTTTTTAAATTCCTCTTTGGGGAATTTCTGTGGAGGATGGAATGAATCTCTGTGGGATGTGGTTGCATATATACAAGAAGGAGAAGAATATATAGAATTTCTGATTGATCCAGTGCTGGAGAATGTGTGTAGTTAGGGGAACTAGAAGAGGCAGATGATGTGGGTTACTCATGTATTTGAATAGCTTTGTGTGTGCTGTTCCTGTATATGATATCTTTGGATGGAGAACATATGTGGCCATGAGGTAGGGGGGAAGGACATGATTGGCTCCAGAGTGGTGTTGGGTGCATGGCCTTCAGACCTCACCAACAGCAAGTTGTGTTGAAGAATAATTTTAATGAACATAAATGAATAATATTTCAATGGGAAGTTTGGGACTGCTTTTGGCCAATGAGATGGACAATATCTGGATCCATATTTGTCACTGCTTGTTGTAGCAAGTGATGCAAGTGTTCATCAGTTAGTCTGGTTCTGGTTGGGGATAAGGGGAGAAAAAAAGTTTTGTGGTGGGACCAGTAAAATAAGCACCCCAGCTCAGCGGGTCATGCTCACCCTTCCCAGGAGGCGGAATAACAGGTGAGGGAAAAGCGGCGACAGACGGATGGCTGCAGGAGAAGAAGCTGGCAGGAGGAGGAGGAGGAGGAGGAGGAGGAAGGAAGGAAGGAAGGAATGGGGATGAATGGAATGGGGAGGGGCTGAGGGAAGACCACACAAGCACAGGGCGGGGCAAGGAAGGGGTCGTGGTGCTGGTTGTGAGGGTTGGAGGGTCCTTCGCTGCCACCATGGCTCCTTCAGGCCCACATGCACTCATGATGCAGTCAGTTTGGGTAGGGGCAAGTGAGGGTTGCAATGGCTGGCTGACCAGTTTCAAGAGCCTGGCAAGTCAGATTCAGCCCACGGTCCACAGTTTGAGAACCCCTGGTGTAAAGCTTTCTTTACAAAGCTGAGTACTCCATCATGAAGGCCTAACAGAATAATACCTCAGGAACTAACCAATTTCAGCTCCAGTTGACAAATGATCTGCAATTTATAGGTTGGTCCTAAGCTGTTTTATTATGTTTGTAAAACACGCACACATGCACAGCTTCCTTTCCTGGTTAATTTATTATTACAATGGCAAAGGCATAAAAAGTTACAAGAAGAATGATGATTAACAATCAAAGCACTTTGTTTAGCATTTTCATAAAGCTTAAAAACCGCTTTAACTCTTCTACTGCCAACTCCCACGTTTTTATGCATTCTACTGTTCATTTGGGGACTTGTCTTCATTTTTCCAGTTCACGGTATAAATAATCTTTGGTGACAGCCATTGTCATATGAAACATAGATGCCTCTTTGTTGTTGGAAGCTTGGTCTTTAATGCATTCAGTCACAATATTTTAAGATCCAAGGTGGGATGTATATTCACAACCTTGTTAATTAGCATGGTTATTTAGTATGACAGATTGACAGTGTATAAATACAGTGACTGCATAAACAAATTATTCACAACTTTTATTTGGTTTAATATAACCAAGAGAGGTGGAAAGCCTTAAATATTATTTAGATTGCTGTTCCCAAATGAAGCAGGATAGGTGCTAAATAGAGTGGAAATGGTAGCCTAATAAAAGTAACCTTTTAAAGCTCTGAGAGGTTGTAACTGAATGTGAAGTCAAAGAGAAGTTATAGGCCCATAAGCTCCTATTCTAGCACAAAGACATGTTCAGCACTACAGTATGTTGGGTTTGGTTCAAGAATACAAGTGGGACCACAGTTTGGGATATTGTATGTTAAAAGGAACTTGTTGTGTTACTTATTTTACATCTCAGCAGCCAGGTTATAACTGATGCAATCTCAGAAGTAATTCATTGCACCATGCACTAGTTATGTATTGGGTGAGCCTTTGTGTGTGTGTATGTGTGTGTGTTGTGTCGTTACAGTTGTGACCGACTCTCTGTGACCCCACATCCATGGAGTTTTTTTGGCACGAATACTGGAGTGGTTTTCCAGTTCCTACTCCAGGCGCCTACAGCACCAGGTATTCCCTGGTGGTTGCCCATCCAAGTACTAACCAGGGCCAACCCTGCTTAGCTTCCAAAATCAGGAGAGATCATATGTGCTTTGTCCTGGGCTAGAAAAATGCAAGGCAGTGCCCTCTGGCTCCCTCAAGTGTCCAACTCTGCTATCTCAGCTTGAAGATATTTGTACAAATACAAAAGGGGAAAGCCGCTGTATACCTTGTAGCTCATGGGCCACATCTTGGCCATCTTTAAGCGGGATGGATCAATGAAGATGAATGCAGAATAGCAGGCCTTTTGCCAGGGCATGAGGGAAAGAAGATGGAGAGCAGGTAGTGTTTCCAAGTGCCTTTATGGTGTGCTCACTTGGTAGTTCACAAAGATGGGGGGGGGGGTTAGAAAAGGGTTGATACAAGAGACCCATGTGCTTCATTAGGGGATTGGGGTAAAACAATTTTTTATAAGACCACTAGGTTTACCAATTGTATCAATCTTTTTCTCCCCCCCCCTTCTCCCAGCTTAAAGGGATTTGTACGTCTCGCAGTGCGAAATGGAGCTGGGTTAAGGAGTAGGGGTGATATATGACCCATGCTCCTTTGTTTGAAGAACGGGAGTGTGACTTAAGAAGCAGCCTCTTACAACTTCCCACATTGCCTCCAACAAGAACAAGAATCAAGCTGTGGCTGCAACATCACCTAGCCATGGACTGTAAGAACAACATCTAAGGACTTTAAAAGTAAACTCCTGGTAAAGCACATCTTTTACCATGTCTGAACTTCTGGGACCTGCTTTGAAGAAGGGTGTTTTACTGCACTCAAAAGCTTGCAATGTTCTTTTTTATTTTTAATAGTGGTCTATAAAGGTATCGCCTGTAACCTATTTTTGCAATAGTGAGCTGACCTAGGTGTACTTTCAAATCACTTTCAGCACCTTGGATAGAGGTCATGGTCTCATACTCCATCATAGCTCTTTCCGATGCCAGGCCTTACAAAGCAAAAGCAAAGCAAAGTGTTCTGCTTATATACCGCCCCATAGTGCTTCAAGCACTCTCTGGGCGGTTTACAATTTAATTATGCAGGCTACACACTTCCCCCCTGCCCCCCAGCAAGCTGGGTAGTCATTTTAGCAACCTCGGAAGGATAGAAGGCTGAGTCAACCATGAGCCGGCTACCTGGGATTGAACCCCAGGTCGTGAGCACAGTTTTAGCTGCAGTACAGGCATTTAACCACTGTGCCACGAGGCACAATTCAGGACTCATTTTGTTATCATGGCTTCACTGTATTTGAGTCCAGCATATTTCTGGAACCTACAAAGCTCTAATGTGAAGTGAGTCTAGGTTCACTGAAGAGGCACATCTCTCCATAGTTTTTTAAGACCTCCTAAGTAGTCTTTCCTTTCTTCAAACAACTTAAACAGGCACATTTGTTAAGGTCACTAAAGAGGAACTGGTCCCTCCCTGACCTTTTTGCCCTGCCACACTATGATGTTGTTGTTGTTTAATTTGGAAATGTTTTTAATAATGCCAGTGAGGGGGTCTTCAATGGTAGTGCTGTGTTTCTTTCTCTTTCTCTACCAGGACAAGTTGTTTAACTGCATCTTGTTGAGTTCAGGGCTGTATCTTTTTAAATAAAAACCACTTTATAAGCCAACTTAGTCCCAAAGTGAGGACAAAGGTGGGATTCACAGTCCTTTAGTGGCTGAATGGCTGAATGGCAGAGGTGGGGACTTGAGTTGTGGAACTCCTTGTCAAGTCAGACTTAAATCACACCAGTGACAAGACATGGGCTCAATTCAGGGTGCTGTTGTTTTCAATAACTCATACTCAACTCATAACTCGGAAGCCCCACCCCTTCCTTTTGGCCTGACGGAAAAGCTTACTTGTATAGGGTCTCAGATTTGAGACTTAGGACTTGGTCCCAAAAACTTGGACTCATACTTGGTTCCTGGTCCCAAAGACTTGTCAACACCCTGTGAATGGACGTATGGATGGAGATATCAAGAGAGGGGATGGGGCGTTAGGACTCAGCAGAAGATTAATCAGAAAAGATCCCAGATGTGAAGCATCTCAAGAGGACATTGGTTTCAACTAAGCTACCATCACAACAATGTGCCGCCCACCCTCGTTCTTAATGTCTAGCTGCCATCAGGCCCAGGTCACATGGGAAGAATTTGTTGCTCTTTCTGTACTTCAGCCCTCCGGGGTTACAAGTGTTCCAGAAACCCTTTGCTGTCATGCTGACTCACATATAGAATAGTCAAACTTAATCTGGATCCTCTCAGAGGCCCAGAAGACTCAAACGAAGCCTGATTGCCATTCATTCCCGACAAAGCCAACCTCTTTCTGCTGTGTATTGTTCTAGCATCAGCGTCAAGGTGAAATCCATTTCCTCTCAGTTTCTGTTAGTTTCCTTGGTTACTGAGCTCTGGTTACTCACCTGTGCTCTCCTGGTCTGTGCGTGGTTATTGCCTTGTGCACAACGTCCGCCTCCCAGTAGGTTTTGCTTTGTTTTTAAAATGCTCTCCAGAGGCAGCACCTGAGGCAGGACAAAAGCTGGGGGAGAATGCAAAAGCACAGGAAGCATAGCTAACTTCAGAAGCCACGTAATTTGCTTAATTATTAACAAGAAACAAGGTCTCCAAAAGGAATTCATTGCCATTTGTTATACACCCCCTCTATATATGTGTGTACACACACACACACACACACACACACACACACAAATGCATGCTCTTAAGTCGAATTACTCTTAATTCACATTGTTAGATAGGTAGCCTGACTTAAGAGTAATTCGACTCAAGAGCACGCATTCATATATATAAGTCAAATTACTCTTAAGTCAGGGTACCTATCTAAAAATGTGAAATAATAAGTGAAAAATAAAAAAATGAAAAAAAAGTAAGTCGAGCACACCATATCTAAAATTTCTAAGGTGGCAGTTAAAATGTCAACAGTTTCCTGCTCTTAAGTCAAGCTGCTCTTAAGTCGGGGTATGTATGTATGTATGTATGTATGTATGTATGTATGTATGTATGTATGTATGTATGTATGTATGTATGTATGTATGTATGTATGTATG
>JAHTLZ010000327.1:8685212-8719308 GCA_023846285.1 Phrynocephalus versicolor | reverse complement strand
ATGTATGTATGTATGTATGTATGTATGTATGTATGTATGTATGTATGAATGAATGAATGAATGAATGAATGAATGAATGAATGTATATTTCCTGCTTCAGTACAGAATGGCACCAAGTTTTGCAGTGAAAGGGCTTTTGGTCCAGGTTGTCTCATCTGTACTGAAAGTCATCCCATTCTTCCTGACTGAGTGGGTCCCCAGAAGGACTAGAAATGGTTTCACAATCAAGTAGAATGTGACCAAAACCTTTTTCAGAATGTGCCACTCCACGTTGCAAGCTTGAAGAACACCTGGGGATGTTGGGATCAGAGAAAGCATGCATAGTCCTAGTCTCTGTTTGTGGGCTGCAGGTACACTGCAGTGTTGTGTGCCGTTAAGTCAGATGTGATTTATAGTTTTCCAAATTAAGGGGGGGTTTACTGGTAAAGTGTTGGAGAATTGAACACATCCTCTGGAATCCTACTCCATTGCTCTGCCCACGACATCACACTGGGTCCCTTGTGAGTCCATTGCAATGACATGGGGCAAATTTGTCTTAGAGGATGATGGATAAAGTGCCAGTTCACACAGATCAATATGGTAACATGGTGTAGGAGAGCAGTTTCTAAGCTAGTGTGTTATGCTCAGAGGTCACTGAGGACAATGTCCCAATACCTCTGTTCATCTACTGGTCCTGGTGACTTTCCTGAAGGGACTGAGAAAGTGCCCTGGGAAGGCAGGGGCATACAGGATTGCCTTTCTATGTACAGTATACTTATCCAAATGCTGCCAACTTTGACTGGCAGCAACTCCAAAAGGCTTCAGGAAGAATATTTTCTAACTCTACATGGAAAGAAACACATTTGGGTCCTGGAACAAGCCAAGCCTGAACATCTTCTGGAGGCAAACATGTTGAAATGGAGGTGGTCCTGTTTGGGGCACATTGTGAGAACACGGGATTCTCTGGAAAAGGAAAATAATCTGGGAAAGGTTGGGTGCAACAGGAGAAGATCAAGATCAAGTGTGAGATAGATTGACTCTCCAAAGGAAGGCACACTCCTGAGTTTACAAAATATGAGAAGGCATTGTGGAGAACTCTCATCTATAGGGTTGCCATAAGTCAAAGGAGACTTGATGGCACACCACCACTACCATCACCACCACAACATGTACAGTAGATTCCTGGTAGTCCATGGGGATGATTTCCCATCCAGGTGCTAACCAGGCGGAATGCTGCTTAGCTTCTGGAATTAGGATTGGGCATGTTCAGGCGGGTACATACGGTGCTATTTAAAGAGAAAGAGAAAGGCCACTTTATCTGTTACTGCAGGAAGCCAAATATCTCGGAGCAAGGCTTCTTTGTCAGTCCATAACCTTTAATTGGTACAATTAAGTCTTTGGCATTTTTAATTGTGGGAACCAAGGCCTCTCAACAGGAACCATCAGGATTTGTCTCTGATTAGAAAACCGGATGGAGGAAATGAAGGTGTTATGCCAAGAGGATGATTCTACTAAGGCCTTTTCTTTTAGAAAATGGATGGCTTGCTGCGCTGTAGCTTATTCCAGCTCTGCGTAACAAAAGTGGATCGTTTTTGAGAAAAGCCCCATGCTCAAGGGAGGGAGAAGAGAGAGGGAAAAGAAGAGAGAGGCGGGATATTAAGAAGTCATTTACACCTCAGTGGAGCTATGGAGAGGAAATCATCTACCTAGGGCAGTGGTTCTCAACCTGTGGGTCCCCATATGTTCCTGGACTGCAACACCCAGAAACCTCCATCACTTGCTGTGCTGGGAGTTGCAGTCCAGGAACATCTGGGGACCCACAGGTTGAGAACCACTGACCTAGAGCATCCAACTTAGAATCATAGAATCACAGAGTTGGGAGAGACCTGAAGGGCCATCCAGTCCAACCCCCTGCCCTGCAGGAATCTCTATCAAGGTACTCCCATAGAATTTTTTCATTGTGAACTTTTGTTTTAGTGATTTCTGCCCCCTCCATGAAAGCGTTGGGAAATCAGAATTAATTTTCAACTACTACCCAACATTGAGAGCTCCTAGCTATGCAAGAAATAATCTTGCAACCACTTGAAAGGAGTGGGGGTTTGGGGAGACAAAGAGAGAGAGAGAGAGAGAGAGATAGAGAGAGAATGTCCCTGTTCCGAGGAGCTGGCAGGATGGCAGGATGGATCTGGCAATGTGAGAAATGCCAAGCCTCCAGATGCCAGAATGGTTGCAACGGAAGCTGAGATTGGGGAGAACAGTGCAAAAGCACTACTTATTTATTTTTATTTTATTTTTTGGCTCAAGCCCTTGACAGCCTGCCCACCAGAAGCCGGATTAGGAAGGGCTCTTTGCCCACACCGGCACCTATTTTGAGGCAGCCCTTTGGAAAGGGGTTGAAATCTAGGGAAAACACCTCAATTCACAGCAAGAACTGGTTGGTGCTCTGAAAGTGTTAAATCAAAATGGCCATGGAGTGAGAGTGACTGTCCCATAAAAGGGAACAATGCAGGAGTGGAGGGCAGGTTTTTCAGGGGATTTTTTTTTGGGGGGGGAGCAAAATGAGAAAGCACAACTGAGCTGCTGTATGTACATTTATATTCAAACAGAAGGAATGGAAGGTGAACTGTGATATGTATTTAGAGTCTAGCCATACACATTAATTTAGACACATATTATGCCTGGAAAAATCAGTAGAATAAATAACCACTTCTTTCTTTCTTTCTTTCTTTCTTTCTTTCTTTCTTTCTTTCTTTCTTTCTTTCTTTCTTTCTTTCTTTCTTTCTTTCTTTCTTCCTTCCTTCCTTCCAGAGCATTGCATCACTTAAAATCATGGACATATATGAAATATTGATAAAACTAAAAACAACTTACAGTGTAAAACTAACTAGACTGTTGCTGATAAGACTTGGGCTACTTCAGTAGTGCCACATATGTTCTTTTGTACACATTGTGGGGTATAAATTGGAAGCACAGAAGTGCTGCATAGATTGAATTTCTCCTCATTCACAGAACATTTGCCCTGTTTTACTTGATTATCCTTTTGATCTTCTCACTACACTTTGAAGTCTATGAAGTTACTTCCGGATGGTCCAGCTAGAGTCTTCTAGTGGGGCACCTTCTTTAGCAATTTTCCATTCAGCAAGGTTTGTTGTTTTTGTTCTCCATAGGTTGATCCAAACTTCTTCTGGTCTAGTAGTTAAAGCTTGAGATGTGTTCAGAAAACAGTTACTTGAATTGAATCATTTAGGGGGTTGGTGTCCACGAAGTGGATGGGTTTGTCCAAAACTTCTGCTGTATTGACTTATGTCATTCATTGTTTGCTTAGGACAGGCATGTCCAAACATTGGCCCTCCAGATATTTTGGACCACAACTTCCACAGTCCTTTGCCACTGGCAATCTAAGCTTAGAATTTTGGGAATTGTGGTCCAAAACATCAAAAGGGCCAAAGTTTGGACATGCCTTGCTTAGGACCTCTCAACGTACTTCTGAAGGGCCAATGTTAGACTGATAATAAATGTGCTGCAAAACTCCCAATCAAAAAGAGGAGAAATGTCGAAGCAAATAAAATTATGCATGATGGGAAGACAGTGAGTGCAGGAGGGATTCTTTTTCTCACTTGTCATTTTGGAAAATGGGGTCATCCCCTGAAGCTGATTGATGAAAGATCTGGGGCAGGCAAAATGCATTGCTAAACTACTGAATTTACAATCACATTAATGTGGACAATTTTAGAAAGGGACTCAACAAATTTGTAGACAATGGAGGTATCAGACACTACTAGCGATGACTGCCACATATGCCTTCTAATACCAGTTGCATATGTCTTGTGATGTCAATAAAAAAGAGAGACTGTTTTGTGTTTGGGATCTTTTTAAAACACACACACAAGGACAGTGCTAGATAAAATGCATTTGGACAGGTCTGTCCTATAAAATCCTGAGAATAGTAGTCTATTTAGGGTCTTAGAATTTTCTGCTAGAAATCCATATTGTGATGAGGCACAGTAAAGTTTCTAGGCGATAATTCCCAAAAGTCCCCATCAAACATATACAGAATTCAATAGGATGTAGCTTTGGAAGGTGCAATGGGATCAAATGCTCTAACTATGGAATGCAGATCCTGCTTCAGAAAATTGTTCTGCTTCAGGCCTAGATACATCTGTGATTTGAATCACCCATGGCTTCTGTGAAGAAATAAATTGCACACGTAAAAGAATTAGGATAGATTTTACAATGCAGCCAGGGAATGGTTCATTTCTCTGCTCCACTGTTGCATCCTATACAATGCACACAACATACTGTCTTATGTCTTTATGCTTTTCGCATAAAGATGTTGAGTGTTTGCCACGTTCAAGATTTATGAACCCCAGTGTAATGTGGCTTGCATAATTGATTACTCCCGAGCAATTTGTCTGAAGCAAGTGAGCAAAGCTTCCTACTAACAACTCTTAATGAAAAAGTAGACTATTGCAGAATGCCCTTGAGTTGAACTGGGGGAGGTGGGGACCCTCCCTGACCCAATTATCTACCTTACTCCAGTGCCATGCAGACTACTTAATGGCCTGAAGTTCAGACGTTTAACTTCTGTTTCACATGTCACTAACTCTGTACCAGCTCCAGCAGTGAGGGAGAACGAAAGCTATAGAAGTAAACAAATTTATAGCTTACCAGTCAACAAGAGGTCCTTCAGATACAAACAGGTTACATCCTGCTGAATTGGACAGGTCTGCTTTAGGCAAGATTAGATCTAGATCCAGTCCTGTGTATAGTCACATTCAAAGAGAATGTGATCCAGTGCTGGTGCTTCGCTTCCCAAGGAAAAGGGGTGGGTGGAACATTTCTAGGTTAAGCCCTGTCTTGAGAGGGACCATCAGTGGGGAAAAGTTGGGACATAAACAATTGCTTGGTGGTGTTGATGACTCGAATTGAAGCAGGCATGCTTTGATTTCTCTCCACCATCCATCCATCAAGGTTCTACTTTATCTTGCACCAGCTTAGTACTTTTCTACATTGCAAAAATCTAAACCAGCAGCAGGCTACCTTTTGCGTACAGTCAAAGGACAGGTTCTAGACTCTTCCTGGTCTATTTAGGGTCTGAAGACTGTCCCTACCTTTAGGGTTATCTTCCCAGACAGAAGAACTTAGCATGTGCTTTGGTAGGGGATGTGCCTTAGGAAAAGTCTCTTAAAGGTGTTCTGGTTCCCAGTTAGAGAGGCAACAGGTTGCACCCAGCTTGCATGGCTCCCCTCCCTAAGCAAATTTCTCCTAGGATGACTTGCACTGATGTTAAGGCCCTAAGCAGTGCTTGGGGTTGGTTCTGGCAGGGTGTGTTGTTCAGTGATATCACTGAATTATAGTCCCCTAAGTCTAGGGATGATCATTATGTTCCCCCTTGTGACATCTAGTGGGGCTCCCAGAGACCCCGAACAGTAAAAAAAATGCAGATTTTTTAAATAAAAAAATTCACTTTGAGAACCTTGGGGTATCCCCTAATGTCCTCTCCTTCGGGGGGGGAACCCATCTAAGCACTGCTTATTTACATAGAAAAGAGAAGAAAAGGCTGAAAATGGGTATTTCTAGGTGCCATTATGGTTCCAAAAAAGCACCTCTAAACCTATCCCAGATCTAGCCCAATATTACTCTTATTGACTGGAGGTAGACGTTTTTGAATACCATCATCTGAATAATCTTCTTTTTATGTTTTTTTTTGGGGGGGGGGAATCCTCTAAAATCATCTGTGCCGAGTCTTCCTGCTAGGTACTGTTTTGCCCTGGGGCAGAAAGCCTGCAATGTGAAGGGCAGGGGTCTCAGGAGATCCAATGGGTAGAAAACATAAGCTCTTAGTTTTTCAACTACTTTGTCTGAAATCCAAGACCTGGGGATAGCAGATAAATAAGCCATGTTGCCCACGGCTCTCAGAGATATGAGATTCCCACTGCCCCTCCATTCAACTTGCTTCCATTTTTATCTCTCACTTGGCTGGATCATCAGCTTCTGTTCACCTTCCTTTTGAGTACAGTTGCCTACATTGGGCACTACTGATAAGATGTTTCCAATGGCTTAATCTTTCTCTCTGAAAAACAAAAGTAGTTTTGGAAGAGGTAGCTGTGTTAGTCTGTGCAGGAATTCCAGGCAAAATCCAAAGAAACAAAACAAAACACAAAAACATGGTGGCACCTTAAAGATGAATTACTATATTTTTAATGTACACTTTTGTGGACCAGGTCCACATCTCCAGACATATGGCCACAGACTGAAATGTTGAATGAAGGAAAGCTGGAAATCTCATCTGCCACCCATTGGCCTGTTTTAGCTAAACCAAAAACAATAGCTTTGGCAATGGGAAAAACAGATAATGGCTTGTCCCTACCATTGAACAAAACAACTGGGGACAGTTATTTTGGCAGGCGCTATGGCTTCTGCTTCCCTTAGATCAAATGGAACAAGAATGAATTATCCTCCCTGCCTTAACTGCATGGACAACTAATCCAATAGGTCCAGTTATACTCCAAATCATCTCTGTAAGGACACGGGTGTGGGTTGAATGTGTCAGGACTCAATGTCTGCCAAGTCCAGCATCTGTTACTGAGATATTTTCACTGCCATTTCTGCTGAATCCATCTCTCTTCACTGGTTTCTGGATTCTTATGTAAGGACCAGCTTTATCCTGTTTCTGACTTATGGTGAACCACTAAATTAATGACCCCTAGAAAACACTTATCAGCATTGCTGCTCTGTTTTTATTGAATCAGTTCATGCTTGGTCCTCCTTTCCTGCTGTGTTCAACTTTTCCTGGCATGATTGTCTTTTTCCAGTGAGTTCTGATGTGCCTTAAGCTTTGATTTAGAATCATAGAATCACCGTAGGGTTGGAAGAGACCTTGAAGGTCTTCTAGCCCAACCCCCTGCTAAAGGCAGGAGACCTCATACTATCACAGGCAGATGTCTGTCCAGGCTCTTCTTGAAAACTTCCAGTGATGGGGCACCCACAACATCGGGAGGCAAGCTGTTCCACTTTTTAATGGCTGTCACCTTCAGGAAATTTCTCCTGATTTCCAGCTTGGCTCTCCCTCTGATGAGGTTTCTACCCATTGGTTCTTGTCATACCCTCAGGGGAAATTGAAAATAAATCAATGCTCTCATCCCTGTAGAAACCCTTCAGGCATTGGAAGACTGATATCATGTCTCCCCTCAGTCTTCTCTTCATCAGGCTAGACATGCCTAGTTCTTTTAGTCATTCTTCATACGATTTAGCCTCCAGTCCCCTTATCATCTTAGTAGTTCTTCTCTGCATTACAATGAATTATGAAGGCTACACACACTCCACCTTCCATTTTACCAACCTTAGAAGGTTAGAAACTTCTGGTTTAGAAGTCCAACCCCAGTGCTAGGGTTCGGTTGAAAGAACCTGGTGGAACTTGGTAGTCAGTTGTTGAGGTAGCAAAGAGTGAAAAAGAGAAAAGAATATTGGAGCCTTAAAAGAAAAAATGGAGCAGGCTTTTCGGGCTGTCTTTATTAACTTGGATGATGGTGCTCTGGGAAATATCTATAATTTATTTTGCTGCGCAGAAAACGTTTGCTGCCAACTTAATCCATGAAAGAGCAGAGTAGATAATGTAATTGAACCAGCAAATCATCTTTCTCCAGGACGGTCCAGCATTTAGACTGGAAGTGGAGTGGGAGGACAGAAGAGCAGGGACCCGAGGGGGCCATTCCTTGCATACATGGAAGCCCCCTCCCTCAACATTTCCCGTATTCATTTGCCTCCACAAGCACAACTCTTTGATTGGCCTGGAGGCTTGCAAGACCCACAGATGTGATTTGGATTCCCGGTGCATTGTTGACAACATGTGATGCTTCAACACAAGCAGGCAGAGCTGACGAAATTTGGCAGTAAAACAATATTGTTACTTTCCAGGGAACAGAGAAGTCTTATGTGATATATTGTTGTTACATGCCATCACACCACTTCCCGTCGAAGGCAACTGTAATATGGCTTTTGAGGCACACAAGATATTCATCGTTGCCACTGTCATTGAGTTTCCATGACCAAGCAAGGATTTATTTATTTATTTTATTTATTTATTTTCGCACTTATATACCGCACCTATTCCCAAAGATGGGACTCAGGGCGGTTCACAGCAGAACCTAGACCTACAGAATCTGGGTCTGGCACTTATCCATCACACCACTCTGGCTCTTGATACCTTATCTAGTATATCTGTCCCACTCACAATGCAACTGTTCTGCCAAGTCATTCTCATCCACTAGTCAGTTAGTCTATCAACTCCTCTGCCCTTGGAGAGACCCCAGGAAGGTGTTAGAGGGCAGAGAACCTATTGAGCTCAGTCCAGGCCTGATGATTGCTATGGGTTTTTTGAGCTGTTTGGCTGTGTTCTGGAAGGTTTTCTTCTTGATGTTTTGCCAGTCTCTGTGGCTGGCATTCTCTCTATGCTAGCCACAGAGACTGGCAAAACACTAGGAAGAAAAATTTCCAGAACATGACCAAACAGCCAACAAACAAACAAACAAACAAAAAAACACCTCACAACAGCCATCAGATCCCGGCTGTGAAAGCCTTCGAGAACACATCAGTCTAAACCATTTCTCTTCACTCCCTGGGGCACCACCTCCTTTCTGGGGTTGTCCTTTTTAGGAAGTGTTATCCAACAGTACTCAATACAGGGAGATGACACCACTCCCACATCCATTCTGCACGCCTCAACACCATGGTAGCCTAGGGCATGGAGAAAAGCATAAGGAGCACCTGAGGGAGTATGCCAAGAGAGGTGGGCCATGCACTCCTAAGAATTTGGCTCCTGAGGAAACCACCCATCAGTGCCTCCCCCCCCCACCATGCTACATCACTGATCAAATGTCAAGAATGGAGAACCACTAGCCCTCTAGATGTGTGAGGACAAACCCAACATCCCCCTCATACAATATGAGAACCAGGGGTCATCTTCTCAAATTGGGAGAGTGAGAACAGGCAACAAAAATATTCCTTTCCCCAGCATGTAGTAAGTCAGTGGAACTCCTTGCCACAGTATGTGGTGATGGCATCTGGCCTTAATGCCTTTAAAAGGGGATTTGACAATTTTTTTGAAGGAAAAGTCAATATCAGGTTATAAACCATAATGGGGATATGTGTTATCTCCAATCTTAAAAGGAGATCATCTCAAAGTGCCAGAGGTAGGAGAGTGGTATCAGGAGACAGGTATCTAGTGGTCTCATGTGCTCCCAGATGCCTTTGGTGGGGCCACTGTGAGATCCAGGAAGTTGGACTACATGGTCCCTTGGCCTGATCCACCAGGGCGCTTCTTAGTTCCTGTGTTGTTCTCCCCACAAAGTATGACCAATGGTTAAGGGCTGTGGAAACTGCAGTCTATGTGAAGAGCCAAAGATTCACTCCTTTAATAAAGTAATCTCTTAAAATACCTTTTTAAAAAGCAGCTGCACAGCAACTGAAATAAAGTGATGGAGGAGATCTAGTCATCAGCATTCCTTGTGAGCTTTGCTGGAACAGATCCATCCTCATGTGACCAAGGCTTCCTTTATCACTCCGACACCCGGAGTCCCTTTGTAACCTATTCTGCTGCACTCATCATCCTCAGCTTGGCACCCACTCAGCAGAGATGCTTATTAATAGCTAGGCAAGCCTTTTGTTGCTGCACCCTTGTGGTGACACCATCCTCAAGTGACTTCCTCTTCCAACTCCACACCCTTGCAAGCTGACCCTGAAGGACACTTAGACGGATGGGCCGTTTCCTAGCAACTTCTGATAAAAGACAAATGGTTAAGGTTGTGTTTTCATAGTGGCACCTCATCAGGACAGTCTTCTTTCTGATTAATAGACAAAGCATCAGTTTTCGTGCCAGCAACTGTCCATAACTTGAGGAATGTGACTTTGGCTCATGTGACCTTTTCGGCTTTGGGCAAAGCGATGCCATTCATGGCAGTTAGCTAGCGTAGATTAATGAGATCCGAGGGACATTTGGAATGCCTTCAAGTATGAACAGGAACATTGTGTTTATTAAAAGCTTATTACTTCTGCACAGACTGATCCTGTTCAGCCAGTGCAGCTGATTTTGAGGGTTCTCCTTCTGCAAACCTTGGTCTCTATGTTTGATTTTGATCCAAAGCTTTTTTCTGCTCTTGGTATTCCTCCTTGGTGTTCCTTGGCATTTGCTCTCATTTCACACTTCTCCAGCATCCCTCCACAGGGTTGGCCCTCCATCATGTTTTGGACAAGCATCCTAATATTAGGAAGGCACTGGCTTGCTTGTGAAACCAGCAATTTTCTCCGGGTCATAACTAGCAATTTTGGCAGGCTTGAACATCCACCTACACCCTGTCCCCTCCTCTTCCTCATGCTGCCACAAGAGAAACAAAAGGAAACCAGCTCCAGTTCTCCCGTCACTAGCAGTGAGAAGCAAAACACCACCTTCACTTGCCAAGTTAGTCCCACAATGATCCAATACCTGGGGGGGGGGGAGCTGCAGACCTCTAGCAAATGGCACTGGAGAAATGAGAGGAGGCCATTTCTACACTTTCTCCATCAAGCAATGTGGTCTTCAAACAGCGCCAACACCTTTTCTCGAATGCTGGTTCAAGTCCTCAGAATCCAGGCAGAAAGAAGCAAGCAGTCTCTGAGACCATCTTTTCCAGAAATGAACACAAGGAATTTGTAGGATCCCCTTTCTAGAGAGCAGTTGGTTTGATTCAGCGTGTAGGCTGCACGCTTCACTTGACACTTGGACACTATTACCTAGCCTATTGTGTAGATGCTTGTGTTTTTAGGGGTGGTGGGGGTGGGTGGGGGAGTATTTGGGGATTTGTGTGTGTGTGTGTGTGTGTTGAATCTGGTCTCTGGGTGTCTGAATTTTGTTGTATGTGTATACCATGTATATACACACAATGACAATTTTTATTTATTTATTTATTTATTTATTTATTTATTATTGACAGGAGCTCGGCTGCCCAACGGCCTCTGCCTTTCTCCCGTTGAAGGATAAACACAGGTCAACACATCGACTTCAAATCGGCAGCCCTTGAGCTTGGCCCTGGTTGCCCCACCTTAGTATATCCCAGGGAAGCATGCCTGGTGGCATTATAGAAACACTGAACCAAGTCGGTTAAATACAAAGGGCAGGTGGATTGCTAGGGGATTAGTCTGGACATCTAACAAGGTTTAAATCAGTGATTTCCTTGTGTTTTGCTTGGTTTTGAAGAAATCTCAGCTTGGTTTACGTTCCGATGGAAAGGTGAGGGGACAATCAGCGGTAATAATGGGGCTTCTTGCTAGAAGGACAGAGCTCTAAACCAGTACCCCTCTCTTATCAGCTCTCCTTGCCAAAGGGAAGACATGGTCCAAGATGCAACGAGTTCTTTCTGAGAGGGTATGGTTTGTTTCCTGTCTTTTAGCCCAATACCCAATTTCGCTAAGAAGCAAAAGCTTCACTTAGGTGGAGCACTTGCTTTTCTGATACAGGGACAGACATGGGTGTGCCTATGCACAACTTGTATCCAGAGCTTCACTCGAACATATTCAAATACCCTGATGATGAGAGTAGGGAGACACTTGTTGGATGTGGAAACTTGAAGAAGCATTTGTGGACCCACCACTTCATTTGACTCATTCAAGCTCCACATCTGAGAGGACTAAAACTTCCTCAACGGTGTGGGCTTGGCATTTTGTGTGTGACGATCATCAGGCAAGACAGTCTTTCAAATTTATTCCACTCTCTCTCCTTGGAAATCATATATTATCTATTACCGGCAGTCATTTGTCACAACGCTGGAAATAGGGAAGCAGGAACTAGGGGACATCCACTCAAACTGAGGGCTGGGAGAGTAATAACAGACTAAAGAACATATTTTTTCACCCAGTGTGTTGTTAGTCTGTGGAACTCCCTGCCACAGGATGTGGTGATGGCATCTGGCCTGGATGCCTTCAAAAGGGGATTGGACAGATTCCTGGAGGAAAAGTCCATCACAGGCTACAAACCATGATGGAGATGTGTAATCTCCAGGCTTAAAACCAGGGTACTTCAAGGACCAGATGCAGGGGAGTGGTATCAGGAGACAGATATCTAATATTGTGCGCTCCCACTGTGAGATACAGGAAGCTGGACTAGATGGGCCTTTGGCCTGATCCAGCAGGGCTCTTCTTATTTTCTTATGTTCTTATCCATCCAAGTGCTTCACAAAGTAGAAGGGGGGTTGAGAAGGCCTGAACCCTTGTACCCAAGTTGCTTTTTCTCGCAGCTAGCCTCTAATAATAAGATAATCTCCACTAGGGTATGCCACAAGCTATGGAAACTCACTAGGGAGTGGCAATGAGATAGCTACTCCTTGAACATGTCTTATACTGGAAGAATCTTATTAGAGTTACTATCAGTTGGATGCAACTTGATGGCATACAGCAGTGGTGGCCAAACTTTGGCCCTCCAGATGTTTTGGACCACAACCCCCACGGTCCCTTGTCATTGGCATACAGGCTTGGAATTCTGCGAGTTGTGGTCCAAAACATCGGGGGGGGGGCAAAGTTTGGCCACCACTGGCATACAGTATAACAAATGGTGGCCATATATCAAATATCTATGGAGGTGCAAAGGCAAGAGAACGTGCATGCCCTATGTATGCAGTGAACGGGGGAATAAGCAAGGGCTCAGTGTTACAGAAGAGGGACAGCAAACTGGGATAGGGTGTTTGAGAATGTTAGATAGCTGATGAAAAGGGAAGCAGAATTAATCTTTAGGAGAACAATCGTCTACAGTTAATGTCATGCTGCAGTCCTTTTGACTTAAGGAAAATTACTGTCATGGGTCTGTGTGCCTACATAATGATGTGTCTGTGTTTGTAAGAGCAATTGTACCCTCTAGTGGGCAGAATGAATAAAGCTCACAACATTGTTCTACAACAGTGATGGCAAACCTTTTACAGACCGAGTGCCCAAACTGCGATTCCAAACCCACTAATTTTTCGCAACGTGCCAATATAGCAATTTAACCTGAATACAGGTGGATGTGAAGGGGCGATGTCAGGTGTCCACAGAAAGGGCTCTGAGTGCCACCTTTGGCACCCATGCCATAGGTTCGCCAACAGTGTTCTACAACATTATAAGCCTTCAACACTGGCAGTAAACAAGCTTTTCTTCCCACTATGTCTGACACTGATTTGGTGTGCAGCATGAAATCCACTCAGCCAAACAAGGGTTTATATTGTTGTATTATAGCAACACAAGAGTGTGCATGTGTCACTGTAAAAGGTAAAGGTTCCCATGCTAGTCATGACTGACTCTAGGGGTGGTGCTCATTTTCATTTTCAAGCCTAAGTGCCAGCATTGTGCAAGTCCAAAGCTTGGCGGTTTGAATCCCGGGTGCCACGCAGTGCAGCGAGCTCCCGCTGTTAATCCCAACTCCTGCCAACCTAGCAGTTTGAAAGCATGTAAATGCAAGTCGATAAATAGGCACTGCCATAAAAAATGTGTCCAGCCATGCCAGCTGCAACATCACAGCCTTAAGCTTTAGCTCCCAACACAATGAAAAATTCATGTTTAACAAGTACTTCCTAAAAACAGAAAAGAGTAGAGATGCAACCTTGCACTTTCCTTTGGTCTTACATGCATGAGTTGTGCTTCAGTGTTCTACCTCCCACTGAGGCTGCATGCAGCAGTCGCTTTCCATGACATCCCAACTAGCAATGGTTTGTTTTGTGTAGTCCCAGAATTGTGATTCATCTTAACTGGTTCCTAGGCCATACGTTTTAGCTCCTTTTACATGAGAGAAACAAGCCAGACTCAAGAACCAGAATCCAGGAAGTAGCAAGCTGGATTCTTTCCAAGTTTATAAAAAAGCAAGTGGGACCAAAGACTGCTCTTTTCTGTTTATGCGAACCTCCCCCTTTTCCTTCACCATCAAGTTTGCAGTTTGTGCAGATGGTAGGGAAGGATTTTCTGGTCTTCAACGAGTATCATGTTTCATTCTGGGAGTCCTACCTACTTGGCCAGCGCTTGACAAATGCCTCAATGAGGTGCACTTTGCAGGAAGGACTAAATTGAAAGGATTTGAGGTTCAGCTCACCAAGTCCTCCTCAAGCTGCCTCCTCAGAAACAAAGCTCCCAGGGAGCATTGGAACAAGAATAGAAATCTTGGATGGAGCTTGATCCGGGGAAGCCTCAAAGCCTTCTAATTTGGGCCTTTCTGTCAGGTTCAGCACGTTAAGGTCTGTGCAAGGTAGGCAGAACTCCAGGAATGGATTACGGCAGTATTTCTAGAACATCTGAAAATCCCATCCCTACATGCAAGTTGAAAATGGGACCAAAGGATTCTGTTCCAGGGAAAGACGGCTCACAATTCTGAGCCTTTATTCACATGATGCTGAAATACAGTTTTGGTGAACCAAGTGCAGCCCAAAAATCTTACCTCTACACAGGCTGCACTTTTCACAGATATCTTACACGGTTGGAAAGGAGCAACCTTTGATCAATGTTCAGTAGAGGGAGGGGTGGAGTCCCATATATACTCTGCAGCTCTTTGCTTCCTGTTTGAATAAATCAACAGATAGCAGGGCAGATGTTGCAATTAGAGATGGGCACGACTCAAAAAAATGGTGTTTCGTTTGTCGTTTAGGGGGTCCATTTCGGTTCGTTTTCGTTTTTCATGAATTTTTGCAAAAAACGTAATGAAACAAAAAATGAAACCGAAAACAAAAAACAGCAATTTTTCGTTTTTGTTTTTTCGTTTCTTTACGTAACAAAACGAAAAATGACTTTGTCTCCAAAATGAAACGAAACGAAACACCAGAAATTTTGTTGTGCGTTTCGTTTTCGTTGCGGCAAATACATTGAACTGTAATGAATGCTAATGAAACAGCAGTTTTGTGCCCATCTCTAGTTGCAATATTGCCTGCTGGAGGCCAGGACTGCCCCATCTCTGCTGTCTCTCCAGAAGCAGGCAAAGACCTTCCTTTTCAGGCAAGCTTTCCCTGAATGAGGGACTACTCTACCTACTAGGTGACTTTTCTATGGATTACTATGCATGATCACATTGATTTCATAAAAACATCAGCATGTTAGTTTCCACCCCTCGTGATGGATTTTTGTATGTGTGCTCTTTGTAGCTTTCATGTTACCTTTTAATGCGATGCCTCTTCTATTCCCTGTTCTTAACTTCCATATGTCCTAAATGTTCTGGGCTGTATATTGTCCCTCATTATTGCAAGTCACCTTGGGCCCTTTTCATAGGAGAAAGGTGGGATAAGGATAAGGGTTAGGGTTATGACCTGAACTCAGATATCCTGAGTCGTAGTCCAACCCTCTGTCTACCGCGACATATTGGCTCCTGGTGTTGTCTAGGTGCATACAATATGTGCGTGAAGGCAGTCTACAGAAGGGCAATATCTGTGCATACAGTAGGACCCCTGTATCCACTGATTCTTTATCCACTGATTCAGTTATCCACAGTTGGCAGAGGAAAACAGAGGTTTTTTCAATGTATTCCTTTGTTAGCTCGTCATGTGATTCCATGTTGTATATTGCCCAGAGTAGCCCTAGGAATAGATGGGTGGTATAAAAGTCAAATAAATAAATAAATAAATAAATAAATAAATAAATAAATATTTTTGAGATCAGTTATGCAACGAGAGTCAAGAAAGGCAAGCACTATGGCCAGATCACTGATAATCCACGGCGATCCACAAACCACTTATTTGCTGTTGAATTCTTAATGCCTCCAAGACCCCAAACTCTTGGGCTTTCTCTCATCCAGAGCAATGCGAAGAACAGAAAAGACAGATGCCATAAAATTTGTTTTAACCTGGCTTCATTAATTGTCGAGTTGTACATCTGAGTTTTGTGGGACTGTTAGGTTGGGGTTGTTTTTAATAGCACAAGACACCTCAAGTCTGATCATAGCATTACAGTACAAATAATAATAATTAAAAAAATGAACCCAAATACACCGTCCTCATACAGTGTGTGTGGGGAGGAAATGAGATTCTAAATATTTACAAGGGATGGATGAGAGCGGGATGTCACAAAAAATATTTACACAAAAGGAACATGAGCTCATCGGCATATACATTTTACATCAGTTCTCTCTCTCTCTCACACACACAAGTAAAAAAAAAAATTAAGAATAAAAAATAAGACACTATATAAATTAAAGAAAAGAGACCTAGAAATCACCCAAGTCTTCCTGGGATGATCCTCATATGTGGCTCAAAAAGACAACTCAAGTTTTCCACAGCAGGAAGAGAAATAATAATAATAATAATAAACTGCACAACCACCATGGATTTGTCCATTTTGCACTGGAACTCGACGATAGAAAACGTACTGCAGATGCTGAAGCTACAGAGCACATGTTTAAAACTGCACCATGCCCGTCTCATCAGTTTCTGTTGCACAAAGTTCTGGAGGCCAAGGTCATGCCGAATCCCCCTTTAAAAAAAAAGCAAAACGGGAGCCCGTTGGACCGTTCTGTTCTCTAGCACGTACAGGTCACCACTATGTCATCTTTGTACCAGATGAGATGAATTTGGGGGTGGGCGTGGGGGCAGGTAGAACACACAAGGGACCAGATTATCTTGCTAACTAAGCACAGAAGCAAACAGTTCTCAAGCACGTTTTGGCCGAGTGTAGCAACCGCTGCCTCAGCTGCGCAGTTGTCATGTCACTCTCACCAAGCAAACAAGCCCCCCCTACCCCCGCCCCCACCCCACCCCACCCCTGGATTATGTCTGCAACGACGTAGGCACAATTGTTTTCGTTGTCATCTGCATAATTTTTGTTTCTTTTTAAAAAAAAACCTGATTAAAACATTTTAAACTACCACACGACCCCATGTACTTGCTATGCCTACCTAAGGTGCCCGTCGAGGAGTTCTCAAGTTTCCTTTGACTTAAGATTTAAATGCATGCTCGTGAAGAGCAACTGAAATTGGAGTATGTATTGCCAAAGGCAGTGAGAAGGAGTGAGGGAATTCCGATGAAAGCTCAGCCCATCTAGCAATTAGGAGGGAAGCAGCAAATAGCAAGAGCACAGAGAACCGGCTGGTTGAGTTTTTGATGGAACTTACCTTGGTCCCATAGGGCCGTTGGCTACAGCTGATAAGGGCAAGGTTTTATGGCTGACGGTGCATTGCACTCCTCACTGAGCTTTGTCTTAGACTAATACTTCACGTCCCTCTCGCTGCAGTTCGCGGCCCTGCTGGAGACCGGTTCGAAGGAATGTAACCTCACGTCCTTGTGGGGTCAATCCGAGTTTGAAGGAATGTAACCTCACGTCCTTGTGGATTCAATCCGAGTTCACCCTGACCACGCCCTCTGAACTGCGCTCCAAGTGGGGTGAGAGATTCCCGTCCTGGAGCTTGGGAATCTTTTCAATCCACTTCTCAATCCGTGTTGAAAACCGATTTCAACATGGAGGCAGGTTCACCTCGGCTCGAGGAAGGACGTGAAGTAACCACCTTAGAGGGGTTTCCCATTGGGGCTCAAACTTATCCAGTTCCTTCCTGCCATTAAACCTGAGTTACATTCCATTGCCCCCTCCTCTCCTGGGAGCAGAGTGGTGGCCTCCTTCCAACAGCAAACACAAGGAATGGGAAGGAGGGAGGTCCAGATGTTCAACTCTTTAAGTTTTATACTTTCAAAATTAACCACCATACATGAGCAGAACTGCATAGTTAATTTTATGGCTTGCTAAGGGGAGAGTGGGGAGGGGCGCAAGTGTTTGTGAGTGCTCAAGACCATTAGAACAGCATCAAGTACAGGAGACCAAGGGGATGCTCCTTGCTCCTTCAAGCTTAGGATACTTTCAGGTTTCATGCGCTTCGGTTTTGTGGCCATGGCCGTACTGCCTGACCCTTTGCACAGCACTTGCTAGATCAGGGGTTCTTAACCTGCAGGTGCCCAGGTGTTTCTGGACTGCAACTCCCAGAAACCCCTTCCAGTACAGCGAGTGGTGGAGGCTTCTGGGAGTTGCAGTCCAGGAACATCTGGGGACCCACAGGTTGAGAACCATTGTGCTAGATTGACCAACCCATCTTTGAAATTAAACTATCAGGCGAGGCATCCACTCAAGAAGGAAAGACGGAATGCAATGTCTTATTTTGAACCTGCACACATGACAGGCTCAGATGGGATGAACGCCGGGAGCTGTTTAAGAGCAGTCATGCTTATGATCTGAAAGCTCTAAGCTTTTCAGAAGTCTAACCTTTGTGGCCCTGTCTCCTCACAAGACTGCAAAGAAGAAGGAAAGTTTTTTGTCCTTCAGATTTTGTGGAGTGCTGCTGCTGGGCATAAGATTTATGGAAGCTACAGATACAAAGCAAGCTTGCTTCTGATCTTGCGTAGCAGGTGGGTAGAAAATGTAAGGCTGATAAATGGAGGGGTTACAAGGAAAATTAAGGCTTTCATGACAACAGAGATTTGCCCTGCAGCCCTCACTACCTGAACACTTACTAGCATCGATGCAATGGACTTACGCATTCTGACACCTGGAGGAAACCAAATTCCCCGTTTTGGTTGGCAGCAAAATGCAGCCTTTTCAACAGGACAAAGAACTTAATGGGTTAGGGGCCCAAATTGTGAATACTTGGACTTGCATGGACCATGGGCACACTTTGCTTGCTAACCAAAGCTCACAAGAGCAAAAATGAGCTTGTTCCCAAGAAAACTCGTATACAGGGATGGCCCCAACTTCTTCTGAGTTGAAAGCAAAACAAAACTTCTCCAAGTTCTTCACAAGGTTGTTGGGGTGGGGTGGGCTGAGCAGGGGGGGGGGCTGAGGTAAACCTGGTTCACAGTGAGTTTTCTGGCCACTCCATTTATACTTAGCACATTCAGGAACTATGTCTACAAAAAAAAATCCTAAACCAGTGGTTCTCAACCTGTGGGTCCTCAGATGTTCCTGAACTGCAACTCCCAGAAATCCTGGCCAGCTCAGCTAGTGATGAGGACTTCTGGGAGTTGCAATCCAGGAACCTCTGGGGACCCACAGGTTGCGAACCACTGTTCTAAACTTTAAAATCACACATTTCGCAACAACAGCAAAGCAAGGCAGAAGCACTCTTGTACTGACCCTAGGGGAAAGTGGTGGACTCCGGAGGACCAAATGACATGTTGCATTGGAGAAGTGCTTTTGTGCCTCTGTGAAACCGCATGGAATGACGACGAACCAAAGTGTTTGTTCCAACGGGATCTGATGTAGGCCTTTTTCTTTCCGTCACCTGTGTTAGCAGCAAAGGCACTCCCAGGGCACTTTCTGTTGACTTCAACCCACCAATGCAGCTGCAGGGGTCCAGAAACAGAAAGCATCTTGGAGTGGACCCTGGCCATTTGGTGATTTGCTTCAAGTTCATGAAATCAAGTAAACAAAAAAATCTCTGTACCTTGCTAAGTGTGGAACCTGTATATTGTTCACAAGGTGGACACATAGGTACAGTTCGACCGCCTAAGGAGAGGTGGACAGCTGGGGCCCCATCATGTTAGAAAGCATAGTAGATCTGTCGCTACAACTAATATGCAATTCTTCTGCTACAAGCATTTTAAAAAGTGAGAAAGATGGCACCCCACTGAGGGTATCCCACCATCGTGAATCCAAATGTATAACACATGGAGTTGCCTTACTTGAAGAACAGAGGAACCTCTGTTTTGGATTCCCACCATCCTAGACCACCTGGAAAGGCAGTCTGGGGATAATGGGAGGGTCTGCACCTCTGCCTTACTGACCGAAGGAAACAGGTGTGGCGTGATGGCAAACTTATAGGCCCTCAGGTAAAGCCAACCGGCATTTTCCCGAATTTGCAGAGCTTGGCCACTAAATTCACAGCTGTGTGGCTATGTTGTTACGAGGACCAGCTCTGAATGGATAATCAGAGGTCACTGTATAATCCCTTTGCAAACACCTTTGCTTGTTATTGATTTCTTAAGAGAAAATATTGATATGAATGGCATCATCTGGCCATTCTCCCATCAGGACCTCTCCGGTCGGCTGCTTATCGGTGGATCAGTTGCTGATTGCATTGGATCTTAACATGAACTAGAATTATGCAGACAGGAAATGGTGCTGCCATTCTTCGGAAAACCACCGCCACAACACAAGAAGTTACACGGAACAAACGAGGTGAAATCATCTCATTCTAGGGTTTGATTGCACCAAGCCTAAAAGGACCGAGTCAAAAGTGTTCACGGCAGCTGGAGAGTTCCTTAAAATCTTCTCCAATGCTCGCCTAAAAGAAGCTCTCACCTAGACGGAAGTGGCCGCATCAACCTATCAAGACTATACACTGTGCATGGTGGGGTTCTGAAGAGACGTGACAAAGCTCTGGGGACTGCCATTGCTTGAAACCCTAAGGAAAGTGAGAATTATTCAGAGCACAATCCCAAATCCCTCCCTCTGGTTTCCTCTCTTCCTCAAGACTGGTGTTCAAATTTCAACAAACGCCTATAAGATTGCTGCCGCCTGCTTTCGAACAAGGTGCGTGCAAGGGGGTGGGGGAAGCTATACAATTACTAGATATAAAAACAGGAAGCAATGTTTGTGTGTGTGTTTTAGGGAAGGAAGCTGGAAGGGCAGGGATTCAGTGGGGGGTCGATGGCAGGGGTTGTTCTGACATTCCCACCCCCCCTTTTTAAATTTTATGTATCGCTGAAAAAATAAAACCAGTCCGCTGTCCCGCAGAGGCTGCTTACATTCTATCCCTTCTCCCCCACCTCCCCCAACCGAGCTCACTCGGCATGGATCTCGGTCTCTGGCCGCTGCAGGCAGAGCTCTGTGGGGAGGAAGGCTCCCTGGCCCAAAGCGGTGGCGTAAGTCCTGCTGTGTGGGTGAGCAAAAGGGGGCCCCAAACCCCCTCCTCCGGCGTAGCCCCCTCCTCTTTGGTGCGGAGGCAGGGTGTGGTAATCATCCAAGTTATCGTACTGGGACACCACCGTCAGAGTGCTTTGCCGTTTGCCCAGGGTTTGAGAGGGGTAGAAAAGGCTGCCGCCTCGCTCCGCGCTCTCAGGGTGCTGGAGGCGGAGGCTGTGGCTCCGCTCGGGCTTTGGGGGCGGGGCCGCGGGTTGTCCACCGTGCTCGCCCTCTGCATAGCAATCTCTGGAGTGCTTTTCGGAAGCGGGGGGTGCCCTGCCTCGAGGCCGCTCCATATCGGGCCTCTCCTCAGCCGGCTTCGCCTCTTTAGGATTGAGTCTGAACGTCTCGTGGTTTGCCGGAATGTACTTCCCCCCCGGCTGTGGGTAGGCCATGGGTTCCGGAGATTCCTGGTGGCCCTTTGGTCGGTAATCAGGATACGGAGGCCCGTTTTTGGATTCTGGAGGTGGCTTATGGCTGGCTTCGTGAGGCAGATGGGTCCTGTGCTCAGCTGAATGGCAACTGGCGTCATGGTGCTTTTTGCTCCTGAGGCTGCTTTGCTTTTGAGGGAGGGACGGCTTCTCTGCCTGCCCATTCCCAAAGGCCCCGTGATAATGGACTCGGTCTACCTCAGGTTCCGGATGGGGAACGTAGTAGTGGTCTTCTCCCTCGGGAGTCCCTGCCTTGCCTGCGTACCTCCCTTCTTTCCCGTCGGCCACGGTGAGGAGTCCAGTTTTCCCAGGATCGGATTTACTGCGCAAGTGAATGACGTCCACCGCCCGTAGGTCGTCCGGCAAGAACGGGGCTACGTTGTCGTACTGGGACATGACGGGCCCTTTCACTTTCTGGCGGGCGCGGCTCTCTCGGCGGATGGACTGCATGCGGTATTTCTCCATGTCCTCTAGATCCCAGGAGACGTACATGGGCTTGAGGTCGGGGGCAGGGGGCACATCCCGGCTGATGAAGCTGTGCTCTTTACCCGCCGTGTGCCCGGCGAGGCCCCCTCGAGGGTACGGCGGCAGGCCCGGGTAACGATAGAGGCTCTTGGTCTGGAACCTGGAGTAGGTGGTGAAGTCTCGGCTCGGGAGAGGATGGAACTGCCTCAGCCTCATGGTACTGTAGGGATCCAGGTCACAAAACCCACCACCGTCAGGCGCCGCATAGCAGGAGGAGCCGGGCGAGCTGGAGTATGGGCTGTACCGGTAATGCACCCTCCCGTTCTCAAAATAAGGCTGCAGTTGCGTCACATGGTAATCGCCATGGGGCTGGTATGGCTTATACTGGTAGAGAGGTCTTGGGCAGTAGAGGGGCTCCTCATCAGGAGGCACCTCTGTGCGCGAGATGGGGACCGATCGGATGGCGGACGGAGCGGTCACGTGGAGCGAGTGGACCCGCCGAATGGTTGGGTAAGGCGGCGTCTCCTCCGCGTAACTCGTGCTCCTCATTGGCGGGCTCATGGCGGACATGTACTCCACCCGGCTGCGAGGCTTGGAGTGATGAATGGAGGAGGCCTTCCCTTGCATGGCGTACGTGTTGTACCTGGGGCAGGCGGCCATGGGGGGCTCTGGAAAAGAAGGGTAGCCCGGGTGCTGCTCGGATTTGCTGTAGTAGCGTGGGGCCGGGACGTTTTCGACTCTGTGCTGGTGGAGGAAGGCAGGCTTGTGAGGTGGGTAGTTCTCGGGCCCCGGAGGCTCAGACGTGCCCTCGAGCTTTGAATGAGAAAAATAGGCAGCTGGAAGGCCTGCTTGTTTAGGTGGTGGTGGTGGCGGCGGCGGCGGCGGCGGTGGAGGATCCTCTGCTGGCGGCTGCGATGGTAGGGTGGAAGAAGCCACGAAGGCATGGTAAGTGGCAGGATTTGTGCCATCTATATGGTTTGAGTGCATGGCTGCTGCGATCTTGCTTTCCATTGTCCTCACAGGTGGCACCGGAGGCGTAAATCCATAGGAAGAGGAAGCTGGGACCGATTCAGACCTCAGGTGCAAAGGGGGAGCCCTGGCGCTTTCCCGTGACTTTTCCAAATGCCCTTGGTGAAACGTTGCCACCGGGGTGGCTGACGTACACTGGATGATGGCGTTGTCCTCCATCAGGCAACTAGGAGCGGGCTCTGCTGGCCGAGGTTCAGGTGGTTTGTCCGGAGTTGCTTCCCCTCGCATCTGGGGCGACAAAAAGCATACCAAACGTTAATTCTGACCCCCCGATCCACAAGGACATTTTACATAAGAACATAAAAAGAGCCATGCTGGATCAGGCCAAAGGCCCATCTAGTCCAGCTTCCTGTATCTCACAGTGGCCCCGCCAGATGCCTCTGGGAGTGCACAAGATGAGATATCTGTCTCCTGATACCACTCCCCTGCATCTGTCCCTTGAAGTACCCCAGTTTTAAGCCTGGAGATTACACATCTCCATCATGGTTTGTAACCTGGGATGGACTTCTCCTCCAGGAATTGTCCAATCTTTTGAAGGCATCCAGGCCAGATGCCATCACCACATCCTGTGGCAGGGAGTTCCACAGACTAACAACGTGCTGGATGAAAAAATATTTTCTTTTGTCTGTTCTTACTCTCCCAGCCCTCAATTTGAGTGGATGTCCCCTAGTTCTAGTATTTTGTGAGAGGGAGAAGAGTGTCCCTCTATCCACTTTACTCATGCCCCACATTGTTTCGTACGTCTCAGTGATATCCCCCCTCAGGTACCTTTTTTCCAGACTAAAGAGCCCTAAATGTTTTAGGCTTTCATCATAAAGGAGGTCCCCCAGGCCATTTTGAGCTGAACTGAAACTTTAGGGACAACCTGAAGGAATTTCTCTATACAAAACAACTGACAAAAGACTGTTTCTTTCCGAGTCAGCCACAAACGAAACTTGGATGGGCAGCAGCCTATTGTGCTGGGTGTATTTCTTTATGTCTTTATTTTAGTCTTGTTTTTTCCCGGCCGACTGCCCTAATGCGGGGCATACAACAACCCAACCGCCCCCAAATACGAAACGCTCAATACTGAAAGTCATAGAATCATAGAGTTGGAAGAGACCTCAAGGGCCATCTAGTCCAACCCCCTGCAAAATTTAAATAATTCAAACATGGATACACACACCTAACTAAGGGTGATGCTTTCCAGAAGCAGTACAAAGAGATTTTCTATTGCTACCAGAAAGCCAGAAGACAAGAGTTGGGGCAACAGAATGGCTATTGGTGATATCCAACGCCAGTGGATATCATTGCTCTATCAAAATAGGGAAAGTCATCAAAGAACCTTTTGTCAGATGGGTGTATCTTTTACTGTGTAAACTACACCAGTACAATCCCCTCGAAAGAGCACCAGCAACTGAGTGGCAAGAGAAAGTTTGGGTCAAAATACCTCTCAGTCAGAAGGCACCAATATTTCTCTACTGGTAAGGGGGGGGGACCAGACTTATTATTAGAGGGTGTTGGCTCTTAAAGTTGGCCACAGTAGATCCCACTATCTGCTGCTACATTTCCTAGAACAGTGGTGGCGAACCTTCAGCTCTCCAGATGTTTCAGACTGCAACTTCCAGAATTCCAAGCCTAGATTGCCAATGGCAAAGGACTGTGGGAGTTGGGGTCCAAAACATCTGGAGTGCCAAAGGTTCGCCACCACTGTCCTAGAACATGAATGTTAACACCTTATTGTCAAGAGCTGTGTGAGGTGCAAATCCAACAGCGAAATCCAAATTGTCCACGGAAGGTGTGCCTTCAATCGGGCTTAACAAGTGCCTCCCTCCCTACTTGATGCCTCTGGATACTTTGGGGGGGGGCAAAGAAAAGCACAAAAATCAAACAGGGATGTTTAATTTTTACAAACATTTTCTGTTTTGCACCGTGGACTGCAAGTACTGGGCAAGAAGGGCTGAAGACAGGCATTGGCTGCAGGATTACCTGAGTGAAGTTGGGCAACCCTTTACTGGCTGCAGCAGGTGCTTGTCCCGTAGCTGGCTGGTGATCGGCTGGTTTCGGTGGTGGGAGCTGGTGGCCACCTGCCACAGTGTGCGTGTCAGTTCTCAGATCCGTATCTCCCCATGTGTGGTTAGTGGCCACCACATTCGGGGGAGAAGGGACAATGCACTGGGTTGATACTCCAGGATCAGTGTCGGATGCTGCTGCCTGGTGCTTTATCATGTATGCGAGAGCCACAGTGGCTGTTTTCTCTCCAGCGATTACAGGAGGGAACTGGCATTTCTCTTCTCCGGTGCAGGTGGGGAAATGGAGCTTGGTGCTGGCATGGTTCTTCTCCGCCGAGAGACAAGGATGAAGGGCCGGAGCGTCTGTCGGCATCTCCGCCACGGACGGCTCTGACGGAACAGATCCTCTCACGCCAGGGGGAGGGTGGCTCTGATTCTCAGGTGCCACAGAATGAGCAAGGTGGTGTGTGTCTCCCAACAGATATGGAGGGAAGTGGGAGTGGTCCCAGCCCATGTCGGGGACACTGTGAGGGCCTCCGGGCATGTCAGTGGAGACAAGGGTGTGATTCCGGCTTCCAGGGGCACCGCCCTGGAAGTGGTTGCTGCCGTCGGGCACGTTTGGGAGGCCCTGATCAACAGGGAATCCACTCCGATGGTGGTGATCCCCAGGCCCCACGGCCTGCAAACCTAGTGGGTGCTCTGGCAGGGGAGCGTACAGGTGAAGCTTTTCAGAAGCAAGGCTAGAATACGGAAGGAACTTCTCTGCCGTTCCTCCTAACTCGGCCTCTGCACAGCCGGCGCCCTCAGAATGAACGTCAGGTTTCTTCTGGGTCTGAGCAGAGGCGTGCTGGGCAGACTCTGCCAAGGCTAAGGCTAGGATGCGAGCTGCGTTTTTTGGAGGAGGAGGAGGAGGGACAACAGAGACAGAATTGACGGGAACTGCATCCTGGGGGGAGTCGAGAGTTACTGCTCCTAGTGGGAGGAAGAGTAGAAAAACAAAAAGGTGGGAAAAGAGCATGATTTATGTTATCCTGTAAGGAGAGTGAGCAATTCCTACAGAGACCATTATTGTTTTTTAAAGATTCCTCCACCTTTGACAGTGGGAACTCCTTGGAGTGCCAAAGGGCGTCTTCTGTCAGACATGCAAAGAGGGACAGCAGTTCCGCGTGGAAAGCGCAAGAGGTTTTCTAAAGGTTCCTGAGGCACTCCTAAGTGGGTTAGGCAGCAGAGAACGCAGAAAGGAAAGGACAGATCCTTGGATGGGATCTTTTGCCCCAGGGTACTTTTGGCCAAAAATAAAAGAGAGAGAGAGAGGCTCCCCTTCTTCAAGTGTAGCCAGATTTACTTATTTACTTATTTCTTTATTAGCTTTTAAAAATAGAAAGTCTATCAGATGGGATACTGGTGTGTACGGATGGCAAGAGATCATTTTCATGTTATGAAAGAGTGAAAAGTTATAGGGCTTTATATAAAATAGCCAAGCATTTATTACTTGCGATGGAAGGAGACCGCAGAGAAGCTGGGGGGGTTCCTTTAATTTTCTCTATTAGGGCTCTGGAAGACACACACCCTGGCTCTTTTATTTCCAGCATCTTTCCCCCTCTCTTTTAAAGGCACGCAGAGAAGTGAGAGCGCTGGTCGCTTGTGAATTTACAGAAAGAATGGAGGAAAACACACTGTACCTGGCTGGGTCTGTCCGGAAGGTACAGGCTTACTCTGGTTGCTGCTGCTGTTGTTGACCCTGGGCTCTTCAGCCTCTGCTTGAAGCTCGGGTTTCTTAGCATCTTCTGGATTCAGCAAATCTTCTGGGTGCCCTTCACCGGATCTCACCTCAGGGGGTTTCAGGGGTGAGGTCAACAGCTGGGGTGAGGAGGTGGCTGTGGCTTCGCTGGTGGCAAAATCCCCCTTGGCCCAGTCTGAGGAGGGCAAGCTCCCAGGTCCTCCTCCTATTATGACGTCCGGCATTCGGCTGGTTAGAGCGAAGGGGGCTGGCTCTAAGACATGGAGTGGCGATTTCAGGGGCTTCCTCCCCATCTTGGGGGAGAAGGCGTACACAATCTTTTCGGAGAAGGACTGGGGTTTGGAAGCTTTCTCTTCCGTAGGGCTCAAGTCTAGCGTGAAGAACGGACTCATGGCCTTCTCTTGAAAGGGGGAGACAGGTTCAGAGCTGGTGGCACTGCCAGGGGTCTGGCACTGGCTGCCGGAGTCCAGCTCCTTCCTCGAGACGTTGGGTTTGTCCTTGACATGGAAGTCCATTGAGTCCAGAAGGGATGTGCTGCTGTCGAGACACTCGGACTCGGCTTTGGGGGGACTGCACTGAAAAGACATGGGGTCAAAATCCAAGCTGGCCACGCCAATCTCAGGCGGGCTCAGGTCAACGTCTTCTGTGGATTTGCGGGAGAGCAGAGCCGGAATGTGGAGATGACCTTCCTCCCCGTCGCTCTCCGGCTCGTGGGGCAGGTTGTCGTAGGAATTGCATCGGTTCATGTTCCCCAGGAGCTCTCCGTTAAAAGAAGCAGAGAGCGCGTCGCTGCTAGACCTTGGCCTTCGGGGCCGAAACAGCTTGGAATCGCCTAGCAAGGAAGAGAGCAAATGCCCATTAATACAGACTGTCCTGGGACAAGAGTTTTAATTTTTAGGTTGCAGGGTGATACATTCCAGATGTGGCCAATCCCCACCTCTGGTAGCCATGTCTTGGGAATAATTTTTGTACTCTTACATTTTGCATCACCTCAAGTTTTTGTGCAAAACTGATGCTTCCCCTCCTCCATTCTTCTATTCCAAGTTACAACCTAGCAGGGAGAAATACTGTATTTTTCCATGTATTACAACACTATTTTTTTCTAAAATCATGGCACTAAAGATTAAGGGGTGTCGTATACAGACATGTAAGCTTTTCCCAAGGGGTGGGGTGGAGGAGAACCCAAACTGACCTTGCTGTTTCCCTTCCTTTCCGGCAGTCCTTGTTTACTCTCCATATCCTGAAGACTGTTCTGTGTTTTGCTTTTGCAAGGATTGGAGCCTTCATTTCAGCAGGGAAAGGCCTTGGGGTTGAGCAACCCATGAAGCAGTGCCTTTCCACGCTGAAAAGAAGGATCTACTGCCTTCAAGAGTAAAGCAGAGAGGATGGCAATCAAGCGCTGCTGTAAGGAAATCAGAAGACGGTGGGAAACAGCAAGGGGTGACATACAGCAGGGACAGTTTGGAGGAGAATCCAAACTGACCTCGCTGTTTTACTTTCTCGCCATGAATGCTTGGTTGCCCTCCTCTCTGCTTTGTTTTCCTTTTGCAGGGATCAGATCCTTCTTTTCAGCATGGAAAGTCACTTCTTAATGGGCTGCTCCAGGCCCAAGCCTTTCCCCTGCTGAACAAAAAACTCTGGTCCTTGAAGAAAGCAAAGAGGAGAGGAATCTTCAGGACATGGAAAGGAAAGGAAACAGTGGGGGTTGGGGTAGAGGAGAATTCAAGGAGGATTTATCAAAGTTATTAATTTGGGGTCTTAAAGTGGAAAATGTCTAATACATGGCAGCGTCTTATAGATAGAAAAAAATATAGGCACTTCTGTACTGGATTTTTTTAAAAAATAGTGGAGTGTTTGTTTTTTTAATTGACACTCAAGAAATCAGAGGTCACCAATTAAGGAACAAAAAGGACCCCACAGGTGGACTAGAACCAAGAAATGATGCCATCTTACCATCTATGGCATGTAAAGATGAGAGGGACTCTTCACTCTTAGCCGAACGCAGTGTCCCACTGTCCCCTCGCCCTCCTGGGTAGCCAGAAACAGAACAGTGGCAGGAATTTAATAAACATTCCCAGAACGTTCTCAGGGGGGGGAAAAAATTCCACAGAAAATAGCACATTCCTTACATTAGTCATTTTCTAACTTTTGCCCTCTAAACTTGGTCAATCCGTTTCAATACAAACAGAGGAGACAGTTTCCTTATTTATGTTGTTAGTGCCACTTTTAGCACTGTTATCATTTATAGAAGAGGTGGGGAAAACGGGTCTCTCCAGATGTTGTTTGGCTGTAGGCTACACTGAGGAGGGATGATGGGAATGAAAGCCTGCCTTATGACAAGTTCTGAAGAACTGTAGTTGAATTTTAGGAAATAAATATTAATATAATAATCTCAGCAATGTGTGCTGCATATACACCACCCCACAGCAGTTAACAGCACTTTCTGGGACTGCTGACAATTTTATGCAGGTTACACATTGTGGGGCATGCTCATAGTTGGAATTCTAGCTCCCTATCAAAGAGAAGGAAGATTCAGAATATTTTCAAACATGGAATTAATGTTTTATTTGTGTATGTTTTATGTGGGTGTGTTGAAGGGTTTTTTAATGTGTGAGAGAGTGTTTGGGGATTTGTGTGTGTGTGTGTGTGTGTTGAATCTGGTCTCTGGGTGTCTGAATTTTGTTACACACAATGACAATAAATTATTATTATTAAAATCTGTTCTATCAATGATTAGAAAAGAGTAGTAGAGATTAAGGCTCTAGCTAGCTTATATTAACAAATGGATATAAGTGGAATCCATGTAAAATTATGGTTGATTTTATTAATAGGAAACTATTTTGAAAAAAGAATTCTAGCTCCCTGCACTCCTGCCCTCTGAAGATGCTGGCAAAACATTTGGAAGAAACCTCCAGAACACAGCCAAACAGCCCTCCCAAAAACCCCAAACAACCAAACGTATTCAAGGGGATATTTTCCAATGGTAGGCAACCAATTCAGCTTCCAAAACGAACTGTTGGAGCCCAGCTGGTGCTTGGAACTAGAGAGGTGCCACTCCAATAAGGAAGCAGCCTCCGACACAGTGCTTTTCCTTCACCTTGGTGCTGGCCAATCAGACAGGGAGGTGGGATGATGCAGTTCCCTGTGCAGTGCCTGATTGGCCTGCCCCAGGGAGAAGGAAAGATGATGCGTCGGAGCCTTCTTCCTCATTGGAGTTCAACCCTGCGCGAGCCCAGCGCAAGGTAAAGGACTGGTTGATTTCATTCCTCTGGTTCTGAACGTCAGCTGGGCTCCCACCGTTCGTTTCAGAAGCTGGACACTTCCAAAATGAAAAGCTCACCTCTACCTTTGAGGAAAGCCAGCACACATCTTACTAGTAGCTCTACTTAACCAGCAACAAAGGAGAGTGCCTAAACTATCATAAATGTCAACCAAAAAAGTTTTCATTCCACAGATGTGTTGCTGCTGCCACAGAAGGGCCCAAGTGGAGGAGTCCTTACCAGCCAATGCTATTGCTTTCATTTCGGAGGGCTCACTTGGATTGCGCTGCAGTTTGCGCTTGGAAAGAGAAGACGATTTCCCCAGGTTGAAGAAAGAACGCCAGCTGCCAACAGGGGATTTCTTCACTTTACTGGGTGGTCTCTTTCTGCCGGGAGATCATAGGAAGGAGATGACATTTTTTAAAAAAGGTTCTAAAATGTGTAAAGCACACCTGGTTATGTTTTTTCCTTTTGTAAAGATGGCAGCAGAATGTACAATATGTTGCACATCCATTATTTGGCATTAACGAAGACAAACTCATGACTACAGACAGATATTAAAGGCTATTTAAACATACAAACTCTTGTCTATTCAAGATGATAATACTGACTGTGTGGCTTCTGTGCCATGAAGTTGACTTAAAATGACCTTAATCAGGTTTTCAAGGCAAATGAGATGCTGTATATCTGGTTTTACCACTTCCACTCCCCCAGGGAGTTTCCAAGGCTGAGCCAGGATTCGAACCCTATTTTCCAGAGTTCTAACCTTTCACTCAGTCCACTAAACCCCGCTGGGAATCCCATTGCATTGGCTGAACCCAAGGCAGAGAGGCAACTGTAGATGGATGGACAAATCCACTTTTCAATTAAGGTGCAGTCAGATTTCCCCTGTCATCCCTGCCTTGGGGTCAAGTCTACATTGAGGTGCACATATGCACAAAGGGACATCCTTGATTCTGCACCTTTCAGTTGGAAAGTCAATGATGGTATGAAATTTTCCTTGTAGAGCTGCAGGCCCTTCGCCCACTTCAATGTACTTGCTGTCTGGCACGATGGGAGAATTTATTTGGGCTTGAGTCCGCGCCTGGGCTTCTTCTAATGTGAGCAGCTTTGTGGAGGGAGAAGAGACCAGCAGGGATTTCGGTCGGGACAATGAACTGTGACCTGCGAGAAACACAAGAGTAAGACAAGACAAGCCGGTGAGTGGGCTGGGAATAAGAGCCACTCTGCAAACCAAAGTAGGGGAGATGTGTTCACTGCAATAATACAGAAATTGAAGGCTACTTTACCACCATTTTTTATTTTATTTTATTTTATAAAGTGAAAATTTCTTTTGGAAGTGCAACTACTTTTAGGGAAAAAAAATAGTTTCATCAAATTATTGTTCCTGCCCTTTTGTACAACGTTTAGCAGGAAATAACTCTGTACAGTGGTACTTCAGTGTAAGAATGCTTTGGTTAAAGAAAAACTTGGGTTAAGAAAAAAATTATTGGAAATGGGGATGCCTCGGTTTAAGAAAAAAATTCAGTGGAATGCCCCAGTTTGCATTATTTTTCTGACCTCCACAATGGATTAATTGGTTTTCATTGCATTTCTATGGGAAACCGCATTTGGGTTTAAGAATGTTTCGCAATATAAAAAGTGTTCTGCTTATATACTGCCCCATACCACTTCAAGTAGTCTCTGGGCAGTTTACAGTTTAATTATGCAGGCTACACATTCCCCACCCCCCACCCCAGCAAGCTGGGTACTCATTTTACCTACCTCGGAAGGATGGAAGGCTGAGTCAACCCTGAGCCTGCTACCTGGGATTGAACCTCAGGTCGTGAGCACAGTTTCACCTGCAGTACAGGCATTTAACCACTGTGCCACGAGGCCTGGAGAATGAATTAATTACTTAAACCAAGAAGCCACTGTATTCTAATGCACCATGTGCTTTTTCAAGCTCCACCAGATGGGATTTGGAGGTGAAAGCTCTCCCTCCTCTGCAAACACATTAAGGGCAGGATTATTATTTTTGCATGTATGTTACACAGAAAAATGCTCCCAGTCATGCAATACAGCCTAAAAGTGTTTGAGTTTTAACCACAAATTAAGCCACAGCCAGTACAATAATTAGGACAATTACACCAAATCACTGCAACCCGTTTTTAACACTAATAAGCATGCTGACTAATATATTTCTTTAGCAGACAGCTTGCTTGGAGGTTGTATAATTGAAAACAGAACATACTGGTAATGCATTAGAGGAGCTGGTTTATAATTTAAACCGCACAGTAGCATCAGCAATGCAAACATCTTATGCTTACTTAACACATGCAACAATAGAAGGACTGATGAAGAGTTGGAAAACTTAAACAAAACACAGGCCAACTGTATTGATGAATATAGTAACTTGGGAAGCCAAAGGAAACGCCAGAGAATGAGTAAACAGAACTTGCAAATTTGCTGATAATGGCTGCTCCTACCAGATACGCTAATGATGCTATGCACCATTAAGTCCTTTCCAACTCACAGTATCAACTGGTGAAGATAAGAATAGCTAAGAGAAGTGATATCCCTCTCCTCACTGGGAGTTCTGCAAATGTCTCAAGAAATGAAATTTCAGAGTCTGGCGATAGGGTGGGAAAAGTGCTTTTGCACCTCTGAGACCCATCAGAACCCACGCTGACTCCCAGTGGAATGCAAGAAAAACTTGCCATAAGCTAAGGCAAAGGGGTCTGAAGTCTACATCTTGGCCACTTTTTTAAGTTGACTTGAAAGTGGTACTAAGTTCGGTTATGTAAATTATTTTATTCTTTGTCTCAGGGCTAGGGTTGATAGTTCTCTCTCTCTCTCTCTCTCTCTCTCTCTCTCTCTCTCTCTGTCTCTCTCTCTCTCTCAACCTAGCTATTACAACTTGCAAGTGGGTGGACTTCAGCCTGCAGGTGTCTTCCATTGGCTCCACAACCTTTTTGGTCTTCGGCCATAAATAACATTTACTACTACTTTGGCTCCACAAGGTCTGCACTGAGAGAAGATGGAAGATTTGAAATGGTTTCCAGCCCCAGGTTTATCACTCTGAACTGGGGAGTGCTGCCCCAACAATCAATTTAAGATGCTCCAGAATACAAGAAGATAGTGTTGAAGACAAAAGTCTGCTCAAGAGTTTTCCTGCCCATGAAAATATATAAATGGAAAGCAGCAGAGAGAGGGGGAGAGAGAGAGAGAGAGAGAGAGAGAGGGAGGGAGGGAGGGAGGGGGAGGGGGAGGAGGAGGAGGAGGAGAAGGAGAAGGAGGAGAAGAATCAAACTTTCTAACCTCTGGCTCCAAAGCCAGAGGCTTAAACCCCAAAGCTATCCAGCAGATAGCTAGAAAATCAGTGGAACAATCGCAGACATTCCTCCAACTTCAAGTAAGCTGAGCACGGCCTCTACTCTACAAAATTTCATTGCAAGAAATGTCCAGTACCCATCCACCTCTTTGGTCTTCAACAGGGCTGCAAATATTTCTCTGTTAAAGTGGCATGGTGGGCTGCAGATGATGGGAGACATGATGTTAGCCAAAACATAGACTGCATCAGTTGGCCAAAGTCAGCACAAGAAGGTTTTTATTAGGATTTCTTACTTCCGTTGTTGAGCTAGCCCAGCCCTCTGAACTTCCCACTTTTCTCTCTGCCTTGGAGGAAACATTACCTGCACTCTCTCGAATGACGGAGCTTAGTTTTGAGCTGAAAAGAACGTCTACGTGGTTGAGAATGAACTCCACAACGACCGACTGGATGCGCACCTCCATAAAAGCAGCTGTTCCACTGAAGCAAGCAGATTCTATTTGCTTTGACCTAAGAAAAGTAAAGGTTAAATATCCACCAGCACGACAGACGGGGTTAAGAGGGTCAGAACAACAAGTCTAGTCCGGTGTTGTTAAAGGAACTTCAAATGTAGTAAACTATTCTCTCTTTTCACAAGTAAAAATGCAGAATAAGTGTAAGGTAGGTCTCCTGGCCACTCCCTGCTGTTTGAGCTACAATTCTTACTATCCCTGACTATTGGACATGCACGTATGGGCCTGATGAAAGTTAGAGTCCAACTTTATCTTAATAGTCCCCACTCTCTGCTTAATGGTTTCAGCTAAAAGCTAGTTTTCTTCTTTTCTGTTTTTGTTAGGTTGGTTTTTTTAGTTTGTTTTGTTTTAGCTAAAGTGGATTCTTCAGTGGCACACAATGCTCCAGATTGCCCTATATGGCACCTTAAGCATTGTTGGCAAGGAAAAAATGGTATTTGAAATAATAATAATAATAATAATAATAATAATAATAATAATAATAATAATAATAATAATAATAATAATAATAATAATAATAATAAT
>JAHTLZ010000327.1:8650756-8685202 GCA_023846285.1 Phrynocephalus versicolor | reverse complement strand
ATAATAATAATAATAATAATAATAATAATAATAATAATAATAATAATTAATTAATTAATTAAATTAATTAATTAATTTATTATCCAGGCATGAAGAAAAAGTTGTTTAGGGACTTGAGGATTCTTCCATTGCCCACAAGGCTGCTAAGCTGTCTTTAGAAGGAAAGTCAAAAGCAGAGGACAGGTTTAAGGGTGTGTGTATGTGAGGAATATTTTTAAGGGCCGAGTTACAAAAGTTCGATTCAGATTTTCTTGCATCCAAGGCCTTCTCCATGAGATGAGGGAAGCATGGCTAGATCCACCCTCCTTCATTCTCCCATCCCTGTAGCCTCTCTGAGTCAGAGCACAGAAACATCAGAGTTGTGACTCACGGGAGAGCATCTGGGGATAGAATAAGCTCCCCATTTTCAAACGGTTGCTTCCACATGACAAACAGGACTACGGACAGGACAAGGCAACCACCCTCTCCTCAAAATATGTGGAGACACTGGGAGAGTAGAGGTCTTGGAGAGTAAGAACAGACAAAAGAAAATATTTTTTTTTCACCCAGCGTGTTGTTGGTCTGTGGAACTCCCTGCCACAGGAGGTGGTGATGGCATCTGGCCTGGATGCCTTCGAAAGGGGATTGGACAGATTCCTGGAGGAGAAGTCCATCACAGGTTACAAACCATGATAGAGATCTGTAATCTCCAGGTATAAAACCGGGGTACTTTGAGGGCCAGATGCAGGGGAGTGGTAGCAGGAGACAGATATCTAGTCTCATGCACTCCCAGACACATTTGGTGGGGCTACTGTGAGATACAGGTAGGTGGACTAGATGGGTCTTTGGCCTGATCCAGCATGGCTCTTCTTCTGTTCTTGTGCTCTTATGGGGGATTTGGCAAGGCTGGTATACAATAGGACCTGCTCATTCACTTATCAAGGCCTGAAAATGTTAAAAATATTAAAAAATCTACTCCAATATATTTTTAATTATGGTTTTCAGAACTGAGTACTAGAGCAGTGTTGGCGAACCTATGGCATGGGTGCCAAAGGTGGTGCTTGGAGCCCTTTCTGTGGGCCACAGATCATGCTATCATTCTATACATACAGTATACCATTTGCTGTGTGTTGTGTGTGTTGTGTCATTACAGTCGTGACTGACCCTTCGTGACTCCATGTTCATGGAGTTTTCTTGGCAGGAATACTGGAGTGGCTTGCCAGTTCCTACTCCAGGCACCTACAGCACCTGGTATTCCCTGGTGGTCTCCCATCCAACTACTAACCAGGCGAAATCAGGTGAGATCAGATTTGCCTAGGACATCTAGGCAGCGCATAGCATTTGCTAGAGAAATAGATTTCCACAATGTCGTGATCAGAACTAGCCATTAGATGGGATTCAGACATGTATAATGTTTGTGAACAAAAGTGCATTTTCCAGCATCCACAAAGTCAAGGGGCCTTGAAATCTATTTCCTGTGGATGCAGGAGTCTAACTATACAAGGTTAGAAGACAGCTGTACATGGTATACAAACAAAGTGTAGAGACGTAAATTTCTGGCGTACGCATTGTGTCTTCCACTGTGTGTATGCACTACAAGTCAACAAAATAATTTTGCATATAATTTCCTAACTAGATGAGTTAAGCACCAATTATGTCTGTAGGGCTCAGACAATTTCGTTCAGCAGTCCCTATCCTGTCCCACAAAATTTCCATTTAAGAACCTGTCCCACAGCTTTCAACAGAGGTTCTAATGCCAAGTTTTAAAATTATTATTTTATTTTTTCAGAATGTATTGAGGTCAAGAGTGAGAGGTAAGCCCTAAATGTCTAAATGCACATTTAATGCTTATCGCCATCTTGTGCTTAAAGCACGAAACCCTCCTGATGACAGATATGTGGATGTAAAACAAGAAAGTTACCTCAGCAGGTTTGGCGCCCAGACAATTGCTAAATTCTTGGTGTGCATGTTTGTGATGGCACAGTAATCAGCGAGATGAGCCAAGTGCCTCATTAGGAACTCGAGTGTCCTGAAAAATCAGGTAGAGGCATTAGTGAGCAAAGTAAGGATGTCACACAAGTTATGTTGCTGTGCCACCATTTATATATTTCCACGAGGAGTGGGTTGGAATTAATTAGCAATAAATACCCAAACATGCATCCTAAACAAAATAAAATGCAATTAAAAATATCTGTTTCTGAAAAATAACACTGTTGCTTACTTTTTCATGGCACAATAATTTTAAGTTAAAAACCTGTAGTTTTAGTTTTATTTTTAAAGTTCAGTACTCTTGAATACAGCACATTTGGACAGACAGCTATTTTATCTTTCCTCTCAGTCATTCTCTACTCTTTTTTGACCACAGCCACATTCACAATATGAAAGGACTATAAGGCAAATCCGCATCAAAGATGGGCATGAACTGCCAGTTTGGCAATTCGCGCAAGTTCGCCCTTCAGACAAACAGTTGCTCAGTGCTTGACAGCTCCACCCCTTTCAATGGCCACTCACTCAGGGGCACAGACACAGTTTCCTCACCAAACCTTCTTCTGGTGCTGCCTTTGAGTGGACACCTGCAGGAAGATGTGAGGCTGGGAAGTGCCAAGCACCTGTTTCTCCAAGAGATGAACCGGCACAACCTGAGAAAGTGGTGGTTCGTGCCCACCTCTAATCAGGATTTTATAAGTTAGCTAAGGAATGGAATCAGCATGCTGGTGTCTGGATAGATGGTCAGATATCAGAAGAAGTGTCTATTACGAAAGGTGTTCATCAAGGTTGTAATCTCTCACCTCTACTTTTTAACAGCTATTCAGAAATAATGTTCTGGGGTGCTCTTGCAAGAAAGAACCAAGAAGTGAGAGTGAATGGAGTTCTTGTTAATAACGTAGGATATGCTGACGACACTGTCCTGCTTGCAACAAATCTGGCAGATTCGCAAGGATTATTGGATTCTGTTGCTGCAGAAAGCAGTGCCATGGGATTGCGACTTAACGTGAAGAAGACAAAATGGATGGTTATCAGTAAAAAACAAAATGGTTCACAGAACCTTCTCAAGATCGGCAGTGATATAATTGAGAGAGCATTATCTTATAAATACTTGGGATGCTTTGTCAAAGATAACTGGGATCCTTCATGTGAAATTCGTTGTAGAATTGAACAGGCTAGAAATTCCTTCCAGAAAACGAGGAAAGTCTTGACAAATTGGGACTTATCTATCAGATTTCGTACTCAAATACTTTGATCCTGTGTATTCAGCATATTTCTCTATGGTGTTGAAACTTTGACCCTTATAGACACATTATGCAGGAAGCTGGAAGCATTCAAAATGTGGATGTACAGATGAATTCTGAAGATACATTGGATAGCCAGAGTCACTAATGTAGCTGTATTACAGTGCATGAATAAAAAGTTAGAAATCCTTAATACTGTAAAAAGAAAATTGCAGTATTTTGGACACAGACTGCACAATATGAAATACCACCTGGTGCAAGTCATCCTACAAGGAAAAATAGATGGGAAGCATGGCCCAGGGCGTAAAAGAACATTCTGGCTTAAGAACTTAAGCCAGTCATCTGCAGTGAGCACAGCTACTCTGTTTAGAATAGCTTTAGATAGAAACCAGTTCAGGCTACTGATTGCCAATGTTCTACTTGAAGAAGAAGAAGAAAATAACAAACGGTATAAAGTAGTGTGTGAAGAATTGTTTCCAGTCAATGGCACCATTCAGTTGTGCCTGGCTTCCCCAGGAATTCATATGTCCCCTGCTGAGAATGGCTGCTCTCAATAATGCACATAGGACAGGCTTGTCCAAACTTCGGCCCTCCAGAAGTTTTGGACCACAACTCCCACAGTCCTTTGCCATTGGAAATGCAGGCTTGGAATTCTGGGAGGTGTGGTCCAAAACATCTGGGGGGACAAAGTTTGGACATGCCTGAATAGGGAAAGCTTTAGTGAAGCATCGTCCCTCTCGGACACCACCAGAGGGAGCCTTTGTACTGCATATTCAGCATACAAATTGTAACAGCTATATGAATACCAACCAATATAATAACTTCTACAGCAGTGGTTCTCAACCTGTGGGTCCCTAGATGTTCCTGGACTGCAACTCCCAGAAATCCTGGCCAGCTCAGCTAGTGATGAAGATTTCTGGGAATTGCAGTCCAGGAACATCTGGGGACCCACAGGTTGAGAACCACTGCTCTACAGTCTTCTCAACTAATCAAAATCAAAGCTGATCCATTTCCATGAGGGAATTCAACATGGTAGAAACATCTAGAGTTTACACAATGGAAGCAGGTGTGATATGCAATGCACAAGAACAAAATATTGGACATTGTTGATAGGAGCAAGAAGGGAAACTTTTGAAAGGATGCTGAAGGGTACGAGAGGCATACGTTCAAATGCTTGTGAACCAGGCTGAACTAAAAATGCTGTGGTTTCTGTAATTAGAAGGGGGTGAGACAGATGGGAATAGCTAGTATCCCACAATGTATGAGAGACAATATTTTTGCCCTCCTAGTGTAATATGTGCATATAGCGGAGGAACTCGGTTGGATCTGATGACTTGTGGAAATACACAGGCAACGGTGCAGTAAAATTTGAAGAAAATGGGGGAAATGGTGCTTGAAAAGAGACTGGGAATGAGTCAAAAGAAAATTATTTGACATGGAATTTTAATGAGCATCATATGCTGAAGAATAACTGAGTCAAACATCTCTATAAGTGCAAGCATATGCTCATCATTACCAGTAGCCAGTATGACTATCACGACTTCCGTATCGAACTAGTGGTACAAATTCCACTCACATCTACTGATTAGTGGCCCAAGACTGGGTCGTATCAACGTGAACCATGACCAATTCAGAATATCTATCAGGGCAGAATTCAAACATGTCAAGGTATTGCTGGTGTGGGCCATGGGAGACATGCATTCTGTTTGTCTTAGATCTTACAAGAAACAGAGCAGCCAGTCAGGCAGAAGAAAACAAATGTCATCAGCTAACAACTGTTGCTCATTCTAGGTGGGTCAATGAATAGCAAGAAAAACAGGCTCAAAACACTTTTCTCCTACTAACAGCCTTTGTTTCTATAAAAACATGGAAATGGTCATGTATATTTTACTGTAAGCTTACAACCACCGCCCGTGGAATTTAGATGCCCACATATGCTACTGGCAACTAATTGCTCCAAGTCTAGCCAAGGAATTCCTTGAAGGTGTTCCCAGTTCCCTAAACCACTTTTTCTGACTCATGTTTGCCTGCGTTCCCGAGTAGTCCTTAATGTGGGCAGCACAAAAGTTCTAATCAGCTAGTTTCCCATTGACAATTGCATCCATTTGCTGCACCAGCTCTAGTCTAGGATATTTATGCTTGCATTTGCATTTTATCCAGCAGTTCACCTTCACTGGCAATCAAATTTACTGAATTGTGTCTCAAATGCAGAATGAGAGCCCTCCAATTCTCATATTTTCTGTCTATTCTGCACTCTCTATGTTAATATTTCTTCTGTGCCCTTCTGGGGTTTCCTAAGTCCTGCTCTTTACTCGCTACGTATTCTATAGCCCTTCAGATAAGATTATGCCAAAAAAGTGCTGCTTGTCTTGTTATTGATTTAATTCAAGAAGACATCAGCTTTATGCCATTCCAAATCCTTCAGCAGCCATTCATCCATTTCATTTAATGCATGCAGGAATAATGCTGCTTCAGGAAGCCAGCTGTTAGGAATTGGGATGGAAACATAACTTATTAAACACTTTTTGCTAGTGTTTATATTCTTGCATATTCAATGTGTAGATCACTTTAGAAATAAATGTATAAACTCAGGATTGTACCTGTAATATATGGATTAACACAAATGGTCATGGTCCCCCTTTGCATATTACTAAAACGTTTTTTTGGGTGGGGGGAACACCCAAGTCAGTGTAGTTTAAAGACACTCCAAATTGCTAAGGATGCTAACCTGTAATGGGGGGGAGGTAACTGCTGGATGACGTCATGGATTTTAACTAATCGCTCTTCATCTGTAGCAGCAGATACAGCATCCTAGAAGGAAACAGAAGCAACAAACCCTCAGTGCCATGCCTTTGGTGCAGTACATCACACTATTTGGAAGGCCCATGTCTAATCAGTAATGGGCCTATGAAGCAGTGGTGGTGCACCTTCAGCTCTCCAGATGTTTTGGACCACAACTCCCACAGTCCTTTGTCACTGGCAATACAGGCTTGGAATTCTGGGAGTTGTGGTCCAAAACATTTGGTGTGCCGAAGATTCGCCACCACTGCTATAGACCATTGGTAGGGGAGGCTGAATGCAGCTAGGGCAAGCAAGCATGAACTCTTTAATTAATTTACTTCTTCAAAAAACTTCCCAAACAGCATGGAAAAATCAAATGTCGCTGCACAATACTGCACCCATTTTGTCAGCAGGAAAAATAATGCCAAACCTTACCTACCCATGTTGGCAATCAAGATGGTCTACGCAAACCATTCTCAATCTAAGTTTTTGTTTGGGCTGCCCACATTTTTAGAATGTTGATTTACTCTGAGTAAATGCTTTTCTATGTTCAAAGTTCGTTAGATCAACAAAATAAGATGGGCGATTTAGAGGCTTAGGTGTAATGTTCTTATAAAAAAGGGCTGTTTTTAGAGTGCTAAGTGAACCTATATCTGTTTGAACACAGAGGTCAGATAATCTTTGCTTTAGTAAGCGTTTAGCTGCTGTCAATCCAAGGTGTCTCACATGCTCACATACTCTGTGATAGAGATAAATTTGTTACGTTTCGAATGGCAAGATTCTGTTCTTTACTTATTAAAATGAAAGTTCTTTTAACTATCTCTAATAGTCAAATTGATATCTAGGTCTCTGTACCCTCAGGCCCCTTTTTATCTATTTGTATTGTTACTTTATATGATATTTTTATTGTACTGTTTTTACTTGATGCACTTTGCAATGGCCCAGTGAGCCATGCAATAAAATTTATATGATGATGATGATTTACTCTGCCACCACTGCTCTTTCAAACAACCACAGTTATTCCTCACTGACAAACCTTGAGGGTGCAAGGTGCAGAACATGTATCTTCAGCATCTCCAGGTATGTTTGAAACCCTCAACAGCTCCTACTAATTAGCCTTGATGGTCACAGTAAAGGGACCAGTAGTTTGACTCGGCCTCGTGCAGCTTCCAACATTCTTAAGCCAGGAATCTATCCCAATTCACTGTCACACATACTGGTAGAGTCATAGAGCATTCCTTATACCCAAAGAGGCCAGTGGTCCATCTAGTTCAGAACTGTCAAAAATGACTGACAGATGCCCTTTGGCATTTCAGTTGGTTTTTTCTCTGCCACATCTTCAACTACTAGAGACTGAAAGTGGGGATGTGCCTGTATTTTCTGCATATCCAGTTTGTGCTGTATTGACAGATATCACAATGGGTACAGTTGCTAAAAGGCCCCTGCAAAATCTAAAACATTTCAAACTAGGGATGGGCATTTCGTTTCAGAACCAGTAGGTCACGAAATGAACTACGAGAGCCCAGGTGGGCCACAAAACCAGCTGATACTCGCAGATCCAATTGCTTTGCCTTTCTCTTTCTCGCACAGGGTTAAAATCCAACGTAGAAGCATGCTACAAAGTCATCTGTGCTAGATCTGTGATGCTGGCCAATCAGGAGCTGTGCAGGGGCAGGCATCATCCTGCCTCCTTCTGTGATTGGCCAGCAGCACGAATCAGGAAAGATGACCTTGCAGCGTGCTTCCTTGTTTGATTTTAACTCTGTGTGAGACAGAGAAAGGTAAAGCTCTCCATGTATCAGCTGGTTCTGAGGTCCACTTGAGCTTGTGTGGTTCGTTTCATAAACTACTGGTTCCGAAATGAAATTTCCATCCCTATTTCAAATATTTTGAAGTAATGTGAAACATGTAAAAAATCATTCTGCATGCAAAACACACTCTTTCCACACCAATCATGCACCAACAGGACTTGAACGTAAACAGGATTCTGGCCTTTAGTTTTATATGCAAATCCAAAATAAGAGAGAGGAAGTTCCCGTTCTTTGAACTTATTTTGAACTTATTCCTAAAAAAATACTGCCCAAGTAAGATATCCTTGGAACACAATTCACAAAAATACTGCCCAAAGATGAAAAACAGGAACTTCCTGAACTTACTGAGAACTTTTCATAGAGCTGATAGGTGAGCAGTGGATTTGGGAGCTCTCGGAAGTAAAGCTTACACAGGGAACCCACACAGTGTATATCCTGAATATATACATCTTTTGTCAAGTCAGGGATTTGTTCGGAGTCAAATTCATGCCTGGAACAAAGAAAAATGGAAAAACATAGAAGAAAATATATAATCCAAAGATGACAAGAGTTCAATTTACAGGAAGACATAAACTCCAAACCACATTTTTGCAAGTTCACATATTTTCCTTGATTAAATGGCATCTTGGGAGGCAGTTGGGATGGTTTTATTGCTGATGGCTCTGCTCAAAAACCAGACTGCCTGCAATGTGGAAGACACTGCTTTATAAGTGATTTAGTACACACTTTAGAATTTCAGCAGGCCAGAAATCAAATCCTCATGTGTGCACCTTGGGAAAGAGGACAATTTGAATTATTTTTAAGTGACCAATTTTCAGATTTGAAAATGCATCCCCTTTCAGTCTGAAGACCCCAAAAGCAAAATTATGAACACAATGGAACATACAGGACCACCTGGCTAGAAAAGACAGAGAACTCTTCCTCCCCACCCCACCCCTTCGAGCTTCTAAAGAGGGCCACAGCTGTGAGTTAACATACTTGGAAATTGCTACTTCATAATAGTGAGGCTGAGATGCAGGAACTAATACCGAATTCAATTCGGTGAGTCAGCCAAGATCACCAAACTGAACAGCTACAGCTTCCGTATTTTGTATCCACATTAGAGATGGGCATGAACTAAAAAAAGGGTGATTTGTTTTGGTTTGGTTCATTTTAGGGTTCAGTTCGTTTTGTTTCGTTTTAAATAATTATTTTGAAAAAAAATATTTTGTTGATTCGTTGATTTGTTTTGTGTGTAGTGTGTGTGTGGTGCTTGTGCAGCTTTGGCTGGGAGATAGAGGGGCTGAATCTTCCCCCCAGCCACTGTGGGGTGGGGGAAAGAGCTCCCCCAGCCAGCGCCTCAAGGAGACCCTTCTTTCCACCTCCGCATGAGGAGGTGAGGTGTGGGGTCTCTTTTTGCCGCAGCAGATGGCAGTGCCGAGTGGGCACTGTCATCCACTGCAGGGAAGATCTCTTTAAAGAGACCCCGCTTCCCACCTCTGCATGCGGAAGCAAGAAGCGAGGTCTCTTTTAACATTTTTTCCCTGCAGTGGATGGAAGCACTGAGCAAGTGCTCAGTGCTGTCATCCACTGCAGGGAAGATCCCTTTAAAAAGACCCTTTTTCCGTGTCATTGGCTGGGCCCCTTTAAACAAGGCCCAGTCGACACCAGGGGTTCTCCCCTCTGAAAATGGCCCCGTTGGCAATGCAGGAGCTCCGCGCTGGCCAAGGGGGGCATTTTCAGAAGGATCCTGCCGAGCTGTCACCGGCTGGACCCCTTTAAAAATGGCCCATTCACCACCAAGGAGAACCCCTGGTGGCGACTGGGCCATTTTTAAAGGAGCCTCTGAAAATGCTAGGGAGGGCAGCTCCTTCCCTGGAACAGCCCTCCCTAGCATTTTCTGAGGACTCCTGCCGGGCTGTTAGTTGCTGGACTGCTTTACACCTGTCCCAGTCGGTACCAGGGGGACCCCCTGGTATCGAATGGGCTGGGTTTAAAGGGGTCCAGTGATTGACAGCTTTGCAGGAGCCCTCAGAAAACGGGTCAGGAGGGCAGTGTGATTGGTGCAACTTCCCTCCCAACGCGTTTTCTGAAGGCTCCTGCTGGGCTGTCAGTCGCTGGACTGCTTTTAACCTGGCCCAATGGGTACCAGGGGGAGCCCCTGGTACTGACTGGGCCAGGTTTAAAGGAGTCCAGCCATTGACAGCTAGGGAGGAGCCCTCAGAAAATGGTGGAGGAAAGGGCAGGCTTTTAAAATCCTTTTCCCGCCAAAGCCAGCACTACAGATGATCAGTGGCTCTGGCTTCTGGTGGGAAAAAAGCCCGCGGTTTCCCCACACCAATTGGAAGGGAAACCTTTCCCATAGGAATGCATTGCTTCAATGAATTCCTATGGGAAATCAAAAAATGAAATTAACGAAGCGGAAATTTCTGTTTTGTTTTGTTTCATTTTTTTTGATGGGTTAGTTCGTTATTCACTTCGTTAGGTAATGAAATGAGTAACGAATAATGAAATGAATTAAAAAATCATTTTGTGCCCATCTCCACATGGAATTGTGCACCCCAGGCATTCTCTATTCTGGACCCATCGAGTAACTCAGCTTCTGTTCCAGCCATCAACACGCTTTTACTGTCTCTAACACATCGGAAAATGGGCTCATGCTACATTACAATATTTAACACGCTTATGCACTAACCAGGAAATAAATTCTATGTATGATGTTGAGAAAAAAAGCACTGAAATGGGAAACATAAAGTCTTCACATTGAACTCTGCATGTACGCGCCAGAAAAAAAGCAAAACACACGAAACATACCGAAGCTTCTGGATATTGGATGCAATCCCAGATAGGCGGTAGATTCCATCCACAATGCCATGCTTCTCAATGAATTCAGTGCAACTCTTGAGGACCTGGGGGACTGAACAGCAAAGCAAACAATTTTAGTTGATCACAAGACGTTCTCAGAATGACAGCCTTCGGCTCTTCTGGTGAGGTAGAAGTTCTTCAAGGGATTCTGTGGATCAAATATTTCCTGAATCACTTAAGAGCAGCTACAAAAGAGAGCTCTTAATTCAGCAGATCATTCTGATACTTCAAGGGGAAAAACCTCATCCATTTCTTACGTAGCTTTGGGTATGATTGAGATGTACAAAATAATGCACGGCATGAGTAATGTGGATAGAGGGACGCTCTTCTCCCTCTCACAAAATACCAGAAGTAGGGGACATCAACTCAAATTGAGGGTTGGAAGAGTAAGAACAGACAAAAGAAAATATTTTTTCACCCAGAGCATTGTTAGTTTGTGGAACTCCCTGCCCCAGGATGTGGTGCTGGCATCTGGCCTGGATGCCTTCAAAAGGGGATTGGACAGATTCCTGGAGGAAAAGTCCATCCCAGGTTACAAACCATGAGGGAGATACAAACCTTAAAGTACAAACCAGGGTACTTTAAGGAGCAGATGCAGGGGAGTGGCATCAGGAGACAGATATGTAGTCTTGTGCACTCCCAGACGCATCTGGTGGGGCCACTGAGAGATACAGGAAGCTGGAATAGATGGGCCTTTGGCCTGATCCAGCATGGCTCTTCTTATGTTCTTATGTTCTGTTTTTATGTCCTCAAAATGGGATACATAGGATGAGACACCAATCTTATTTAAGGATGAACTGGCCAACACACACACTCCATTTCATGTCTTTTTGTCCATCTCTGTACTGTACTGGGGGAAACTGGTATCACTCGTGTACACATATAATCTGCAAAAGACCACCAGCAAGCTGCCTGGCCATTTTTATCTGGTCTTTAACACCCTTCTCTAATATCAAACAATGTAGTGACACAGGCTTAGGTAGCACAGAACCAAATGAGATACTGCAAACAAGGCAGTGACAACTAGTGAATGGCTTGCAGTAGAGGGACTCACTTAAAGATCTGTGATCCGACTCTGTTGACATATCTGTTTCTCAAATGTAATGTGTTGAGTTCAATAATCAGGATTCACTAACATCAGCCTCAATGTTCCTCATTTGCCCAATGGCAAATGTTGGAGTATGGACACTTTGTATGAAGTCTGATGTACAGAAATGTGCCATTGAGCATTCTTGGGTGCTCTACATTTAGGTGCTCTACTGCCTACTTTGTCTTACTTTTAATCCTTTCTGCTTGTGAAATAGGTGTATCACTGACTTCATTGCTCAGCCAGATACCTATATGAAAGGTAATGGTCAGTGGGAAGGAACTTGTCAAATATCTGCAGTAAGTTGTAAACTTTAGACCAGTGGTGGTGAACCTTTTAGAGACCAAGTGCCCAAAATGCAATTCAAAACCCACTAATTCAATGTGAACACAGGTGGCTGTAAAGGAGCGATGTTGGGTGCCCACAGAAAGGGGTTCTGAGTGCCACCTTTGGCACCCGTGCCATAGGTTTGCCAACACTGCCTTAGACCACGGGTCGGGAACCTTTGGTCCTCCTAATGTTCTGGAAAAGAACTCCCACAGTCCTTTAGCACAGGGAATATATTCTCAGAATTCTGGGTGTCGTAGTCCAAAACATCTGTAGTCCAAAAAGTTCCCCACCCCTGCCTTCGACTGTTCATGAGTTTTGTGATATCCTGAGGAAAATAACATTGCCCGCTGAGGGTGGAAGGATAAATGCTGCAGTTGTGTGATACTTCATCACCTAAAAATGCAATTCATTTGGGAGATATTATCCACCTTCTACCTGATTTTTTTTTGTTCTCCTTCCAGGACACTGTGCTTCTGGATATGCAGAGCCAAATATGAAGTTTCAGTCCAGCACAACCATGGAAAGAATCTCTGGTCACTTTCCCGCTTCAGCTTTGGGAGAAAAGCCATGTTTGGGTTTGGGGCTGGGCTTCCAAAATACAGAAAGACTATCCTAAAACCACCATGATTCCAGAAACTGTTCTTGGCAAAAATGTCTCATAACTTCACGCTTGAAGCTGGGAATTGTCCCAGATCTAACATTGCAGTTTGGACCATCTCTTTCCTTGGAGCATAGAGAGTTTCTCCATGATCAAAATCTACGGATTCTTGGCACTGCTTAAAAGACCACTAGGTTCTGCTCCCAGATCTGCCATTTTGCATCTGGCTCTAGCCTTCAACCTGTCATTCTGTGAATAGCTTCGTCTTGGAAGGTCTTAGAGAAGGAGCCCTTCAAATCATAATAAAAAAATTGTAGCAGTTGAAATGTGTGCCCTATCTAGTTCTATACTACATCACAATATCTAAAAGGGAAATATGCATAGAGCAGCAAGTTAAATTTAGAACAAGGGGAGGGAAAATAACGTAGGTGAATTTTACGATTTCCAAGAGGCAAGTATGCATATGGTTAATCTGTAACTTAAAAAGCAGGAATTCCGATTAGGATCTACTGAAGGGCACACAGAACTAGGCACACATTAACATTCAGGACAGATATCAATTGTCTGGCTATTCAAAATGAGTATACAAATTGAGTTTCCCACTATACACTTTCATCATTTCCCGAAGTAGCACATAGTTTATTCCTTCACATCTGACTGCATTCCTTCATATATGACTGATTTGCCAAAACAAGAACTCAACCCAAATCCCATATCACTCATAGATGACTTTGTTGCAACTCTATGCAATACAGTTTAATGCATGCTCAAAATATTAAATGCAAACATCTATTATTTTGTTATTTCACAAACTCTTGCACAAAATCCCTTCAAAATTGATAGCAATCAGCTTGCAATTGCCTATTTTCCAAACCACAAGGCATTTTCTGTCAAGTTCAGCAACTATTCTCTACCTTCACACCAATAACATTACAGGTGCAGAAATTATACAGGCTGCGCTGCATAAGGAGAGGTCAGATACAGTGCTTTGATTCAATAATATCAACTGAACTAGATCATTCTGCAGAATTACAAAGACTGTGTGTGTGGTGGTGGTGGGGAGATTTTGGCAATATGTAGACTCAATCAGAATGCTTGTTGATGTGATGTGGCCATGAGACCTTCCAAGATGAGGCAACACATATTTAATATCCATGCAGAAATATAGAGCAACAACTATGACAATGCGAATGGACACTTGCCATCATGTCTGGTTCACTAGCTACTGAGAGCTCCTCCTTTCATCTTCCAACAGCCATTACTATGTCTACAGGAAGAGAAGAACATGCCATATCTTGAACATATTTTCCTCTCCTCTTTCCTCTATTTCTTTTTCTTATTTATTTAAAATATTATATCCAACCTTTCTCCTTAAAAATAATGCAAGGTGGCGTTTATTTTTTGTGCATTAATTCTTGCACATTTGTTATAAGTCTGAAGGTCTGTTTCATTGACTATAATAGAGCTGTTTCATTAAATATATTGTAAGAAGATTTTGGAGCTGCTGCTGCTGCTTTTTGGCTTGAGGGTGAAATAAATAAATAGGAAATAAGAAAAATAATAGGACTGGTCCAAGATTTGAAAGGACTCTAGGCAAAGTCATTAGCACCGACATCAACATTCACAACTGTATCTCAAATACATATCACTGGAATTCACTAGCACCAGATGAAGAGATACCATTTTTAAAAGATAAGATTTACAACAAGGTTGGCCAAGGAGTGGTCACATACTTCTTCTAAATCCGCATTCATGCCTTTCAGTTGTACAGCTGAATGGTATTCTGACCCTCCTCGGCCTTTTTAAAAAGTTAAAAAGTTAAATATATATTTCTATAAACAGTTTGTGATAAGATAGAGGAGCTGAGGAAGTAAGGGCACAGCCACTAAGGTCTGGGGAAAGGCCAAAAATGCAACTAGATCTGGTAAACCCATGGTCTATGGCCTCGTCTTTCATTTGTATTTTGTAATGGTCACATGGCTCCCTCCTTTTTTACTTCAACAGAGTATTGTGAATGGTCTTAATATTAAAATTTGTCAGTTTTGTGTTTTATCTATATTTATTTCTTTTTTAAAAAAAACTTACTGTCAATCTCCTGCGTTCCCACTCTTTAGAGGAGGCTCGGGTATAAATAAAGTGAAATAAATTAATGTTCTGTTATGCTGAACATGCTGCTCATCACACACACCTGAAACGTAATGGCACAAACTTCTCTCTCCATGCGAGTTCGTCTTAAACACTGAGATCCCACCCTTTGGCATAATCATTTAAGAGTAATACGTATTTGGGATGAAGGACTCTAGGGAATACACACCATGAGTAAGGTGGCTTAAGGTTACGGGAAACCCGGGGCAGCTAAAAATAAGCACATTCTCACTGAAATCACTGGCAGTAAAGCCTGTTCTTTGTTTATAAGGATCACACTTCCATGGAACAATCACCTCCAGGTGATCTAATCTAGAACACTATTTTAATACATATAGATTGTCCATCCATATCAGCAACAGTTAAGACATAACATAGATGCAGTTGATGCAACAGGGTATTTTCTCAACATGCATGCCGTTTCTTTCTTGCCAAAGAATGTTTAACCTGTTCCCATAATTAACAACTTTAAAAAAAAAACATATATTTGAGGTAGGACTCCTCCTTATCATTTGTTAAATAAATACAGCGTTGCCTCGAGATTTGGGCACCTCGCATCATGAAAAACTTGAGGTACGAAAGTAAGGTTCGTCTGGGGTCCAATGCATCCTGGAAATGGAAAACTTCCACAAAACCTCGAGATACGAAAATTTCCTATGGAAAGCCCCACTATATGAACATTCTGTGGAACACTTCAATTCTCAGGTACATTGCACTTTATTCAGATCCGTGATATGAAAATTTCACGATACAAAGTGTCCCAAGGAACGAATGAAGTTTGTATCATGATGTACCACTGTATTTTGTGGCCAATTCAGAGGACGTACCGCTGATTAAGATGGCATCGGTTTACCGTTCGACTTCCAAAACCATAAAGCAAAGCAGGGATGAAAACCACATATGTTTATCTCTCTTTGGCATTGCACTCTAAATTCCTTTCATACATATATACACTTCACGCAGAATCAGCTTTGTCGAAAGGAAGGTGATCCCCATCATGGCATTGGCACAAAAGTGTAACCTCCAGTTGGTGGAATTTTCCTAACTAGCTGAAATCCTATCAGTATGCTGATGATCTCATGCTGTTGAGTAGGAAGGGAACCAGCATCCTCTTCTTGTGTTACACAAGGAGAAAAATAATTATGTAATTTGTGCAAGGAAGTATACCGTTGTTAATGTATCATTTTATTTATTTATTTATTAGGTTACTTATTTTATGTTTTTATTTATTTACATACTGCCCATGTAGCGCATAGCAACTCTGCATGTATGCACCTGTCATTTCCTGCTGAGAAAATGATAACAGTACTGGACAAGGTTTTTGCCAGTGTAACATATGATTCACCGTCAATAGGATTCTGTCATTTATTTATTTTTCTTTATTCTTTCTAGCCTGACTATAAAGCTGAAGTACTCTGCTACATGGACAGAAATACATGAAATTACAATTAAGAATGCTCTAATCAGCTCAGTAGCTTAGGTTACTATAATTGGTGCTTCCATTTCTAGGCAACCTGCCATTTGTGTTTTGGAGATATTTGCAAATGTGCTGAAACCCTGACAATTTAAACTCCATGAGCTTGTGAGATGCTGAACGCCACAGACATCTCCTGTTGAGATATAAAGCAAACCGCTAGTGTTCCCCTTCCCTAATGCCAAAATGATTGCTTTGCATTAGGGGAATAGAAGTGCACATTTAGGTGTAAAGGAGGATTAAAAAGAAACCTTCCAGGTCCAAGAGGAATGTAACACCAGAGTGGCAACAGGTCAAAAGAAGCATCAAAAGTCATGGGAATGTGTAGTACTCCAGGTGTTGTTATCTCTCAATTGTCATTAGCCTTCAACACTAGCATTAATAGGCCTTTCAATCCAAAAACATTTGGAGTACCTTGGTTTACTGCATTTCATGGTACACAAGGACATGAAGACAAGGTATACTTTGGCACTGGGAGTTAACCATTGCTGAGTCTGGTTCTGTCCTGTGCCATACCATAATATTCTAGCCAAAAGAACTTACTGAAGGGGGGGGAAAGAGCAAGGAAGAATGGGACATCAGTCAGAGTTAGACATTACTGTATTTGCCCATTGAATAACATTTCCGGCTCAGTTGTTTAATGGTCTGCATATCTGCTGTGAACCATGTGACAGCCTCTTTTAATGTCCTGGTGAGTTTGATCTAATGCACAAGATCAACTCAAGGTGAATAAGAAACTACTGCTGACCTGTGTAGTTGTAGCTCAGAAATATTTGGATCAGCTGAGTGCATGAACACAATACTTGAAGTTCAGTGGCTTGTACATAGTTAAGCCTTTTGTGGTGTTGGTGGTGGGGAACATCAGAGGAAAGGAGAGAATGAGATATTAGGTTAGCAGAAACTCTTTTTTGTTTTTTTTTGTTTTTTTTTTTTGTTTTAGGGGGTTGTTTTGTTTTCTTCACTGCTCTCACGAAACACTTGTTTGATCAGTTTCCTTTAAGAGAGAGAGAGAGAGAGAGAGAGAGAGAGAGAGAGAGAGAGAGAGAGAGACTCAGAGGGTTCATGAAGCCTCACACAAAATTCTCTCAACGCATTCTTATTTCCAAATAATGAGTAGGACAGCTTTTGCTGGAAACATAGCTACAAAAATGGTACACCTTCAATGCCAGTTGCCCGCATGTGAGGCCTTGAAATCCAGCAGGCTTTCCCACTGAAATAAATAAGGTGTTAAAAGCTGAACTCGCACTTTGATATGTATTCCAACTGCCTTTAAAAAAAAATGCAAATAAAAACAAATTTTCTTTTATAGCTGCAGATGTATTGTAGCAAGTCACTGTTAGAAGTTCAAGTTAAAAATTAACCTCAAAATAGTTTTCCCTGTCAAAAGTGTAACTAGTTCTATTGTAGAGTAAGCGTAAATAAACATTTTTTTCCCTCTTTTCAGGTAATGTTAATGTCAATCCTTTCCGTGTTTTGTTGCTTAAAGTCTAAGCTGCTAGAAAAGGTCCTGGACTATGCAAGCATCATTAATCAATCATCTCCCTGCCAAGTGTTACATTACAAGTAGGAGCACACAGGTTCTCTCCTCACCTGGGCATGGATAGGTTTGTTTTTTGTTTTGTTTGTTTTTTTGCTCTATGCTTTTCCAACTTGGGCTATGGCTCTGAAACACCTCATAAAATAAACTTTAATGACAAAAACCTGCGGCAAGAATTTAAAGAAACCTTTGCTTCTGATACTGTGTGGTTTTATGTGTTTGGATGTCATGTGTGCATGTGTTAAGACAGCCAACAAGAATTCCAAATCATGGTAGAATTAAATATGTTTCAGCTAGACCTACTGTGAAACCTTTACAGATAACAGAGTACTAAAATTAAAGAAGAATTTCATAGATAGGGAAAAAACATGGTTAGTTCTTCTGTGGGATGCAAATTTAAACTTATTTAAATAACATCCCACCAGCACATCCCACTGCAAATCTTCAGCTAAATACTTGGGATAAGGGAGTCTAGAAAGTACACACCATAAGAATAGTGGTTTAAGATTAGGGGGGAAAAACTAGGGCATTTAAAAACAACTTCTCACTGAAATCAGTGGCAGCTAACTCTGTGTTTGCGTGCCATACCTCTAATTATTTTTTCTATTGAAAGGAAAAATACAATTGTAACTCGCACATTGCATAATAAAGTTTCTCCTTAAAAGCCTAATCCCAAATCTGCCATTGCATTTATTTTTATTGAGTTTATATCCTGCCTTTCTCCCCAAAATGGGACTCAAGGAAAATTGATTTTAAAAAAGCTATTCAAGTGCAAACTGAATATACAGTTTAGAACACAGTTGAGAAAAACATCTTGTAGAAAATACAGCACTTGACTGGTTACAAAACCCTTTTCTTAGGAGAAAGACAGTTGGCCCAACTGCTACTGAGACATAAATAATTAAAACTCACTACACTGATCAGTAAAGACAGTAAAACATGAAAGGTTCTATACCATTATATCTTACAAAAGAATAAAGTAATAAGCTTGTACAATCCAGAACGGATTTAGTGAATTATTGTTGAGTTGTGAGCATCTGAGACACCCTACTAATACCTATGATTTAGTGCAGTGGTGGCCAAACGTTGGCCCTCCAGATGTTTTGGGGCACACCTTCCAGAATGCCAAGCATGTACTGCCAATGACAAAGGACTGTGGGAGTTGTGGCCCAAAACATCTGGAGGGCCGAAGTTTGGCTACCATTGTTTTAGTATAATGATTCCCCACCTTGGGTCCCAAGATGTTTTTGGACTACAACTTCCAGAAATCCTGGCCAGCAAAGCTAATGACAAAGGCTTATGTGAGTTTTAGACTAGCAATATTTAGGGATCCAGGGTTGGGAACCATTGCTTTAGTTGTGTTAATTAACATTAGAGTAAGTATAGTCTATCTAAAGACTAGAATTATTTGCAAATACAGATTGTTTTGGCTTTTGCAGTGATGTGTAAATCTACTGACCAAATTATATCATGAACCAACCCTATTCTAGCTACAAATGTTTTATAAGACACAGAAATGAAATCAGAATATTGCTCCATAGGTTTTCCTACTTCACTAATGAAAAACACCCTTGAAAATTGTGAAGCACTTTGGTTGTTTTACAAATACAGGGGGGAAACGGTGCGGAGCAAAACACTGGAGAATAGAGATGGGCACGAATAAAAAAAAATGGCATTTCGTTTGTTGTTTGTCATTTGTAGGGTCCGTTTCGTTTCGTTTCCATTTTTCACAATTTTTTACAAAAAGTTTGTTTTCGTTTACGTTTGTTTCGTTACCATTTTGTTACCATTTATTCCATTTTTTTGTGATTTTTTAAGGATTTTAAGCAATTCACTCATATTGCAGTAACGGAAACGAAACACACGACAAAATTCCCGGCGTTTCTGTTCGTTTCATTTCATTTTAGAGACAAATTTTGTTTGTCATTTCGTTATGTAACGAAATGAAAAAATGGAAACGGAAATGAAGAATTGTTCGTTTCGTGCCCATCTCTACTGGAGAATGTTAAAGTGGGTCCTCTCTACTATTAAATGCCTAATTCGCAGCACCATCCCTTCTTTCTCCTTTTGCAAAAAAGAGTTTCATTTAATTCAACAGTTTCATTTGATTAAATGCAGAATTAATTAAGTAATGAGAAAGCACTGTATCTGATTCTCAAACACAGAAATATTGCATTGCAAAATCTCCATTATGCAAAGCAATCACCAATGAAGGTTTCCCCAGCTATCTACATGTGGATGGTTGCTGAAGGCTCACTTCCTGTTTCCTTTTACAAACAAAGCTGTTCACTCACACCAGTGAAACCAGTACTCCAGGCTTGAAAAGCCACCAGTTCTAGATAGTGAGATGCAGGGAAGATTAGCAGATACCTTCTTAGAAAGTGACTACAAAATGCTGAAATAACATCACCGTGAAAACCATCCAGCATGACAGGGTGCCAGCAAAGCAAATTGGAAATCTCTCCAAGATGATGAACTCTTCTAGCGAGCTTGAACTGTTTCTAAGTGTTGGCTCAGCACATTCAGAAAATAAATCTTTAAAAATAAGGAAACTGAAATAACACAATTGTTCATATTGTTCACTGCAATTAGAAGGGCTGACATTCAGCGGAGTTACAAAACTGACTCTATACCCGAGAGCACAGAGAGCTCCTAGTTCCCTGAGCTCCTTGCGACAGAGTCTGGTGAAACGTGAGGAAGAAAAAGTTGCAGAACATGGCCAAATAGCCCCAAAAACTCACAACAACTATTACAAAACTGAGTTAGAAAATTAAAATTGAACCTAATGGTAAGTACTGTTTTCACATACCATTTCTGTTCTTCGCTGGGAATTAAAGAAAGGCCTTCATAGTGAATTTCAGATTCTATCCACTCTTGCTGGTGGTCTAAGCAAAGGCATACTGTTCCAATACACTCACCAATAACGGTCTACACCAGGGGTGTCCAAACTTTTTGCAAGGAGCGCCAGATTTGGTGAGGTGAAAATGTATGGGGGCCGACCTTTCAGCTGCATTAGGACACGCAAGGAGGTGGGGATGATGCTAAAGCAATGGATCAAGGGTGCATAGGCTGGGCAGGTGGCGGGGGGATGGACAGAAGCAGGGAAGGCAGGCAAACCATAAAACTGCAAGCTGACATCTCCATCCATTATGGGGAGGGTCCAGCTGGCAGGGATGCATGACAGGCTGAGGTGACAGGGAGAAGAGGCTGTGGGGCACTCGAAATTTGAAAATGGGCCACATTTGGCCCCCGGGCCTGACTTTGGACATGCCTGATCTACACAATCTTACCCATGTAAATAATCCAGAAACGTATACAATTCTGATTCTGTAACTAACAATAGTGTTACGGTGCTCTAAAGATGATTTTGATAAAATGCACATTCACCATAACTAGAGCTACAATATTGATTCCACGTCTACTTATGTAGATCGGTGGATGCCTATAGATGGTCCAACCATGCACATAATGTTTAACTAGATTAAATTCCACAATGGTTTTGCAATCATCATGCCAAAGCATTTGCGAGGAGCTGAGTTGAGTCTTGTTGGTTCATTGTAACCACTTTTACCAGCTGATCCTGTTTACAGGGTGTTTTCATGTGACGTCAGGGATGACAATCAAGACAGAATGGTGGAATTTGGAAGGTAACTTGCTCAAATTCTTCATCCACTGAAAAATACAGCAATCTGTCTAAATGAAAATAGTTGGTAAAGACTGAGTGCAATCGTGCCATCAAGAATAATGTGCAGGAGAAGAAATGTACATTCATTTGACTTGGAAATTTGACTTGTCAGTCTTAAAACCGTTTTTCATTGTTGAAAACCTATAATCAAAAACTCATTTTCCAAACAGCAATAGGACCCCACACGCCAAAAAATATTACAGTTGTAGATGAGCACCTTTGTCCTGTTTCATTTCATTGGCGTTGCCTGTCACCTCTTTAACCCCCTTATATCAGTGTATGCACACAATGCAGTCTCCTGGGAAAGTGGAACTGAAGCGTCTAATAATAAATCCTCATGCACCAAAATTAAAAGCATAGCATGCTTGTGCATAATGAGTGGTAGAATGTTTTCTAGGCTCAGTGAAAATTCCACTGTATTCTATTTGTATACTATTTGAGGTTGTGTGTGTTGTGTCGTTACAGTCGTGACTGACTCTTCGTGACTCTATGTCCATGGAGTTTTCTTGGCAGGAATACTGGAGTGGTTTGCCAGTTCCTACTCCAGGTGCCTACAGCACCTGGTATTCCTTGGAGGTCTCCCATCCAAATACTAACCAGGGCCGACCCTGCTTAGCTTCTGAAACCAGGCAAGATCGGATGTGCTTATGTGATAGATTTCATGTCTACTATGTGACTTTTATATGGATTACCATGTATGAATACATTGACTGATTTCTTAAGAACACTAGTGTTTTCCATGGTACTTTCCACCCCTCATTTTCTGTTTCTTTTTCTGCGCTCTTTGTAGCTTAAATGTTACCTTTTAATGTTCTAGATGCCCCTTCTGATTCTCTGTTCTTAACCTGAATATGTCTTAAATGTTCTGGGCCGTATATTGTCTCTCTTTATTGTAAGCCACCTTGGGTCCTTTTCCAAGGAGAAAGGTGGGGTAAAATATTCTAAATAAATAAATAAATAAATAAATAAATAAATAAATAAATAAATAAATAAATAAATAAATAAAATTTCTCATATTTATTTATTTATTTAGTTTTACAACTTATATGCCTGACCTTAAGTGAAAATTCCAAGTCTTTGCTAAACGTGGCAACTGCTTTGTACCTGCTGTTTTTGTTCATTTAAGAATGGAACTGTGCATAGTAAGTGACTGAAATATGGGACATGGTTTACTGCAGAATGCATACCCTGTAGGTCTCATTCTGAGTAGATTCTGAAATAAGACATGATTCTGGGACACCCAAATGCCCTCTCCTGGTGCACAAAAGGTTAAGCCATGTTGAAATTATAGCCATGCCATTCAAGCCGTTTCCAATCAAAATAAATGCAAAAACCGTAGTACGTATCACAAACTGTTCAAGTGCTACAGGAAAAAAAATTGCTGCTAGCGCAATTTGGACAAAAAAAAACCCACCACAGAATCTCGGCAGGTTTGTGAAGAGGCTTCTGTTGTTTAAGTTTCAACAACATTTCTATGGCTGATTTCTGCAAATGGTGTGGTACAGGTTTTCATCCAATCGGGCATTCGAGGTACACAATGAAGTTAAAGCATGCCTTGTGTTACAAGGTAGGCATGAAGGCTTAAGAGGCAGATCTTCAAATTCCCTGGGGCGTACAGTCACTCAGCACTCAGTCACTCAGCAGTGATGGAACATGCGAATTGCATAAGTACTGAGACAATGATGATTAATACTGAGGATTGCGAAAAGCAATATGCCTTGACAGGATGATGTCAACTCTCAGTAGAAGATTTGCACTGTTCTGTGGAGCTCTAAAAGGAAGAAGCAAGGAGTGAACTAACAAACAAGAGAAGCCCTGGGACATTAAAGACCTACAGCTGCAACACACAATGTTGGTTCACTTCGATCGTTTTCTCAAGGTGAAAGCTGGTGTCATGAGTATCACATGCTCCACTGAATGTTTAATTGGTGGGTTGGATTACAAGCACAACTGAAATTACAGGCAATGGAATGTTCAGAAGGCACCACCACAGAAACAAATACTGTGGCACCTCAATGAAGCAGAGATGCATTGATCAGCGCTTACTGTTTGACTCCCACAATCTATTACAGTACAGATTAGGAGTCATCAGGACCCTAAACCACAGAGCAGAGAGCATCCCCATCTCCACAGAAGCCAAGAAGAAGGAAGACAGTCACCGGAAGACAGCACTTAAGGCCTGTGGATATCCAAAGTGGGCCTTCAACAAAGCAGTGGGCTGTCCCAGAAGAACAAGGGACCAGCCTGAGACCCAGACCCGAGGGAAGAACCTGGTCATTCCTTACATGGCTGGAGTGTCTAAAAGGATTTTTGTCGAACACCACATCTCTGTTTATTTCAAACCCACAAAGACATAACCCGATACCAAAACAAAAAAGGAGCAATATAGTATATGTGGTCCAATGCAGTGAGGAGTGTGCAGACCTCTACACTGGAGAAACTAAACAGCCATTAAACAGTAGGATGGCTTACATAGGAGGGGTAACAGTTCAGTACCAGAATCAGCAGTACACCTCCATTTGAAGGACAAAGGACACTCATTCATAGATGAGGATGTACACATATTAGATAGAGAAGATAGATGGTTTGAGAGAGGAGTAAGGGAAGCCATTCCTGTGAGCATTGAAAATGCCTCTCTCGACAAAGATGGGGGCTTCAGACACAGTCTATCTGCTACTTATATGGGTGTGCTTTCCAAAGTACCCAGACAAATCAAAAAGCCTTCACCACCAAGGCCATAGCTAACGACCCATTCTTGATAGGTTTCAGCACCTTAGGCCATTGTTCACCTTAAGGCTATGGACACTGTTGTCTACCTAACAACCCTATTCAGGCCATCGTTCATCTTATGAGCCTATTTCAGACCAGGGTGACAAGAGATCAAAGCGGACTATAAGATGGAGGACTCGCAATAGCTGTATTCACACTGATGAATCTGTTTGGATGAGCAGTGAAATATTTCAGTCTCTCAAGAAAAAGAAGCCCAATTGCCATGACTCAACTTCCAGAGATGCAATGTGGCACATGTTTTACGCACGTCTTCTTGTGAGGTGGCTGGAAATTTTCCTGATACAAGCAGGCAAATTACAAGCTGTGCAATGAATATACTCCTTCCCCAATACTGTACTGAAAACCAAGGATTCTTCCAACAGAGTATTCATGCATAACCTTTGGTCTACTTTGAGGCAACACAATTCCACTCCTCTATGGGTCTAATTTCTGTACTCACACAAGCACCAAAATGCTAGAGCAAATGTAGAGATTGATGTCCACCAGCAAAAGCTGAAAAGTACAACAAAACAGATTTCAAGACGTGATATCCCCTCTAGCTGACCAGTATAGTATTTATTTTGTTAAGACGTATTCTGGTACCAAAGGCAAATACATTGAATGACTCTTTATCTTTGATTCCCTTCCAGATGCCTTAACTCCTGGGAAAACTGATTGGTCTGATTCTTTCCTAAATAATCACTGCTAGAACAGCCTGTTTATATGAATGATCTGCAATTTATGTCAAAACATAGCAGAAGAATGAAAGAATTAAAAAAAAAATGTGAAAGTACAAAAGACCCATCTATAAAGAGAGAATAATGTATGGGGGGAAAACTCATGTTCTAAGTGAATGGAAATTCAGGACACTTGGGCTTACAACCAGACGTACTCAATGGATTTTTGCCCACTTAACAGAAACAGATATTCCTTTCCCTCTGTTCCATCAACACGGAACAAATTTAAGCAGACAAGGGACTTTAGTGGGGATGAGAAATCTCCTAATCTACTTTTGGAATACAGTGGTACGCCTAAAAACAAACTTAATTCGTCCTAAGGGTCAATTTGTTTAAGAAAATTTTGTCTTACGAAATGCGGAATCTCATAGGAATGCATTGAAAATAGATTGTTCCATTCTGGAGGCTATGGGTCACTTCGTTTTATGAAATGCGGTTTCCAATAGGAATGCATTGGGAACAGATTAATCCATTCTGAGGGCTAGAACAAAGACAAAAATAACCAAGTTTTTTTTCCCCCCCTGGGTACATGTGGAATGGTTTTTCATCTTGCAAACCATCCCACACAGAATTTTGTGTCAAGCAAAGCATGCCTATTTGTCTTAAGAGGTACCACTGTACTTCAATTCACCAAGAGGCACAAAGCTCACTTTCAACATGATGCAACAGGTGGAATATTCTGCTACCTCAAAGAAAGCAATACGTACAATGACCAAATCATAACATTCTCTTTACTTACCATCATGGCCAGAGTTGAGAAGATGTTCGCCCAGATCACAACCAAAAACCCTCTCCTTTAAGATCCCACGCTGCTTGAGTTTCTGTTTGGTTGGCCGAGACTTCATGAATGTGCGCAGGAAAGTAATAAGCTTGCCGTGCTTTTTTGACACTGTCAAATTTAAAGAAAAACTTCATGTTGTTGGCCGACAACCATAAAGGAAAATTCCTATTATATTCTAGGAATGCACAGCTGATTCTAGTCAATGTCAATCACGAGTATGGGCATACACATAACCTCCTGTACTTCTAAAATAATATCTGCCCCTTACATTACATTATAGTTCCAATTAAATGGCTTAAAGAGCAACAAAATGCTGTAATGAAAGATCATGTTAAAGCATAGTGTTAGGTAGTAGCTCTAAACTCCAGATATTTGTAATAGGAGAGATACGATTTATGGGGAAGAGAAAACAAATGACAATGGTGGTGCAAACCATGTTTATTCTCCTGGCTTCCCTTCATGCACAAATATCAGGTCAATAACCTATGAACAGGACAGGTATGCAGTGACTACGCCTGCCTATTTCTAGAAGAAAGTATGCTTAGTAATAGAGCAGATTGTTGTCCATTCCACTTGCTCACTAGGCTTGGCCCACTGTGTGTGAAAACTCAATTTTTTCAAGGGCAAATGCATGAAAATATTCCTATGATACATATTAACTGCGTTACAAGATCTCAGGTTTATCAGGATTTCCAAACTTCTCTGAACTGAAGACAAGGCAATGGAGATTTGTACTTGGGGCTAGAGATGGGCACGAAACGAGCGATTTTTCATTTTCGTTTTTTTGTTTCGTTACGTAACGAAACGAAAAATGAATTTTGACTCCAAAATGAAACGAAACGACCCGAAACACGAAAAATTTTCTCAACCGCTTCATTTTCGTTACGGCAAATACATTGAATTGTGCTAAATGGTAATGAAGCAGCAATTTTTCATTTTTGTTTTTTGTTTCGTTTCTTAACGAAACGAAAACAATTTTTTTTTGCAAAAAACCTCACAAAAACGGAAACGAACCAAAATGGACCCTTAAATGACCAAACGACAAACGAAACACCATTTTTTTGAGTCGTGCCCATCTCTACTTGGGGCAATTACCATGTGATGAGAAGCAAATGAGCCTAGGTCGAAAGGGGAAGAAACCTAACACGCATATGAGTCAGCTGTCAGGACAAAGAGGCCTCACTACAACTTTTCTGCTGTTGGCACTAAGAGGGGAAAATCCAAGAAGTATCAAAGAAAGGATGTTCTACTAGAATAAAAGCCACAACATAAAGCAAGTTGCTCCCTGCCAAAAGAAAAGAGGAAAAAAAAGGGGGGGGTCCCAGATCTTTCATTATCCGGAAATTATAAAAGCTCACTAAGCAATATTATCAAGTTATCACATTCTCCTTGTCCATACTCCTTAAAGGCTAAAACAAACAGGGAAGTCTATAACCCAAGACAGCTAAGAAAACTATCAACCTGACAATCGATATATAATAATATAGTATTGTTGTGAGGAACCTGCCAAAATTTCATTACTGCAAGTGTCAAAATGGGACTCTAATCTACAGCAGTACCACAAATTGTGCAGTTAATCCATTCCTTCCAACACCTCGTATCTAGACATTTCCATAATTTGAAATCAAATGAGGCACAATGCACCCTGGGAATGGAAGCCATCTGCAAAACTTTTCTACATCAGCATTAATTAATTAATTAATTAATTAAATTTTAGAGTATTTTTACCCCACCTTTCTCCTTGGAAAAGGAGAAATATAAACAAGGCTGTGACTAGTGGATTCTGGCAGCCTGGTCATGGGTGCAGGTACGGGTGTTGTTGTCCCATCCTGTGTACTTTGGATAATTGCTCGATGCTCGCTCCAATATAGAAGAATGCAGGATACGGTGGCCACTGCCTTCAAATATGTTTTCTCTCCCCCATTCAGTGTACTGCCATATAGAATGACTCTCACTTGGTGCTTACTGCCTAGGGAAGAAGGATGCATAGCTCTTCCTTGTCTGCTAAAATAGACTGAAAGCTCCTTATAGCTCATGGGGTGAGTCTGCCTCTTCAATCCACTTATAGGCTCTAGTGACAATTTTGCAAGAGTCCATGGGATGTATTAAAACCACTCACGTCATATAGTTGACCTATTAGAGGAACACTTGAAATGTACCCTTTCAGGTCTTGTTCTTCTAATGGCACAAGGACTGCTAATGCAGGATTAACAGCCTAGGAAAGGAGATCTTTCCACGTACGGGATGACCCATATATTTAGTTCGTGGCCAGCAGACTGATTGCCTTTCCCTGTCAATGACTGGTTTTACCCCTGCTGTGAGTTAAATGTTCTTCTGAGGTCAAAAACTAGAAGCATGGGCAAGTGGACGACTTTAAGAAGATAACTATTGTTCGTTTGGTAGCAGAATCAAACGGGGGAATGGAAAGAGGATTGGAAGCTTTACTACCTTCAGCTAGCTTTTTGCCTAAAATGAAATAAATAAAAGATTTGTTTGATACTGATTAAAAGGAGGGCAATAGAGCAGCAAATATAAACAAATCTGCTTTTAACAGGGCTGCGATCACATTAGGTCACAAAGCATTCCAGATTGGAAATTTCTCTCTATCGATGTTAAACTAGTTCATTAAGGTTGTTCAAAAATACCAGACAGGGTCAATCAGAATTGTGAAAAAATAGTGAAGGATACTATTTATTTTTATTTATTTATTTATTTATTTTTACAACTTATATGCCACCCACTACCCAAAGGTCTCTGGGCGGCTTACAATCAAGGGATTAAAACAGTTAAAAAACATCAAACAACAATAAATAATTAAAACAACAATAAAACAATAAAACCTTATACTAAAAACATCACACTAAAATTGCCATCAGAAGACCTACAATCTAAATTATATCAATTAAAAAACTTCTGGAACAGGAAGGTTTTTACCTGGCGCCGAAATGTCATCAGTGTTGGCGCCAGGCGGATCTCACTTGGGAGGGCATTCCATAGCTTGGGGGCAGCTGCCGAGAAGGCCCTGTGTCTGCAAGCCATCCCTCTTACCTCCTTGAGGGATGGCTCTTTCAAGAGGGCCCCCTGGCTTGATCTTAATTGCCGGGTAGGTTCATATGGAAGGAGGCGGTCCTTCAGGTATCCAGGTCCTAACTCATATATGAGTTTTAATCAAAACCCTATGTACCTGTTAAATATTGGCACAATATATTGCCGGGGTGTGTGTGTAGCTCTGAAGTTGTTATTACTGAGATCTTTAACTGCTTATAATACTGTGTAGAATTTCTTGATAGTATATTCAAAGCCCCGGTGACTGAAGTGTTTTATCCACAAACAAGCTGTCTTGATTGCCAGATCTCTATTTTGTTACTTTTTTCCAGTTTTTTTTTAATTCTCAGCCCTGGCATCTCCTAGAATTGAAATATCAATGAGCCAGACATTTCTTTGTTCTATTACTACTCTGTCTGGTGTGTTATGTTAAGGTGCCCTATCAGTTTAGATCAGGCCTCCACAACAGGGTTCAAAAGTACCCCATCAATAAAAAAAGGGAGGGGATAAGTTCTCCACCCCTCCCTTCCCCATTCCAAGGACTACCACTGCCCCAGCAACGTTCTGGGTCTGCCAGCCCAGTGTCTCAGCCGAGTGGGGCAGTTCAAGGACCATGGCACCTTGAAATCTGTTCCTTCCAGAACAGATGAATTGGTTTTAATGCATTCCTATGGGAAACCACTCCTCTACTTACATTTTTTTTTTTTTTTACTTATGAGCATGTACTCGAAATGGATAAAATTCATAAGTAGAGGTTTTAGTGTAGTTGCCCTCCGGCACTTTGGACTGGAAAAAGTAGACCTCAGCCTGTTCAAAGTTGAACAGCCCTGGTTTAGATCATGAAATTCGACAATATCTCCTCCTCCTCCTTCTCTTTCTGATTATTATATTAATATTATGGTGGCGGCGGCTATAGTGGTGGTGAGGATCAAAGTGACATGTAAAGAACTGGAGGAACATTTTCTAGATTACTTAGGAGTTCTGCCAATTCAGTTCTGGCTTTGAATCTTAAAAGTCTACAAATTAACAATTAATACAATTAACAAAGACCTGCAGGTACGGTGACTCCATTTGCTACTCCAGAGAATTAGCTCACTATAACACACCTACTCCTACTCATTGTGAAAATGTGGAGCTGAAAGCATCTAACTCAGGGGCAAGGTTAGTTATAGAAGGTACATTCTTTTTAATCTTCTTTTTGGGTCAAATGCTGAACTTCACATTCACAGGTTTCTACACATAAATGCTGATCCATTAATAAGTGGATACATAATTTGTTAAGACACATTGAGGTGTTCAAAGGGAAGCTTACAGTGAAATGCATACTCATGAAAGCAATCATTTTAGTCTTTCAATTATTAACTTAATGAACATGAGTAAAAAAAAAATGCCCTTGATGACAGAATGCTATTAAATCCAAAAGAAAAAGAAATCATTAGTTCTGACTTAAAGGTCCTAAGTCAGTTTTTGTGACAGCTTCCTAACACAACAAACCATTGGCCTACATCAGTAGCTATGATAAAGCTCCATTTTGTCTCTATTTTATATCCAAAAATGCTGAGGAAAATGTCCTTGGTGTATCAGATGAGAACATATTTCTCCATCATGGCGGGCAAATCTCAGCAAAACTTAGCTGGCATAAATAGTAGACAAGAGAACAAAATTAATATCTAGAATGGGGGTGGGGAACTTTTGGCTTCCCAGACCTCACTTCCCACAGTCCTTTATCACTAGCAATATAAGCTAGGAATTCTGGGAACTCAGGGACACACAGGTCTCAGTGGTCCTGCATATAAAAGAATCCTCTCATATAGAGAGCTACCATGTTAAGAATACAGACTAGTTGTCTAATATACTATTTAACATCTCTATGTATCTGCTATCTATCTATAGAGAGGACTACTAAATCATTTAGTCCTTTAATCTGGGAGTACAGACAGATTATTGGAATAATAGGTAACGGGTTTTTCTCTCCTCTGCTCGGCAGTCTCAAATTGCTAAACCACGGGTGGATAACAAGTTTGCCTCCAGATGTTGCTGGAATGTTACTGCCAACTTCATGGGCAGATGAAAGTTTCATTCAACAACGTCTGGAAGGACACATATTCATCATCCTTATATTAAACTGATTGTCTTGATGGCTACTGAACAGACAGCATAAAGGTACCAGTTACTTTCAGTGTTATTCTTCACTGGAAGACCAGGAGAGACTACTTAGCTGGACAGCTGTTGAAATTGACATCATAAAGGTGTAAAGCCAGGTGATCATTCAAGAGGGTCAAGCATCTATTTCAGTGGTTCTCATCCTGTGGGTCTCCAGATGTTCCTGAACTGCAACTTCCAGAAATCCTGGCCAGCTCAGCTAGTGAGGAAGACTTCTGGGAGTTGGAGTCCAGGAACATCTGGGGACCCACAGGTTGAAAACCACTGATCTAGAGCCACATGGCTTGGACTCTTCAATCACTTTTGGGACAAGTAAACTACAAGTCAGCTTTGGCAATAAAGCAGAATTATCTACTTTAACTGATGGATGAGACAGTTGGTTCTGCTTAATAGAATGCCAGAGATCTAATACACATTTAAACCACTTAGAGCCCTTCTGGGAAATTGATGAGGTCTAAAAATGCAAATAAATAAATAAATTTAAGAAATCAAAAACACATTTTCAAAGGAGAAAGTAGCAATGTATGGAAGCACCATACATTGAATAAGGAAGTGTGGAACTGATCTTAAGGTACTAGGGTAGCTGGTCTCTTATCCCATTGCAGTAAAACCAAAAGAGCTTTGTGGCACCTTAAAAGCTATCATGTGTTCTACATGGCAGAAACTTGACTGCAGTAGGAAAGAAAAGTCTTAGGCAACACAAATAGGCTTAAGTATGTAAGAGCATTTTTAAAACAAATACACACAAGTTCTTTATCTACAGGTTGGGAAGTTGGAGATGGTTAAGTCTCAGTCTCTCATCCTAAAAAACAATTTTTATCACCTACTAATGTTTTGGCTCAATTATGCCCCCTTGCTGTGTTATTTCACAGCTTGGTAAACAAATGTTTTATTTGAAAATGTGTATTAGATCTCTGGCATTCAATTAAGTGGAACCAAATGTCTCATCCATCAGTTAAAGTACGTACTTCTGCTTGATTGTCAAAGCTGACTTTTCAAACACATCATCCTCTGATCAAACATGTTCCAGCTAGTCCAGTCCTAATTTCGGAGCAAATCATAAAATGCTGATAGGAGCCTTAGTTCAACAATGAAGTCATTTGCCCTGCAAATGAGCACCAGGCTAAAAGGTAATGTGAATCAATATAGAGAATGACAGGCAAATTGTGCTAAAAGATAGTGAAAGGGCAGGTATTCATTAAAGTAACTGCTTATTCTAATGTCCTCCTTTGTTTGAAAACTCTCTCCTAACGTTTCTAAAAAGAACCATTAAAAAGAGGGAAGAAAAATGCTTCACTGTCCAAACCAATCAGCTTAAAAGATTATTTTATTGCATGAAAAGTGCCTAGTTAACCCAATGCATCAAAGTCATATCAAATACAGAAACTTCTTACAAATCAACAAGTCTGTTTTAAAAATTGTTTGAGAGTTTCTGCTTATCTGGAGAGGCTGGTGCAGCACAAGCCAGTTGCTGAAGGTAGCAGAAAAGGGACCCCCTGGCCTATACCCTCCCACATTTCTTGCTCCTCATTACACCTATCTTCATCTGCACCCAAAAGCAAAGTAGGCAGCCAGATGTTTTAGGAAGCATAATACCCTTATATAGACATTCAACAAATGCGTTGATTTGACCATGTACAAAGGCTACCTCTACCCTCTCAATGCCAGCTTGCATGGATAAAGACTCAAATCTGAAGAAGAGATACATCTAGCCTAAAGGTATCACCTGTTCCACTTTTGTATTTGTTTTTTGTGAAGACTACACTGCTCCTCAACTTGTTTTGCTTCCATCTTCATTCATGGGAGCCTTGTGATCCATTGGAAGTGCTGAAAAATCCACACCTGGGAAATACTTGGGTCTCCACGTAGGACAGCTAAAATGAAGAGGGTGGAACTAGCAGGGTCCCTTTGCTGACAGGTTTAAAGTAACCTTTTTCTGAACATCTGAATAAGGCTAAAGATAAAAAGAGCAAGGAGGCTGCCATTCTTCTGAGCCCAATATATAGAAATATCATTTGCTTGAAGCTGGAGACTCAACTATCACTCTCAAACAGTCAACATTAGATATATTTTCTTCATTAGTTCATCTCCTTCCACTTGGGAGCCAATGAACCCAGTGTCCTCCACCACACATGGTGAATATGATGCCTTATTTGATGCTATCTTTGTTACAGTATGCCGTAGACCAGTGGTTCCCAACCTTCCTAATGTTGTGACCCTCTAATACAGTTCCTCATTTTGTGGTGACCCCTTGCCCTGCTTGGAAGAGGCCACCAGGCCCCTTTGGTAGGCCACTGCCGCAGGTACCATAGAGAACTTCCCTCTACAACAGGCACCCTCAGCCAATCACAGCCTCTGGTGCCATTAACTGACATCCCCTCCAACTTATCAAGCTGTAACTTACTCTTTCCCCCTTCCTCCCCTCCCTCCTCCAGACCCAAGCCATTTGTGCCTTCTTCTTCACTGGCTCATGGCGACCCCTGTGAAAAGGTCGTTCGATCCCCAAAGGGACCCCGGTCCCCAAGCTGGGAACCACTGTTGTAGACCTATTTCAACACAACTGGACTACATCATGAACAATGCCCTAATGAATTGTGAAAGATCTGCCAGAAATAATTCTGACTTCCTGACAGAGCGGTTTGGCAGTGGAATATGCTGCCATGGAGGGTAGTGGACTCTCCTTCTTTGGAGGTTTTTAATGGAGGGTGGTGGAATCTCCTTCTTTGGAGGTTTTTAAGTAGAGGCTGAATGGCCATCTGTCGGGGGTACTTCGGTGGGGGTTCTTGCATGGACTGGATGGCCCTTGACTTCTCTTCCAACTCTATTATTCTATTATTCCACAGGTCTACACTACAAAATGTCAGCGATGACAGCCTGGACTTTGGACATAAAAACTTCAGTGGAAGATAACAACATGCCTGGCTTTCTTGACTGTAAAGTAATATTCGACCACCGTGTTAAAGAAAAGCACATTTGAAAGATGCCGCTCTCTGCCTCCTGACATTTCCCCATGGCAAACTTCACTAAAAATAAATTGACAATTTTTGCCAGTACACTGATAAAAAGTGGTTGTAAATAACAATACAGTAGTTCTGTGTTTTCAAATCAGTTCACACTTATAACAATTCTTTCCAGGGTTTTCTAGGTAGAAGATGCTTGGAAGTGGTTTACTCTTCCCTTCTTCAAGTGGTGCTTGGAGATGGTGCAGCTTGCCAGAGGCTATACAAGATGGCTCCCCCCCGAGGCACCATGGGAAACTGACCCCCCAACCTCTGGCTCCATGGAAAGGTACCCAACTTAGCAAGCTATCCAACCACTATGAGCAAATAAATACTCATTTGGGAGATTAACTCCCCAAACAGAAAGTAAGGTAACAGAACCAACAGAGAACAATGGAAAGGTGACACACACACACACACACACACACACACACACACACACACACACACA
>JAHTLZ010000327.1:8637410-8650746 GCA_023846285.1 Phrynocephalus versicolor | reverse complement strand
CACACACACACACACACACACACACACACACACACACACACACACACTCTTAAGGAGTTTAAAGGTAACACAATAAATTCTCATTATGTACAAAAGCCTTGGGAGTTCAAGGGCCCCCCAGCTCATCTCCTACTCTAGAGCAGTTGCAAGCAGACTGGAAACCTTTTCATATGTTTCTAAGTGAAAATGACTAAAACCCAAACAACATAGCTCATGTTAAGTATGCCTGAAGGAGGCGAGTCAATTTCAAGCAAACAGGTAATTATCCTAACTTGTTTTCCCAAATCACTGTTAACACTAAACCCAGTTGTGAGCCTTCACTCAAATCCAGAATTCTCAAACTCATCATTTTCTTCCTTCAAATTCAAGACATCACGTAAACTTGTATGTGAATGTGGAACTGGGCTTTGTATTGGTCTGCCAGACCCAAACCAAATTCCAAAGAAATGAGAGGGGGGGAGAGCACTTATTGTCCAAACATTGAATGACCAGCAACAAATGCCTTGTGGTATATCAGATATTCAACAACATGAGATGACTTTTAAGGTAGATCCCAAACATTATCTAGAACCCTGTTTTTGGATCTCTTTAATCATATGCTTTACAACTGTTTGACAGAAGAGGATAAGAAAAGAGAACATTTAACATCACGTGTTTTTGAAGACTGTGTATATATAATGGGATTTTCTGGAGAGAGAGAGAGAGAGAGAGAGTGTGTTCATAAGTCATCTATGGGTTCAATCCAAATGGCAATTTATTTTGTTTGTAAGCATTTTCTTCATTAGGTTGTGAGAATTATGGACACTTCAAAGAAAAGGCAAAAATGTTTATTTTAGAGAATATGCTGATTTATGTATAGAACTGTGATTCACACTGTGTGTGGTCTTTATATTAATGGACTGCCTTCTAAGAAATATTCATCAACCATCAATAGAAATATACGGACATAACCATTATTTAAATAAAATGACAGTGCACTAGAAAACAATAATCGATGTCCCCTAACTCCCCTTAAAGGAAAAAAAATGCAGCAATCTGAGAAAAGACATAAAGGCATGTTTGCTGGGTTTTTACGGATATTCAGGACGATTTTTAACATTTAAAAACAGCTCATTTCATTGCGCATCGCCATTAACGAAAACGAAATGTAACAAACCTAATTTTCATGGTTCTGTTCGGTTCATTCCAATTTCAACACCATTTTCGTTATTCGTTTCGTGTCCATCTCTACTAGAAAGCATTAATCTTCATCTCTCTCTCTCTCTCTCTCTCTCTCTCTCACACACACACACACACACACACATGTATATATAACTACATGCTGTATTTGGGTTTGATCCATCTTTGATATATGCTGCTAATTCAGCTGGAACATTCAAGTCCTGATCTGAGATTCCTTCATTTCCCATAACTGATACACAGAGGAAAATCAAGGAAGGCATGGGAGAATTAAGTGGTGGTTTCCTTTCCTTCCTTCCTTCCTTTCTTTTTTGCCACTTTTTACCCTAACTCTTTTCACATATGCATATGAAGTGTCTTTAAGCAGTTTCCAGTATGCTTCACTCCTCTGGTGGTTTGAAATGAGCTCATGTCTATTTTAACAGCGCTTAGCTTTACCACTGTGGAATTAGCAAATAACACAGACCCAAGGCCAGACATTTAGGGATAAGGCAAACAATTACCAACAGTCTATATAATTAATACACATCAGGGAAAAGAGTACTTCTTTTAAACGTTTTATTGCCTTAAAAAAACAAAGCCTCGGAGCCAGCCAAAGGGCCTTAGGGCACAGGTCGGAAAATCCTGCTACTCTTAAAAGAGGGGGAAAACTGGTTTGTCTTGATAGCAACAGTTACGGTCTCACACAGGATAAAGGGACATTCACGGTTCTTGAGTAACAGGTTCTGTGTTCTTTTTCACGTAAGATCAAGGGCGAAAAAATGACTTGGCTAAGTATGAGGAAACATGTTGTTGCCCATAAAACAAGCTACCCCCATTCTTTCTCTTGTTTTTCATGTCCTGCTGGCTAGATCTTGTGGACAAACCCTCCTGTGTTGTCGGAAATGAGCACACATACAACTCTCCCATGCAACTCCATATAGCTACATCGGGAAGGAAAAGATATTTTTAAACCCTCTGACCGATGAACACCTCAGGCATTCTACTATGCTGTGTGTTGCTAGCGGTAAGCAAAGAGAAACACACAGTGATACCAATCTTCCTTCCAGAAAGAGGCTACAAGACAAACCGGCAGCATTGTCTTCCTTACCTTTGCTGTCCTCTATTGTGGGACAGAAATTAGATCGGCCCCCAATACCTGGTAGCACCGCTGTACATAGAAGAAAAGCAATGGAGGCTGGTAATCAGCTCAGTTTAGCATTCTGGCCGTCGAAGGATTACACCAGGCAGGCGGAAAGAAATCAGCTGTAAGCAGGGATTTTTTTCCCCTGTGAACATCCACAAAGGAGTGTTTTCCTCTTCTCTCGGCAGTCTTTCCTCCAAGTTCAGCCGTCTCTTCCTCCGGCTGCCTCTCCCGGTTAGCTGGGTATCTGGAGGTGAGCTCAGCACTTCCCGGTGACACAGACATGTACAGCGTGTCTGCTCAGCCTGCTGTCTGGAGACGCCCCTCCCAAGGATCTTTCACCCTGGGGAAACAAGCTCCACGGGTCTCAACCCCACCTCTGAGGGCAACTCCTTTGCTCAGGTGACTCTCAGGCTCTCTCGCTGGTTTATAGGTCTCCCTCCCTCGTTTTTCCACCCCTGGAAAGACTTGAGCTGGCAACCCAGCAGCATTTCCAGTGTGTCCACGACAGGGACAGAATCAACAGGAAAAGGGAGGGAGCAAACCAAGAGGGGGAGGCAATGAAAGAGGATGACTCACTCGCTCACTCCACACATGTCAGTTCAGCTGCACCAGGTCCTAGCGTTGGAATCCATGCTGTTCATACAAGTCTCCTAGTGGGAAAACGGGGGGGGGGGGGGGAGAGACTCTTCCCTTCCTTCCCAACCTTCAGATGCAAATGCTGGAGGAGCCTGAGTCCTCCTCCGCTTTTCCATTGATAACTGGGGAAATACGGACGAAAGAAGCAACGATCCAACAGAGAAGAGCTGAAAAGGGACAGAGCTTTGGAAAGTGAGGTTCATGTCTTTACATGCATCTGATGATATTGCTGGGGAATGCGATGGGAATAAATTGATTTAATGGAAGTCGGCTAGCTTTGGGGTACCTGATAAATTAGTCTGGCAGGTGTGACTAGATTACAGTGGACCCTTGTATAACAAACGGTTTGTATAACATAAAATCTGTACAACATAAAAAATTCCGGAGATAGGGGAAATTTGCTTAACAGAATTGCCTATGGGGCGATTCCGTACAACATAAAAATGGGATTACTCTGCTTTCAATGCTTTCCTATGGGAAATTTGTATAAAGCAAAATTTGCTTCACATAATTTCATTTGGAACGAATTAATTCCTTTATACAAGGTACGACTGTAATTCAAAAGTGATGTAAAGGGGACCAGCACGGCCATTCTGTACAGGACAAAGTATTATATGGAGTTTCCTGGAATCCTGTAAAACAGTTCCTCAGCTGCCTGGATATGTGACTTGTAAACATTAGTGCTGTTCTGGCACTTAACTTGGGCTAAATCTACATCCAATTCCCCCTCTTGCTCCTTCCAATCTCCCAGCTGCTGTTGCAGACGCCAACATTTGCAGATAGCTAAAAGGAGGGAAATGATGCTATTGTAGAGGAATATTAACCTCAATTCATTCAGCTTCAACCTAGCCACTTTTTGTTTGGGAAAGATATTTGAGTTCTTTTAATTTGAATTCTCTTTTTATTTGGTACACATCTGTGTACCAAATATGAGAGAGTAGAAAATATGCTTTTGGTTTCTGCCCCTGCAGGCTTGTCTTAAGGCCCTTTTAAAGCCTCTTTCCCACTCTGCCACCTTTCCTGGAAGTAACTAGAGTCTGAATTCAAGCATTCTCCAAGCTTTCTGGGATGCCACTACAATAGAGTATGACCGACGTATCCGCGGAGGATCGGTTCCAGAAACCCCTGCAGAAATGTATTAAAGGGTCGCGGCATTAGGAAGGTTGGGAACTACTGTTTTATTACCTTTATCTCATAGCCATTTGTCCCGGCAACAAACTTACTTAAAAACTTACTTAAAAACAGGCAGGATGAAGAGATTCTGCAACCAAACATATTATTATCAATTTTGGTTCTCAGTTAACCTCTATGAGCCAGAGAGTATCTTTGACTTATATCAACAGATTGTATAGAAGATGGAATATACAGCCATGTGACTCTCTACTCTAAGAAGCTGGCTTGCTAACTGAGATGTTCAATCCCCCAGTGAGCCTGTGGCAAAGCAAAGGCAGCCTGTATGGCCTTGGGCAAGCCAGGCAGCCCCCAGAGGAAGGGAACAAGTAACCACTGCTGAGAGTTATCTACCTAGAAATCCTTAAAAAGTGTTGCAGTAAGTGAAAATTTGACTCAACTGCCCATATTGATGGTGGTGGCAATTAATGCAGGTTAATACTTGGAGGTGCAAACATATGAAAAGCAAACACAATCTTTTCAATTGTTAATCTCTTAGACGTGATTGCTTATAAAAGATTTCTGGAATGTGCCGTCGTGTACAGTATTGCTATGTCCCTGAAGCAGAAAAGAATGAACATAATGTTCTTCTTTGCTAAGTTTTTAAAGCTCTCAGCTGTGAATGACAGTTCAGACTAGCCTGCCAATGCTAACTGTTTGGAAACAGAACTTATCAAATTACCAGCCATCATGACAAGAACACAGACAAGGTGCAACTGTATTTGTTCTAAAAACAAGAAGAAGGAAGATACATATGATCTCCCTTAATAAGTTCTGCAAATATTTAGAGACTTACATTTTCTACTATCCTCCTGGTCACATCAAAGGAATGATGTGCTTCACTGATACCTCTCCTTGTATGATGGTCCTTTTTTGATACAGTGTTTCTAGTTTTTTAAAAAGATTTAAATCTTATGTGTGCGTGTCTGTTCAGCAACGCATTAACAAATGGCATTATTTTAAATTGTTTTGTTTTATTGCCATGTGTTTTATATTGCTTTGTTAAATTTTATGGGTTTTTAAAAAAGGTAGTAGTACCAGTAGCACCAGTAGTAGTAGTAGTAGCACCGGTAGTACCAGCACCAGTAGTACCAGCACCAGTAGTACTAGCACCAGTAGTAGTAGTAGTAGTAGTAGTAGGAGTAGGAGTAGGAGTAGTAGTAGTAGTAGTAGTAGTAGGAGGAGGAGGAGGAGGAGGAGGAGGAAGAGAAGAAGAAGAAGAAGAAGAAGAAGAAGAAGAAGAAGAAGAAGAAGAAGAAGAAGAAGAAGAAGAATGCTACTATATCAGACTGGAATTCTAGGAATATGTACTTGTATACATATATGCATTATATCTACATATCTATATATGTAAATAAAAACATTGTGCCAGCAGACCAATTCTGACTTATGGTGATGACTCTTTCCAGGTTTCCTAGGTATTGAGTACTCTCGGGAGTACCATTCCCTTGTTTGGGGGCACTCAATGACTGTGCAGCTGCCCCAAGACTACACCATCTGGCTTTTTGCCACAATGAGGAACTGAACTCCAGGGATGGAGACTCCAGTCATGGGCCTCATTGTCAAGATGGAATTCAGTGGCACCAGTGAATCAACTTGGCCTCTACTTGGGGTCCCCCTACTTCAACTTGGAGAGAACTTTGGAGAACTCTCTGAACATCATATGTGGGTCTTTCAAAGGAAAGTTGTTTTCCCTTTGCTGTGAGATAATGCACGGAACAAAGTGCAAACGTGGTTGTTCTTGCTACGCACTGTCAAGTTGCAACTGACTCAATGGTGTTTTTAAGGAACATGAGTAATTTAAGGAGTGGTTTTATGATTGCCACCCTCTAGTGAGCTTCCACGGTCGATTGGAACTCTTGAGTCCTAGATCTGACACCCTGTCCACGACATCATACTTTAAACACCATAAAGTCGGTCATTCTTCTTACATAATGTTGCCATTCTTAGTATGATTGGTGCAGGAGGAAGATGTGAAGTGTACAGAGAAGACAATGAGGCAAAAAAAGATTGGAGAAATGTCATCCTTGTGACCACCAGCTATTCAGCTACAAATACCAGGAAAAGGTGATGTAAAGGAGATGTGTCAGAAAGGAGGTGAACACGATTCTGTCATCAGGAACAAAACATTCACTCGAGCAGAGAAACAAGTGCAGTGGCTCAACTGCTGTACTGCAACCAAAACTGTGCACACAACCTGGGATTCATGGTCCACTCAGCCTTCCATCCTTCCAAGGTAAGTACATTAAGCACCCAACTCACTGCTGGGGCAGGGGGAATGAGCAAGGTGTCACCTGCAGAATTAAACTGTAAACCACCCAGAGAACGCTTTAAGCACTATAGGAATTCCACTTTTGGTGTATAGGCGACTCGTGTGTTGCTCAAACAGAAGACAAGCAACCTCAGTTTCGTAAAAATTGGGCTTTAGCCTCAAGAATTCGGGGGGGGGGGAATCAATTTCCTTTAAATCATATTTAAGGGCTTTTTCAGAGGTATCCAAGTTCTGACATGGTTTGATCAGCACGATAGCATCAATGTATATATTGCGGTAGTGCATGGTAAGTCAGATGTATAATAAATATTAAAGAGTAGTGAAGCCCTCATTGAACCTTGTAGAAGGCCATCAATTAACCTATATTTCCAGCTGGTTTGACCATCTAGTTCTAGTACCTCAATGTATTTTGAAGTAGACAGCTAGTATATAGCTATTTGAAAGAATGTTGTTGACAGAGCATGATATCCAGAAATGCTAAGATTATCCCTTCTCTCCACACGGTATTATGAGCCGTCGACAAATCAATCAACAAGGCAACATATATTTTCTCTCTCTCTCTCTGCTGAAATCAGTTTTCTGTGCAAGAGGCTGGCAACAGCACCTGGTACAGCAGCTTCTTCTTTTTATCTCAACCCGACCTGTTCTATTGGTATGTGTTCCTCAACCGGTGGTTTAATTCGGTTTCATAGAAGTCTCCCTGACAGTTTGCAAGAAGAGATGCTTAAAATCTGAGGTCCTCTGCATATTTTCCATCTTTACCAGGTTTTAACATGGCAATATTTTTGTTCTTTTAAGAATCGTTGGCAGTCTTCCTGTTGTTGTTGTTGCAAAACGGTGTGCCCCCCAAAATCGTGTGTGGGCCACAGTGCTTCAGGAGCTCAATATATGCTTTATCCAGGCCAGTTGGTTTCCCTGATTTTATCACTCTCAATGCTTCCATGATTTCTGGACGTACAGAATTCTTCTGAGATGGTACTTTCAGATGTTATTTCATTGGCTCTAGGCTTTTTTCTCCTGTTTCATATCACTAGTCTTCTTTTTGTTTGTTCCTTGCATTTTCCTTGCAAAATTTAGAGTTCTAGTTACAACATCATTAGGGCCAGTGTTGCTGGCATTCCATGTTGCTTTCATAGAGCTGTGTTCCACTTTTCTATGCAAGGATCAAGTTTTTTTAACAGACATGTTGGAACCTCATTTGTTCCATGAGAGTGTGCCATTTACATTGAACCCTTGTATAACAAACAGCTTGTATAACATAAAATCTGTACAACATAAAAATTCCGGAGATAGGGGAAATTTGCTTAACATAATCGTCACTCTTTTCAATGCATTCCTATGGGAAATTTGTATAAAGGAAAATTTGCTTAACATAATTTCATTTGGAACAAATTAATTCCTTTATACAAAGTACCACTGTATCTCTATGTCTGCTAATGCATCTTTTCAAAATATGAGCTGAATGCTATTGGATTTTATATGATAACAAATATTTGCATATAAGAACGACTGCAAAATTTTAACAATTCCTTCCTCACCAGTGCCAAAACCCTAATGCCTGCTTTTGGGAAACATCTGTATTTTAGAAAGGATTAGAAGATTAGCAAGTAAACCCCCATATACTCTTAAAGGTTTAGTTGGAATGTTTTCTGTTTTGTCTTGTCTAGTTAAGTAAGTAAGCAGATTATAATTTCATGTCTGACCTGAAAAGTAAAATTAAACAAAAACACGTGCACCTGAACATTAAACTCATATATAAACACAAGGGAAATATCATTCAGTTCAGAAATATGTTCAGGTGATATAAATAAAACATAGATTCCAAAATACCACAGAGACTACGCTGTCCACATGTCTCTAGACTTAATATAAATCACAGAATGCTATTAAAATTCCCTTTTGCATTAAAAGTGAACGTGAATGAGTTTTAACAACCACTACTCCCAGATGAAGGATGAAGACCAATATCAGATGAGACCCAAGCATGAGAAAAATACAGAAAGGGTATTTCTGTTTCGACTGTGTGTGCTGAGTTGCAGAGGTGTCCAAAGAAAGCTAGTATTGCAGAGAGGGGTTGGCTTGTTATTTTGTATGTGACACAAAGTTCTCCTGTCTAACAAATGCATCAAGTTGCATACAACACACACTGGCAGTTACACCTTTCTTCTCCTTGATCAACTCCTATCAAAGGCTAGGGCTCATCCTGACTATTCTGATCCCAGATGATGGACCTTTAAGCAATGAAGTGGGGCTGCATCCACTTTCCAAAGCTTCCTAGTCCAGGCATGTCCAAAGTCAGGCCCGTGTTCAAATTCTGAGTGGCCCGCGGCTTCTCCCCAATGGCTGGCCCTTCTCCATACCGGATGAAGGCGTTAGCTTGCAGTTTTACTTTTTGCCTGCCCTCCCTTCCTCTGTCCATCCCCCCAGCTACCTGCCCAGCCTACCCACCCCTGGCTCCGATGCTGCAGCATCCTCCCTGCCTCCTTGCATGCTATAGAGACTTGTCCAAAGTCCGGCCCTGGGACCACATGCGGCTGAATGGTCGGCCCCCACACATTTTCACTTCGCCAAATCTGGCCCTCCTTGCAAAAAGTTTGGACACCCCTGTCCTAGTCAGTCAATGCTTCCCCACCCCCCTTTGCCTTTCTCTTACGATTTATTTTACCTTGAACCGTCACCTGTGCAATTTTTTTCATTACAAGACTCAAGAACGTTATGCACTGGTTAACTACATCTTATGTGTTTTAAAAATTCTTGGTCTTGATTCATTTGTCTTTGTACTCTGCTTTGGTCAGCCACTTTCTCCAAGTCAGGAAGGAAGGACGACAAACTCTGTGGATAATATCTGCTTTGAACTTTCCCATACTTAAAACTGGTCCTGCTAGAAGGATGACCAGATGACCTCTTGGCAACCTCTCATCCTTGTTTTGCCTCCTGTTAAGGAGGAACTGTTAAGAAACTGTAAGAGTAAAACAGCAAGTTAGTCATTTATAGGTTTATACCAGGCATGTCCAAACTTCGGCCCTCCAGATGATTTTGGACCACAGCTCCCACAGTCCTTTGCCATAGGCAATATAAGCTTAGAATTCTGGGAGTTGTGGTCCAAAACATCAGGAGGGCCGAAGTTTGATCATGCCTGGTTTATACAAATGGAAGTATATAGCTCAGTGGTTTAAGTACCTGGCTGTGAAGTCAAGAGTTTGGGGTTTTTGATTTGCCACTCTGCCTCCTGGGAAAACAGCCAGCCTGTTTGGCCTTGGACAAGCTGCACAGTCCCAAGATGACCCCAGAAGGATACTTTCTGGCATATTCTCTACCAGAACTGACTACTTGATGGTCCATAACTGTTTAAGCTGGCTGGATATCTCAATGGTTTAGGCTGGCTGCTGTTCAATTCTCCACTCTGCCTCTGGCGAACACAGCCGCATCAGCAGAGAAGATGGAATAAAACTGGATGCCGACTTTCCCTTTTGCTTCAAGGTAATGCCTTGCTGGACATTACCTGGACTTTTGTCTGGTTAGAGGCGTCTTGCTATTTTTACTTGCTATCCTCTTTTAGTATTTTTAAGTAGTTCTTTATTGTATTGGGATGCTGATTTGTATTAGTTTGCGTTCTCTTTATTTTGTTGGGTATTTTTGTCTTGGGCTTGTATTTGGGTAGTCATTGTGGGGTGATGTGTATGTACACCGCCCAGAGTTCCCTTTGGGAAAATTGAGTGGTTTATAAGTGTAAGAAATAAATGAATGAATAAATAAATATACCCCGATGGAACAGAGGAGAGCACAGGATAACTGTCTGCCTCATTTGCCCCATGGTCTTCATTTTCCATATGAGGAAACACCTCTAAAATGGAAGAAAAGAATGACACAGTGACCCAAAGGTCCAAGAAATAATAATAAAAAGAAGAAGACTGCTCCTGAGCCTCTTGGCACAGAGGTTAAATGCCTGTACTGCAGGTAAAACTGTGCTCACGACCTGGGGTTCAATCTCTGGTATCCGGTCCATGGTGGACTCAGCCTTCCATCCTTCCGAGGTTGGTAAATTGGGTACCCAGCTTGCTGGGGGGGGGGGGGTTGGCGATGTGTAGCCTGCATAATGATACCTACTCAGTCCTCCTCTATCAATCCCATTCTACCAACATGAAGGACGGGGCAAGATTTGCCTTCTCCTTCATCCTCATAGCTGTAGGCTGAATGACTTACAAGTAGCCAGAGATGATGTCAAAAGCTTTTGTAACCGAGCAGAGAACTGAAGACAGGGATTCCCTAGTTCTGTCTCATCTAAAGCCAGCACTTGAGCTCTTTTAACAATCACATCATACTAGTTTTTCAGACTTAAAAAACAGAATCCTTGGAGACTTGTGAAGGACTGCAGAAAGTTCTGCATCCAGTTTGGAATTTTGCGGCTTTTAATGCCATTCCAAACTCTATCATGTTATTGTAATTGTCCAGGGCTATAATTAAATGTGGCTGTTTAAAGAAGCTTATGGCAACTGCTAATATCTGTTTCTGCCCCTTGTGATTGATTTGTTTTCTGTTAATATTTGTCTCTGCCTCTTGCCGGATTTTTTTCTTTTTTTTTCTTTTCCTTCCTCTTTTGGTATGTTTCCTTTTGATTTGTATTGGGGTGTTTTTAATTGTTGTTTGCTTTGTTTGTACACTGCCCAGAGTTCCCTTGGGAAAATCAGCATGGTTTACAAATCTAAAAACAAACAAACAAACAAACAAACAAACAAACAAACTAACTAACTAACTAACTAACTAACTAACTAACTAACTAACTAACTAACTAATTGGCAATATTCAGAGTGGCAGAAAAAGAATGCTGTGGTGACAGGTAAACCACACAATTTCAGCAAATGAGTAAGAGATCTATGTAGTCTTAGTGGTGGCAAACAGGATGGCAATGTAATTTAATTGCCTATTACTTACTAAACTGTTACTATCTTCGAACTGCTATTTAATTTGCAAACGGGGGAGGGAAGAAGAATGATGCTACCACTGAATGAATGCCTGCCTGATATGTGACAACTTAATTGCATTTAAGAAAAGGTCTGCCACTAAGAAGAGGGTGGGTGTAAAAAGAGTTGTGTTATGCACACATGTTTTTTTTTTTTGTTTAAAAATAATCTGCCTAAATTTTGTTGTATAATGACTCATCCCAAGAGCCTGCAATGGGGAAGAAGATCTCCCACTGAAAATGGGAGATCTGAAATGCTAACACATCAGGCTCCCTATGCCATTTGACGCGTGAGACCCCACAAATGCCATAATGTTCAGAGGTAGCCACCAGTGGCCACAGATAGCTATACCTATGACAGTGGTCCTTGATAACCCTGAGAGGTTCCATCTGGAAGTGAGGGTAGCTCTCTATAGAGCTCCAGGGGGGAAGTGATCCATTAGGAGGTGCAATCCTAATTTCACATAAGCTATTTCACACTAGAACCTGGAAAAGTTATTTTTGGACTACAAAGTAGAGATGGGCTTTTCGTTTCGAAAATGGTCAGCTTCCAAATCAAACCGCGAGAGCCCAGCTGGCGTTCGGAACCAGGGGAACACAATCCACCAATCCCGTACCTTGTGCTGGGCTCACGCGGGGTTAAGCGCCAATGAGGAAGAAGCTTCCAATGTCATCTTTCCTTCTCCCTGGCCTCATCCCACTCCTCTGCCTGATTGGTCAACCCTGGCCTTTCTTTATAAACAGAACAGTAGGGACTAGGGATAGGGGAATGTTTAATGAATGCCTGGGAACAGCCGTTTTAAATAACTGCTTTAACGCAGGCGGATTATCCAGCATTCATGAGTCATATAACTCTCTGCTGGTTATTTATATTCCAAAAGAGGTTCATCTTCACCAAGTCTTGCGATGTAGTCATGACAACTATAGCATCGCTGTTTCTAGTTATAGCCTTGCAGCTGTGTACGTAATATGGTCATATGAGCTGCTGTTACACAAGAGGTTTTCAATGACATTTCTCTCCCTTGTCATCTTTAGCACTCCCATCTCCTCATTCTTGGACAGAGAGTCCCCTACGGTTGTGGAAATATGCAGCAGCTGGATATAATTGAAGGCCCCCACACAAATCGATAGACACAAATTTGTAAAACACATAGCACCTGTGAACCCACTCAAGGGAGGAGGAGGAGGAGGAGGAAGGAAGGAAGGAAGGAAGGAAGGAAGGAAGGAAGGGAAAGAAATCTTGACTCTAATAATGATGTCGATAATATCATTTGAATTACACACTTCTTGAGACATCCATACATTCTACATACAGGTCTACACAAATCTGGAAGTTGAGTCATGGCAACTGGACTTCTTTTTCTTGAGAGATAAAAATGTTCCACTGCACATCCAGCGAAATGTTTCTATCTCTCAAGAAAAAGAAGTCCAGTTGCCATGACTCAACCTCCAGATAAACTCACCTGGATGACTGAGAATCTTCACAGACAGATCTACACACAGGCTAAAAGCTGGCCAGCCTTTAAGAAACTGGTGCCTACTTTCTAAGGTAACAACTAAAATCATTAGTAGGTATTATTGCCAGTACAGACAGCGTTAGACTCCTCGGTTAGTAAACAGTTAAGAGAGACTACAGTTGACTATAATGTGCTCTACCTGAGCTCAGTTGAGACTGGTTCAGAGATTCTGAAATACATGCTGAACCTGGCTTTATACTATCCATCTCCAAATCTGCATGCGGTGGTGGGAAAGGGGAAGAATGAGGCAAGAAAAGCACAAGTAAGTTCAATACAAATTTAAGCTAATTGTTAAAATATATATTAGGCACAAGCACCATCTGCTAGTACAAAACCCAGGATCAGAATGTACCCTACACTACATCTAACGATGGATATAGCACCAGATAACCTAGATTGGCCTTGATCAATGCATTACTATGACACTGCTGTGTGTGTGTGTGTGTGTGTGTGTGTGTGTGTGTGTGTGTGTGTGT
>JAHTLZ010000327.1:8620975-8637400 GCA_023846285.1 Phrynocephalus versicolor | reverse complement strand
GTGTGTGTGTGTGTGTGTGTGTGTGTGTGTGTGTGTGTGTGTGTGTGAGAGAGAGAGAGAGAGAGAGAGAGAGAGAGAGATCTTTTTAGCAGTTTCTTAACAATATGATATACACTAGAAGAAGCCTCCATCCTATACCCAGAAAAAACATCCATAAACTACACCAGAGATGCAGTACAAAATACTGTTATCATACAGAGTTTTAATGGAAGGCCTGCTGGAGTCTTGGGAACGATTCACAGAACCCACTAATTCCATGGAACATTTAACAAATGAGATTTCTCAGGAATAGTATACCAAAATCAGACCAACGGATGATTAAATCTAAAGCCACGCATGACTCAGATAAACAAACCCAATAAGTATTGTGGCAGAATTTGTGAACTTTTACATGGAAATAGATCTGTGCAGACCATACACTGGGATGTCAGAAACAGTCTACAAAGTTTAGTCATATAATCTCTACAATCTATAGCCATATTTTCAGATGAGAGAGAGAGAGAGATGCCTGACGTGGTCAATTTTGCTGGCACGTTCCCTCCCTTTATACCGCTGAGATGGAATGCTGCTGATGCATAAACACTTTTCTTAAAAGCATTCTAATTTTCATTTTAGAGACTTGTTAACTAATAGGCAAACGTTGGCCAGCCATTATTGTGGCCACAGGAGAAAGCATTGCCCACGGAAAGGCTTTTGTTTATCATTTCCCCCCCCCCCCCAAATGATCATATCGAGCTACACAGAGGAAGAGACCAGATCTTAATTGACAACTACACATTTCAGGAAAGAGCATCTAGTTTGTTAACATGTATAGCTTGCTGTAGATGGTACATCCACAGTTCATAACACTGACGAGGCCAATCGCTGAAAGAGAGACAGGGAAGGATGTATGTGTGCATATGAACACACAAACAACAAACCCTATTGTACAGTTTTGTGCCATCATGTTTTCTTGCTGTAACACAAAAGGACAATACACATCCGCTTTAACTATCAATATGAACAAAGGGAAAGAACTAGCTGACTCCATAAATACCTTAGTAATCTGTCTACTCTGCTAGGGCTCTCTTTGGGACTGTTTGCCTTCTAACACAGAGATGATGAAATTCTACTAGTGTACGCATGTCCAAACTTCTGCCCTACTGATGTTTTGGACCACGACTCCTAGAATCCCAAGCCTGTATTTCCAATGGCAAAGGACTGTGGGAGTTGTGATCCAAAACATCTGGAAGGCTGAAGTTTGGACATGTCTGTGGCACTATGGCCTCTAATCATGAAGCAGACAATTAAGCATTTCCATGGAATTAATAAATAACATGGAAAATTTTAATGAAGCATTTCATAAACACTGTGAGTGTTTTTATATGATGCATATGGAATATATTTATGATATCCCCTCTGATGCCAGAAATTAAGCAAATCAGAATGCCTCCATCTGCATAAGTAAAACTCCCCCATACACAGTCCCATGAGAGGAGGCGGGGCACTCAGAAGAAGCAACAATATTTTTATTCAGTGGGTCAAATTAAGGGAGGTGTTTTTACTTTCCATTATGAATATTTAGGTTTGTTTATCAGTCATAATGCCTAGATGCCCTGAGCACATCCAATCTCGCTTGATTTCGGAAGCTAAGCAGGGTCGGCCATGGTTAGTACTTGGATGGGAGACCACCAGGGAATACCAGGTGTGGTAGGTGCCTGGAGTAGGAACTGGCAAACCACTCCAGTATTCCTGCCAAGAAAACTCCATCGACTGTAATGATACAACACACACACACACACACACACACACACACACACACACACACACACACTAGTCATAAACATGCAACTGAGGCAGATGCTTTCACTTTGCATTATAAAGATTAGAAGGAAACGACATCAGAACACAAATCCTACTAAACCTGAATGCAAGAAACAAAGGTCTGCAGTTATAATGATGATGCTTTCTTAAAAGCATCCCATGGGAAGATGCATGTAAGTATCGGTGTGGAACAAGACAAATTAGGATTTATTTTATTCTTGTCCGTCCATACATCTACCTTATACTTGAAAAACTTTTTCTTGTTGCAAAATTAGCAAGCCCCAATAAATCCATCCTAAATTTCCTGGCATCCCAACTTCCTTGCATCGCTTTCAAACCCACAATAACTCAACTAAATACAAAAGAAATTGATATAGAGGAAAAACGGAATGCATGAACGTACAAGGAGGGAAGTAGCTCCAGGACGCTGGACGGGATCCATGGGCAGGGGAGACTGGGAAAGTACATTCAAAAGGGGAAAAAATTAAAATGAGCATCCATTTTTTTTTAAAAGAAAGTACTGTTACAGGACATTTTCATAAAAAAAAATTGAAAAGTTTGCACCAAACAATTCATTGCAACTCTTTCGAATGACATAACTTCACGTTTCATGTAGGATGCCTCCACAGTTGGGTGTGCATAAACTCAATACCAAAATCAGTGCTTCCAAAATTTGGGTCCCCAGATGTTCTTGGAATAAAACTCCCAGAAACCTTCACTGGCCAGGATTTCTGGGAGTTGCTGCCCTAAAAACATCTGGGGACTTAAAACTATGAACCACTGGTTTAAAGGGTTAGTGAGGATTTGGAGGAAACCTGCATGGATATTAAGAGTACAAAGCCCTGCTCTCAAACAATTATTATATGCAACTTGAGCTAGGTTACACTAATCAAGGTGGGAGATCTCATTCCCCTTTTCAACGTCGACCCCACTCCCAAGATATTTCAGTGCTTATCTTTGTTTGAATTGTCTTGAAAGTTTGAACTTTAGCTTCTGTAAAAACATCTTCAAGCACCTCTTGATATAAAAATATTGAAAGAAGATTTATCACTTCCTTTTGTGTTTCTTACTGTGTTTATACTTACTGTATTATACTGTTTTGTGCTCTTATGATAAAATCCAATAAAATAGTCATACATTTTAAGGAACAACCATGTTATCCAATATGATTGCTCCTAAAGCAGACATCATTTCCTATTGAATTATGGCATTTTAGATCCTGTTCCGCTACCATGATATCATTCCTCTAAAACCTTACACAATTTGCCTAGACTTCTGGCTGATTTCTGAGTTATATCCATAACAGGTGACTGAAAGAAAGAAAAAGAAGTGTCTAAGGAGTTTCACAGATGTTTAATTGAACACCAAAATCATAATAGGGGTAGGGTAAAGGAACCCTGAACGGTGACAGAAGCTCAGCATTTTAATTGATTTTTCAGAAGATGAAAGCATGAAATGATTTGCAGGGCAGGCCACTGTATGTGTCTGCCAATGATCCTTCATGTTTTCTCATCACCATCTTTTTGTCTGCGTGTCATAGAAGGCATTTTGCATGTTCACCAGCTTTAAGCAACAGTTCACAGTGACAGGTGAGAGACAATGGAAACAAAGCTTTCACAAAGCTTTGATATGTTTTTTTTTTTTTTTAAAAACTGATCTAATTGTTAGTTGTTGTGAGTTTTTCGGGCTGCTTGGCCGTGCTCTGGAAGTTTTTCTTCCTGACGTTTCACCAGACTCTGTGGATGCCAGCCACAGAGTCTGGCGAAACGTCAGGAAGAAAAACGTCCAGAAGAAAAACAGCCCGAAAAACTCACAACAACTATCACATCCCGGCCGTGAAAGCCTTCGAGAATACATTGATCTGATTGTTGTTAATAGCCTGGAGTTCCTTTGGGAAGACTGGTGGTAAATAAATAAATAAATAAATAAATAAATAAATAAATAAATAAATAAATAGCAGAACTCTTTGCTACATTTCAGGGCTTTATCTGTACAACTGTACAGATCTTCTTTTCTGTACTTTCCAACAGCCCCACTCTACTAGCTGCACTTGATAGGCCTAATGGAAATTGGAGCCTTGACATATCCAGAGGGTCACAGGATCCCTGCCCAAGACCCCTTCCAATAAAACAAAACAAAAACCCAACCACGTACAGCTGGATCTGAAAACTCCCCAGCTGTTCACTATGTTTTTGGCAATGGCTTTGCACAACTGCATGCATCAGGTACAAATGTACAGCCTGCACACATGGTGCATCATGTGTGTGGTGGATGATAATCCAGCAGGCAGAGCAGCAAGCCCAGACATTCGTGGGTTGAAATTCTGTTGATGCCGGCATAACAGAAAGGTACAACTGCGGATCTGTGCCAGGTAGTCTGTAATCAGGCCCACTATTAATAGCAGTAAGCATGTGGACATTCATCCATCCCTGACATTTTTTACCTATGCATGATAAGTGTTATGTGTATTTTCATACCTTAAAAAAATTAAGCATTTTATGCAAAATCTACATGCTCTAGACAAGTTAAGGCATTTTGAAACAGAATGCAAGATGCTTTTTTTCCAAGATGCAATGTGTAGACTGCATAATTAAATTAGGCAGAGAGTGCTTGGAGTGCTATGGGGCAGTATATAAGCAGAACACTTTGCTTTGCTTTGCTTTTTCCTTTTCTTGACTCAGAAACCAGAGCTTTGCCTTGCTCCCCATTACCATGCTCTTTGTAGAAATCTAATGAAAGCGTAAGACAAAGTCTAACAAGCAGATACAGAAAGGAGTGAAACACATGCTTGATGTTAACACAAACCATGCTTGATTGAAACTGAAACACATGCAGAAGATTTACACAAAACCGATGATTTATGCTTTGCTAGATTACTGGCACAACAAAATACAATAATAGCAAAAGAACAAAACCTTAAAGAGGTAAACAAGAAGGGGCAATGTTGATTTGCAAGATACCGCAGAACGGAGAAGCTGAGAATGACAGAGCATGTGCCACTGACAACGCTTGGTTTGCAAACAACTACAAACTATGTGCCACATAGAAATGTATTATTTGGACAAGCAAGACACAAACTGCTTGAAGAAAACAGCATCTATTGTTGCATCTACTCTCTCATTTCAGAACGGAACATGCTGAAAGTAGAACAGACATTCCCTAGCACAAGAAATACATTTAGCAATCCCAGTAACACGATTAACTGGACTATTGATATTAGTACCACAGGAGAAGTGTGGAGGTTTACCTGTACTTCCTCCTACAGGGCTTTTATGATTAGAACAAATGACTGTTAGCTAGACAAGCAATGAGTAAACTATGATCTTCTAAGCTTTGGTGGCTTTAGGCTACATAGCTGATGGTGATAAATGCTGGGGACTTGAGTCAACATCCGCTAGGTCACTGCAGATCTAGAGCTTTGCATTAGGGATGGGCATTTCATTTTGGAACCAGCGGGTTACGAAACGAACCACACGAGCCCAGGTGGTACTCAGTAACCAGCTGATACACGTATATCCAATTGCTTTACCTTTCTCTGTCTCGCACAGGGTTAAAATCCAATGAGGAAGCATGCTGTGATGTCATATTTCCTTCTTTGTGCTGCTGGCCAATCACAGAGGGAGGCAGGATGATGACTGTCCCTGCACAGCTCCTGATTGGCCAGCATCACAGATCTAGCACAGATGACATCACAACATGCTTCCTCATTGAATTTTAACCCTGTGCGAGACAGAGAAAGGTAAAACAATTGGATCTGCGTGTATCAGCTGGTTCTGAGGACCACCTGGGCTCACATGGTTCGTTTTGTAACCCACTGGTTCCAAAATGAAATGTTCATCCCTACTTGACATATATAATATCTTCCCTTTTCTGACAAGTTTTATCTTACAGCTATGAGGAACAATTTTTATCTCCCTGAAAAATGCAACACAGGCTCTGGGTTGTAAGAGCTGCACGTGATGAAAGTACAACCACCAACATTCTCTTTTAAAGAGAAAAAAATGCTCCTGGAAGTCAAGGAACCCCTGCAGTAGCATTTGATACACTTCAAAGACTGTGGCTAAGAAATTGTCAACATAAAAATAGTGCCTCCCCCTGTCATGTACCAATTGGAGCATATTCTCTGTGGGCCTTCTTGAACTTATCCCTCATCTAGCCTAGAGGGGATCAGGGTGCTGTTGTGTGTGTACAAAAACAGACATGGGCATAGCGTCTCTTGTTCAGAATCTGATCTGCCCATATGTTACAAACCATGATGGAGATGTGTAATCTCCAACTTTAAAACTGGAGTACTTCAAGGGTCAGATGCAAGGGAGTGGTATCATGAGACAGATATCTAGTCTTGTGCACTCCCAGATGCATTTGGTGGGGCCAGTGTGAGATACAGGAAGCTGGACTCGATGGGCCTTTGGCCTGATCCAGCATGGCTCTTCTTATGTTCATATGATCGAGTGATTAGGAAAAGCTCAGAAGGAAGAATTCTTCCCTATGGAGTCACCTCCTCCAATTCTTAACACATCTAAGTTTTCCTTCCATGGCCATCTATGTCACTCAGAAGCTGCTTAGACACCATCCCAATGATTCTGGTGGGGATGAACACTGAACCATCCCAATTCAGCAGGTGTTGAACTTGAGGACTCCATGCTCAGGATAAATATGGGAACCCACCAAACTCGAACAAGACCCGATCACACCACTGGGATAGGATGGCTGGATCTAGAAACCCTAAGTCCTTGGAGACAATGCGCCAACAGCAGCAGCGTGATGCCCTGGGGAAATTCTTAGAGGTGTGACAAAGAGCCGAACATAAAGCCAGGGGATTCTTCCTTTATAAATTCATACTTGGAGGGAAAGGGAAAGGGAGCCTGTGAGAAAAACCCTAAGGCAGAAGAGCAACAGTGCTAAAAAGAACACAGGAATGCCTAAGAGGTTTCCTGTATTTCTAGCTAGGTATCTTAAAAATGAATCAAAAATTTGATTCCAAGCATATCAAGAGGTCACACAGTTTACCAGAAATGGTCTCAGTATTAATTTGTACAAAGTAATTACTAATCCAGCATTTAAATGGCTTAGGCCAGGCATGTCCAAACCTCGGCCCTCCTGATGTTTTGGAGCACCACTCCCAGAATTCTAAGCTTAGATTGCCAATGGCAAAGGACTGTGGGAGTTGTGGTCCAAAACATCTGGAGGGCCGAAGTTTGGGCATGCCTGGCTTAGGCCCTGGGTTCCTGAAGGGCCACCTATTTCCATATGAACCTACTCAGCAATTGAGAGCTAGCCAAGGGCCCTCTTGAAAGAGCCATCTTCTCAAGGAGATCAAAGGATTGGCTTGCAGACAAAGGGCCCTTTCAGCAGCTGCTCCCAGGCTATGGAATGCCCTCCTGATTGAGATTTGTCTGGCACCGATTTTGATGATGTTTCAGCGCCAGGTCAAAACTTTCCTGTTCAAGAAGTTTTTTTTTTTTTTTAATTGAAGCAATATAGATTGTGGGTACTGATGACAAGTTTTAGGATGTAATGATTTTAACTATATTTTTCTTGAATATTGTGAGCCACCCAGAGTCCTTTGGGTAGTGTGGGCAACATATAAAATGAATGAATAAATAAATAAATAATTTACATGCCATGGCAAATGTTAACACTAAGATTGTCTTGCAAAGTTGCAGCATCAGGTGAATTTCAAAGCCAATGAAGAGCCAGGGTGCTTGAACCTGTCGCCATTTCAGCAACACCATTTAGCTAGCACTCGTGCTGCGGGCTAATATGTCCCCACTGGTCAAATGGCCCTACTCTAGTACAACTTGCTAGTCTAAGCAACAGGATTTTGGTCAATACCGTGGTATGTTTTTTAAGACCTGAAACACTATCACATTGGATCCTTTGCTCTTCCCTGTGCCTTCTTTTTTTAATGTAGTCAACATAGCTGCTTTGGAGGAGTTAACTCCTCACCCTCTGTCTAGTGTAGCATCAGTCAGCATCACAGATTCAAAACTGTTGTTCGCGTACCAAGTATAAGTCCTCAGTCAGTGATGAGTGGCCATTTCAGATATCACAGGGGAAAAGATATGGCTGTCACCTAACAGGTGTTTGGGGATCTGTGGCTTGTGATCCTCCACTTCAAACAAAACTGAACCAGAGGGTTCACATGTACCCTGTGGGATTCAAAAGATCTGAACATGCATTGTATTGCATGGGACACCCACTTCTGTTTGTGATGCTAGAGCAAAAGATTAGGGCAATGACTTCATCTGCCTGATTCCCCATGCACAACATGGGAGTTATTTCTTCCATCCAGTATATTTTCCACTCACCACCTACTAAGGACTTAAATCCTTCTGATGTAATGGGATGACACTATTTAATTGCTAAAACCACATTTCGGGGGGATCTCAAATGGACAACAGCACACCCTCCAGAAATCCAATGGCTCATTTCAATTCATTCCCTCATACACACTGCATTTAAGACCAAAGAGACAGCTTTTTAAAAGAGGCAACAATCAGTCCAAGGTTATTACCCTATGCACTAATAGTATTATTGGACTAGGAGGGTGCTCCCAACCATTTCAGACCAATATATCCCCCCCCCAACAAAAAAAAAAACAGTCTGGGAATGTAAATGAGTCAGAGGTTGATATAAGATTTCATTTAACTGCTGCTTTTATCCTGAATTTTTTACTCCGTTTTTAATTTGTTACGTGTACTGTTGGTGAAATCACTGTTCTCATTCCCAGCTACTATGGGCGATTTTACACGACCCCTAAAATCCGAGTCAAAGGGCTCCCAGATCCGTAGCTTAAAAATGTTTTCCCACCAGCTCCGGACTTTAAAAAAAATTAAGTACGACCACGCCCACCTTAGCGCGTCCCAGCGCACTTTTCAAGTACCTGGCCTCCAGGAGGTAACAAAATCTTCCGATGCGCATTGTAAAGCTGTGAATCCTGGGCTCCCTCACCTTCTGTTTGTTTTTTTGTCCCCGCCACCCCTTTAAGAGACAGGAATTGCTACGGGGCAGCTGGGGCGGCTTTGACCAGCAAACATAGGTGAGCCTGCATTTTTTCTCTCCCTTTTTTTCTCTCTCCCCTCATGCAGACAGGAACAATGGAATGCGGAGCGGTGGGAACACAGGAAGAGGGACAAACCCCCCACGATCTCTGGTCCGAATTTAAGTTGCAGGCAGATTTTAGAGGTCATATAAAAGCACCCTATCTCTCAACAGGTACATGGCATTAAATGAAGGGGGGGGCAAACCATAAGCATCTGAATTTGAACCAAAAAGACAAGCACTAGTAGGAGACAGACTGAAAGGGAGAACAAATATGATAGCATAAATCCTTGATAATTTTTATATAATACATTATATTCCTCCACATGGTAACACTAATAAACAAAATCTCATTTCCATCAATTGTTAAGATAACTAGTCTGACAGTAGTGTTACATATACTCTCAAATCTTGACAAAACACGTGTGATAGATTATTCAAAAAGTAAACTGAAACAGCTAAATACATAAATTGTCCACTGAAACAAAAGTCTACAAACTAATAAATACATGTAAACAATCTGGTATGGAAAACAACAACACATCATACTAACGTGATTGCAAACTAGATCTAAAACAACATACACTAACTGGATTGTGAAGAGAAGGACAAAACAAAGAAGGGATTTAAATCCACATTTTACAGTATTACATATTCTTTAATATTTATGTATCTATATATAAGTATAAATACCTGGCTTTGGCACAGAATTGGTCATCGACTGAGGAACTTTGTCATTAATGAGTTCAACACATTCACTAGGAAAAAATCCCACCTGCAACAAAAAGAGGCAGACAGATGTTCATGTTTAAAGTACTTTTATTCAGAGAGTAACTGAAAGGAACTATATTTGCAGCCATGCTCCAACATTTTCGCAATAAAGGCAATATTTCATTTACAATGGAATAAATTTAATGTTTAAGATTAGAGATGGGGATGAATCAGAAAAATGGTGATTCATTTTGATTTGTTATTGACCAATCACGAAATTATGATTTTTTTTCCCTGACAGATTTGTCAATTCATTTTTAAAGCCCTATAAAATGGCCCTGAAGTCACCTAGAGACACCATAATAGCAGGATCCCCTTCTACAAACCTTACATTTTTGCTGAAGTTTGGGTTCCGATTGACTGAGTAAGAGCCCTCCAACAGGAAAGTGCCCTCGAGGCACCTAAAGACATCACCACTGGAGAGGGGCTTCTCCTAATCTCCTCTACAATCCCTCCAAGTTGGGTGAAGATTGGGTATCAGACAGTGGGAAGGGGGGCTAGGATAATGCCTTTTACCAACTGTGTTTAGGAAAGCCAATCTTCAACAGACTTGGAGGGATTGTAGAGGAAAATCAGAGGAAGCAGCACGGAGACACAGCTGCCTGAGGATAACTTTCCTGGCAGGGGAGAGGTCTTTGGGGTGCATAGCTCAGAAATCAAAACTCCAATCTCCAAATTAGGAGGGATTGTAGAGAACAGTCAGAGGAAGCTTCCCTCCAATTTTGGTGCCTCTAGGTCAGTGGTGGCGAAAATTCGGCACTCGAGATGTTTTCGACCACAACTCCCAGAATTCGAACACTGTATTGCCAATGACAAAGGACTGTGGGAGTTGAGGTCCAAAACATCTGGAGTGCTGAAGGCTAGCCACCACTGTTCTAGATGTTTAGGGCAGTTTATAAACCAACAAAGTGACAAATCAAAATTTTCTAAAAATTCATCAATTTGTATTTGATGTTATCAATTCTTATGAATACAAATTAAGAAATTAGCAATTCATTTCAAATTCATTTTTAAATTTGTGCCCATCTTTAAGTTGGAAAACAAATGGCTTTGGACTGTAAATTACATTCTTGGTTACAAAATGTGGCTATCCATTAAATTATAATTTTGTTTCATATTCCATGTGCCACTCATCAATATTCTCCCCTTTCTTTTCCTCATATCAGGATATGCAGGAGGGCTCAACAAAAATACCCAAACCTTAGAAATGCCACTTTTTGGAATACACTTCCAAGAATTCCCAGCTAGCCACTCATGCTTCTGACTGGGGACCCTATGATTTGCAGTATGGTATTTTTTTGTTTCTTACTTCTAACGCCTTAACTGCGACTGAACACATGAGGTAAAGAGAGAGAACCATCATTTCTCCATCTCCTTTACAGTTTTGGTGTAAAAGGTTGATTGCATTATTCCTGCTTTGTTATGAGAATGAGGTAAGCCACATGTTTGAACAGAGAAACGGCGAAAGTTGTGTAATATTAACTCCAAACAAACCACTGGCCATACCTGAAATCCATGCTTTCCCCTCCACCATGTGGTCAGTTCTTTTGGAGGCATATCAATAACCGACACAATGTCCCCAACCTGGAAATTAAACAACCATATGTGCTTATTACCCAGCATTTGGTAAGGTAAGTTTGTTCTTAAAAATCAATGTTCTATGGGGATGCCAAATAGAGAATATTTTTAAAATATGGGGGTGTACATTTTTTTACAGTTTGAGCATTTTACAATGTGTGCATACATACTAATATGCTTATAAAGAAACAGCACTACCCTGCCTATGACACCGGTCCTTATAAAAAGTCTGCCACTGGTTGAAAACCTGTTGTGCAATTCGGGCTTGTAATTGTAACGGGACTGTAACAATCTTGTGTTTGTTCTGCCTTTCCAAAGCGAAACTGTGCATGAATCTTGCCATTCTGCACACGGAATGTAAATCATGTACATCTCATCATGTCTTCTAGGAAAAAAAGACAATTCCCAAGAGATTTCATGGGAGGAATTCTCACACAGATAAATCTCACTGCCCAAAGAGAAGAGTCACTGTTTTCCCCCTTACTTTCTCTCCAAAAACAAACGGTTCCTCAGGTTCACATCCCTAATCAGAAAGGTTTAAGCATTACTTAGGTGCAACATGTCATTATGTTTGAAAGGTGAAGAATTAAAATTAATTTTAGTGTCGGAGCACTTCCTGTTTCCTTTCGGTTGTAACGAAAAAGGTGAACATTTTATGTAACGCGCCCGGACATTCAAAGTTAATTTCTAACAATGGTCCTGAGAGCTGGTGACTCAAAAGAACAATCTGGGCTTTGCTTAAGTTTATGAAAAGCAATGCCCAAAACATGAGAGCAAAAAAAATGCAAATGGTCAGAATTTGCATGTAAAACCTATTAACTGGCTAAGCTTACACAAGCAAGGAGGGTTGTAGTCAGCACTCACTAACCACCAATTTAAGTTTTGGGTACACAATCAGAAATAAATCCTCAACAAGTGAAGATGCAAACTTTGTTTTGAAGGGGAGAAGAAGAAGAAAAAAACACCCACCACTTGTTTCCATGATTGAATAAATAAAGAAATGCTTTTACACTGATGTCTCTTTGGTGCATACCTTTTAACCAGTGCAGCACATACAGATACACACAGTCCTATGTCAATTTCTCTGAAATATATTTTTATAATGCAGGATGCTATAAAATTGTTGTTTGTTTGTCACATATGGGGTCTGATATATTTAAAAACTAACACTGAATACACGGCCAACTCAATGTACAGTGGACCCTTGTATAACAAACAGTTTGTATAACATATAATCTGTACAACATAAAAATTCCAGAGATAGGGGAAATTTGCTTAACACAATCACCTATGGGAAACATAAAATGGGACTACTCCATTTTCAATGCATTCCTATGGGAAATATGTATAAAGGAAAATTTGCTTAACATAATTTCATTTGGAATGAATTAATTCCTTTATACAAGGTACCACTGTTGGCTGTATTAAAAATACCTCCCATTTATTTATAAAGTGCCTCCAAAGAGTTGCACATAAAGTTCCCTCATATTCATTTGATTAAAAGTGTGTTTTCCTGCAAATTTTTTTTTACCTCAAAAGACAGTTCATCTGCTGCTTGAGCAATATATCTTTTAATAACATGGGCAGCTGCAATCGCAGGAACATTAATGGACGATTCTTCATGGACTAGGAGATGGTTCCCCTTGTTATCAATCTGTAACAAAAGGTACGGTAGACGGTGAGGCAGCTGGGAATGTGAGGCTCTGCAAATTTATTACTTTAAGTGTTTCTGTGGAGAACACGTTTCACGCTGATTTGCAGAGACAGCAAAGCTTGGAGGGCTCCCTGTAGAAAAAGTACAGAAGTAGAACATCGACACTATATTTCAGGCGCAGAGAAGGCAGGGCAGCAAATAACCAGAAAGCTGTTTTCTGCAGTGCAGATCTGGGTTTCCTTTACGATTGAGAATACTAATTAAAATCGTGCTATATTTTGCTTTATCACTGAATGTTCTAACAAATAACTATGCCCCCCTTTCTTCACAATCAATAAAATTTCAGGATAAATTATGGCAGTACATAAACTATGCGTTATTCTTGCATTCCACCAAAATCATTCTACTATCAACTTTTTCATTCAATAATCTTGATGAATAACCTGTGTATAGATCCACAAAGGTGCGAAAAAGAGGAGCAAGTGCTGTTGGTTTAACAGAGACATAGTCATATTGATTATTCAGTTGTTTAATGAATTTATTATGCAAAATCAAATAACTGCATTTCCCCATATAGTCACCCTCTTTTAAGTAGCTATTTTAGTGAACTGGGTTTGATGGACACTTGCAGTGAAAGCAATGTGCTCATTCTAACCCAGGACCATCATGCTTCTGGACCTCCTGATGTTTCCATATCATATTCAAGGGAACCCTCATGTAGAGTGCATTGCAGTCGTCCATTTTTAAGACTACCAATGGAGAGACCAGTGTTGCCAGGGGATGCTCTCATCTAGATAGGGATGCATCTGTGCAACTCATCAAAGCTGGCAGAAGGTTGTGTAGACCACAGCTGAGATCTGTTTTACTAGGGTCAGCTCTGGGTCTAGAACAGGCATGCCCAAACGTCAGCCCTCCAGATGTTTTGGACCACAACTCCCATAGTCCTTTGCCATACAGGCTTGGAGTTCTGGGAGTTGTGGTCCAAAACATCAGGAGGGCTGAAGTTTAGACATGCCTGGTCTAGAATAATGCTCAGGTTGCACACATGATTCCTAATAGGGACAGCAAATCTCCTACGTTCAGGGCATTTGTGACATCTTTGTATATCCACACTATATTGCTTAAGGATTCCTGAATGCTATCCATCCTTCTTTTTGCTTAGGTCTTGTGGTACAGTGGGGCTCCATGCTACTTTTATATGACCCATGGTTGTTTGTAGTCTGTTCAGGAGGAGGCCCATATTATTTTAAGAGGGAAAAAATAGTTTTAAAGCCACACACATGCAAGCAGTGAGAGTGTGCAAAAAAAGATATGCGAGGGTAACCACACAACTTTTGGGATGTAGTCCCTCTTGTCCTCCATTGACTCTCCCCAATTTTTCAGGGTAAAGGTCAACACAGTTTTAGCGGGGAGCCTGCTGAAGGGAGGACACAGACAGTAAACTATTCCAACAGAAGAATCAGCAAAAGTAGTTATCTGCTCTTTCTTGGCAGCTGTGTCAATTAAAAAGCTACTTGAGGGTTTTTTTTTCTAAGTTGGCCATAATAATGTCCCCTAAGAAATGAATGGAACAGAATTGGAATGCATTCTGTTGAAATATGTATAGTTTTCAACTGTGTTGCCTCAAATGATATTCAAATAAAAACAGTTATTCAGAGAGACAAGTAACCTTTGTCAGTTTGGAATTACTGACAAAATAATAGACTAGAGCAAAGGAAACTACAATGAGAAAAAAATTAAACATTGTAACACTAGCCTGGCATTCCATTTATAATTTGTTCATTTGTAAGCAAATATCATTTGATAAACTAATAAAATAACAGACATACTAAATAACATTAGGCTGTATACCACACAGTACCTCCATCCACGTAAGGGCAGGTCCACAATTTATCTTATTTCCAGCAATGGCCGAGAGGCGTGCCAGGTAAGCCATCAGCATCTGGGTGACAAGCTACCGAAAGAAAGAGAAGAACGGTGTAATTTTGCTGATACAGCATATCAAACGTCGAGATGAGATAAAATCCATGGGAGACATACTCTTTGTCCTCCTGAAATACAATGCTGTTAATCAAGAGAAGCTCATGAAAAGCACTATATCTTACAAAATGAGAAGATTATTTGCAAAACTGTCACGGCACGCAGCAAACGAAGCACGTTACAGTTTTAGCACATGTTGTGTGGTGTTAAGCTCAGCAAAATCAATAGTTGTTTTAACAAAACCAGATCATATTTCCCATGCTTAACAACTGTATGGTCCTTTTTGCACCCTGCAATTATTTCCCTGTCCATCAACTAGGGAGTAAACATTAGAAATACAGTGGTACCTCGGTGTAAGTAACTAATTTGTTCTCTGGTCCATTTCATATTGCGAAAAATTCTTAAACCAAAATGCGGTTTCCCATAGAAATGCATTGAAAACCAATCACTGTAATTCATTCTGGAGGTCAGAAAAAAAGGCAAACTGAGGCATTCCATTTAAAATTTTCTTAAATCGAGGCATCCCCATACTTTTCGTCATACAGACATCACACATCAACTAGGGATGGGCATTTTGTTTTGGAACCAGTAGGTTACGAAACGAACCATGCGAGCCCAGGTGGTCCTCTGAACCGGCCGATACATGCAGATCCAATTGCTTTACCTTTCTTTGTCTCACGCAGGGTTAAAATCCAATGAGGAAGCACTCTGCGACGTCATCTTTCCTGCTTCGTGCTGGTTCCAAAACGAAATGCCGATCCCTAACATGAAGTTTTTATGCCTTATTTTTTTTTTAAAGGGGGCATTCCATTGAAAAAAATTTCTTAGACCAAGGCAACCCCGTTTCCAATAATTTCTTTTCTTAAACCAAGTTTTTCTTTGGCTGAGACATTCTTAAACCGAGGTACCACTATATATCTAAAATATGAAAACTGGTTGAATTCTAATGTACATGTTGGACAGCATTCTCTTCTTCTCCTTCATTTGACAGTATTCTACATCCTATGCAGATTTTTCTTCTGCGCCCATCCTTCCAGCTCCGCAACAACACAATGTTTCATAATCACCCTTACTAGCCTCCCCGATATTGCTGAGATATAATCATGTCCCAAGTCTTTTGCTTAAAGGTTGCCTCTTTCAGCCAGCTCATATTAGTAGCCAGTGTCGTTCGCCCAAAGAGGAGTGTTCTCTTTTTACCTCTGGACTGTCCTTCAAGGCATCTGAACGGGGAAGCTCAGTCAGCTGAGAGAAGCGTCGGTCATAAATGCATAGGTGAAGGTGTTTATCCAGCACTCTGAAATCTTCGTAACTTCGCTTCACGATCCAGCTCTTGCCCTGAAGAGTGAGTGAAAACAAAAAAAGCATTGAGGTGTTGCATATTTGGTCCGAGCTCGTTTAAGAGGGACTAGCACCATCGTACAACATTTCTAGAGGCTGAAATGTCTGCAGAGCTATCAACTCACTGAAGTAAACAGAGTTGGAACCTTGATGATGGTCATATAGATGTTAAACCTACCATTATTCCTGACTGTTCTCTGTGAGCTGGATTGTGTGTGTGTGTGTGTGTGTGTGTGTGTGTGTGTGTGTGTGTGTGT
>JAHTLZ010000327.1:8593089-8620965 GCA_023846285.1 Phrynocephalus versicolor | reverse complement strand
ATTAAATCTGTACTATGCATGAATGTTTTTGCCCAATTAGCATTAATTGGTGGAGCATTTCATTACTAACCAATGAAAATTTGTAAGTGAATCCATTGCAGCTATATGTAGATTACTTCTAAATTGATTACAAATGTAAATTAGTGAGGGGGTTGCCTATTTCCTTTGCCCTCCCAGCCCAGAAATAAAGAGTCGAGACACGATTTGTGGGATTCAAATTGGGCCACAATTTATTGAAATAAAATTCACTCATAGATGTTGTGTGTTTTTCAGGCTGTTTGGCCATGGTCTGGAAAGTCTTTCATCCTGACATTTCACCAGACTCTGTGGACGGTATCTACAGAAGGCAAGGAGCTCAGGGAATTAGGCCAATCAGGAGCTCTGCAGGGAAAAGCATCATCCCACCTCCCTGTCTGATTGGCCAGTGCCAGGGAGAAGGAAATATGTTGTTGGAGGCTTCTTCCTCATTGGAGTTTAGCCCCACGCAACCGCAGCACAAGCTAAGTGATTGGTCGATTCCATTCCTCTGGTTCCGAACGCCAGCTGGGCAGCTGTGTTTCATTTCAGAAGCTGGTCACTTCCAAAATGAAAAACCCATCTCTAGCTACAACATACTATTCATATCTGAGGGCTGCCGGCCCAAGAAGGGTATATTATTCACTAAACTTAACCTGACTTCAAATTAACACTTGCACTACCTACCTATTGTGACCAGAGTTAATAAAAGACATTTTACCTAAAAGAGAATGGGATGGACGAAAACACACGGCCACTCCGCTCCAATTAGAGTCACAGCCAAAATTTCCCATCCGGTGCTTACGCGAACAGCTAATCTCATTCTCTTATTCAGACACAAGGGCAGAAAGACGGCCAGACCATGGAAAGAGGCTTTGCAGCTCGAGAAGAGGTCTTAAATCAGGCATGCCCAAACTTCAGCCATCCAGATGTTTTGGACCACAACGCCCACAGTCCTTTGTCATTGGCAGTCTAAGCTTAGAATCCTGGGAGTTGTGGTCCAAAACATCAGGAGGGCTGAAGTTTGGACATGCCTGCCTTAAATAAACTATTGCCCCTGCAAGTAGTGCCATAGGCTGCACAACTGTAACATCATCTTCACGGGTGGGCAAAGGGGCCCCTCCCAGCACTTCAGCCATTCGGAGCGGCCATGACCACACTAAGCATATGCCTTACTGGTTTGATGGCACCTTTTATCTCAAAATCCAAAACTTATGGAAGGGGAGCATGTGTGTCTGCTACAATAAAATCGTGGAGACTAGTGTGATAATTTAAAGGCAAACTTGTTTAATTTGATATAATCTTTTGTGACCTCCAGCCCATTTCATCAGATGCAACTGATGCAGTGCGCTGCAGTCCACAGTCACTTAAGCCAAACAAAATGTGTTAAGTTTTTAATAAAGTATAACACTCTCTACTAAAAATGTCTGGAATACATCCATGCAAATAATTTTATTTTGCTAATGGCATGGCTCAGTTTCAGAATAGAAAACAGCCTCACTCAAGGTCACAGAAAAAGATTCAGTGGCAGAATAGTGCATGGGCCTTTTGGCTATAATAATAATTGCATGCCATCAAGTCAGTTAAGTCCAGAAATGTTTCATCACATTGTGATGGAATGCACCCTTAGAAGGTTCAATGGCTCCCTGCAAGAACTATACCATTTCCCAGGCATTGTTGTTCAATGGTTCAATGATTTAGTATCCGCTCTAGTAACTCCACAAACATGTTTCCCTAATCATTCATTATTTGTATTGGGTGTCTTTAAACTCTTGTAGAATTTATTCTTTTAATGTCTTGCTCTTTATACATATTCTATATTGTCTTTGCAAAGTCTTAAGCAATAATGCTGTATTCTATTATGCCACACAAAATACATGAAAAAAAAAACTGACTTCAGATGACCCTCTTGGGGTTTTCCCATGTACTCAGAAGGGGTTTCTCATTCCCTTTTTCAGAGAGGCGGTGTCCTGGGGCTGTCCAGCTTGCCCAACAATATACAAGCTCTTTCTCACTTCTGCACCCATGTATGCTCTTTCTCACTTCTGCACCCACGTTCACCAAGCATGTTCATACTGAAGCCTGCTGAAGCTTATATAAGCATCATCTACTGAGTTCCATCAACTCCAAGATTTAAAATCAGTCCCTTTACAGAAAGAATTCAGCTGTGTGGAATAAATTGGAATTTACCTAGTCTTGGAGCTGAAAATCTATTTGTCTCAAGTACAAAGAACTGCAGAGCAGACAAACAATTTCATGCACACAATCACCACTGTAGCCCTTAAAACAATGCTAGCAGAAGACTATCCAGATTTCAGGCGAGAACTGCACCTTGTTCCAGGTTGCCTAAATTCATAGCAACAGTGGGTTATGAACTAGGGACCAATTTGTAGCCTAGCTGTATCTACTGTACTACAGAACGGTGGATCCCAACGTTGGGTCTTCACAAGCTGTTGAACTAAGTGCCAGAATTCCCAACCATTGGCCATATTATTTAGTTTTCTGGAGGATGAAATCCGTCAACACATAGGAGGCAATGGATTGGAAACTATGGCTATACCAGCTGCACCACTGCTATAACAAATACTCTTTTACCCACACCTTTCCTTTCAATTTGTAGCTGAACACATCTTCCTCTATTAAGTCCTCCATGATAATCGACAATGTTTTTGAGTAATAGCTAGAGGCAGGCATTTTGTTTCAGAGGGGGACTGGTTCCAAAACGAAATATGTGAGCACAGCTGGTGCTTGGAACCCTGTCCTGTTTGCGCCGGGCAAAATTCCAATGAGGAAACAACCTCCAATGCATCATTTTTTCCTCCTTCTTGGTGCTGGCCAATCAGGAGCTGTGCAAGGATATGCATCATACTGCCTCCCTGTCTAACTGGCCAACACCAGGGAGAGGGAGAGAAGATGCATTGGATGCTGCTTCCTGATTGGAATTTCACCCAGTGCAAACTATAACAAGGTAAGAGTGGTTGATTTTGATTTAGAGGGTGGGACTGGGTTCCGAGTGCCAGCTGTGCTGGCGTGTATCATTTCAGAACCAGCCCCCTTCTGAAATGAAACACTCATCTCTAGTTATAACACTAACAACTGCTAGCTTGTTCTTTTAGACTTTCACAGAAATCTTGAGATGTACAATACCTTTGTATTTCAAGTTAACTAACTGAATTAAAATCTTCTCTGGATATTTGTTGGAAGTATTTTGAACTCACACTACAGCAACAAATCTTAGGGTAGAACCCAATCAGATAATGGAAAATAATACAAACCCTTTGAAGCAGTTTACCTAGCAAAATACATCTGGTCCAGCAAATTGACAGACTGAAAACTACATCATGATCACACCAGACCCTGAATATTCACACTGACATCCAGGTTTAAACTTAGAAATAAGTACAACAGTGCCTTTTGGGGCCATAAAAGACAGGTTGCTCCAAAATTGTCATGTTACAACTACATGATGACTCTGAACAGACTAACTATTTAAAATACTAACCCTGTTCATCACACTGAAGCAATTCAGCATTTTAACTGAGGCACTATAGTATCTTAATTTTGTAGACCTTATCAGCTAATAATTTCCCTGTCATAGATATTATGACACATAAGTTCAGATGATGGCTGGTATCTACTGATGTTTGCATCAGCTTTGGTTAACTTGTTACAAATAATTAATGATGTTCCAAGGTACATCATAGGCACATGCCTGGTCTCTTTGTACAACCAAGATATGCCCTGCCATATTGCCACTTAGCTACAATCAAGTGGAGAAATTTTTGCAAGCCTTACATGAATACTAAGAGAACTCTGGCTGATATGTGTTAATAAATGATACTATAGTACTAAATTGTCTCTGCCTCCTTGGGATTTCACAGCATCCCTGTCAAAAAAAAAATTGCCTGAAGTTTGATTTCATGCTTAGAGAACACTGCATGTGTCAAACAAGGACGATCTTTCTTTGACATCCATGAAAAATTAGCATGTCTTCTCTGAAATGTAAGTTTTAAGAAACTTGAAAAAAACTTAACACGAGGGGGGCACACTTGCTGTGTAAATGTGAGCTACAGAAACCACTGCAGGAATGCTACAAGGGTGTGTTCAACCACAAAACTAAATTAAAGCGGGGGAAATTGCCCTAGGCTTGTAACCTAGAGCACAAGCAAGAGCCTAGAAGAAACACCAAGGAAATTAATAACAACATTTGAATAATATTTGAACTGTAGAGCTGGAAGGAACCTATGGACCATCAAGTCTAACCCCTCTCAATGAGGCACAGTGGGGATTTTAACTCTCAATCTCTGGCTTTGCAACCTGATACCTAAGCAACTGAGCTATCCTCAATCTTTGAATCCCAGAATTTAACTAAGAAAAGAAAGTGAATTGTATAGAGCAACTGCAAGAGAAAGATGAATTAGGTTAAGGAGAAAGGGTCAAGCTGGCTCACTTCACACTTGGTGAGAAAATGGAAACACAGATAAAATGATTTTAGGGCAATAATAGGAGCTAACGTGTTACAAATGGCTGGCAATCAACTGCTGAAGGGGCGTGGTGCCTCAGCAGACGAAGGCTCCGAAAACTGTGGGCTGCAAAGTCGGCGGGTGAGCTCCCGCTGTTAACTCCAGCTCCTGCCAACCTGGCAGTATGAAAGCAAGTAAATGCAAGTAGATAAATAGGTACCGCCATAAAAAGTGGGAAGGTAAAAACAGTGTTTCCTTGCAGCCATGCCGGCCACATGGCCATGGACTTGCACAACACTGGCTCTTTGGCTTGAATATGGAGATGAGCACCGCCGAGGCAGATACGACTAGCACGCACGTGTGTGGGGAACCTTTACCTTTTTAAACTCACGTTCAAACTATCAGCTTCTAAATTTTATCCTAGAAGAGACGATACTTCAATTCATCTTTCGCTACTCATTGAACCACATATTTGCAACCCAATTAATGTCTGCTTAAAGAGAAGTCATGCACTGCCCGTGATGGATAGTACCGGGGCAGTGTCTAACTTACAAGTTGCCACATTCACTTTATCCATCGAGAGAGAAAGAAATTTCGCATTTGTTTCATTTCACATTCACGGGATCACCCCAGACCACAAGGTAGAAAAAAAAAACAAGAAAGGAAGCAAGATCTCCCTAGATACAGCCGGGGTTGCACCGATGAATCAAAAGCCTTCTTTCTTGGCCTGACTCCTGATTACTTATTAACCATTTTAACAACAAGGAGACCCTTGCCTTAAAAACCCATTATGCAATCCTCATCGGGAGGGTGGGGGCCTAGTTTCCAAACTATGAAAGTTCCATGGGATTCGGCCAAGTCGCTGAGTCTGAGTTGGCCAAATTAAAGATGCTGTGCCTGAAAGTGCTTTGCCTGATTATCTGCTGCAGATTGGATTGACAAAGTAAAGTACTTCCAACAGGCTACCCAGTGAAGAGAACGTAACGGATTTTCCAGCCCAGGAATTCTCAACAGCAGTTGCTGCGATGAGTCATTTCTTTTGCTTTCCATGGCATTGCTCCCATTTGCAACAAAATGCTCCTAAACATCTCGAGTCCATGAAAAGAACATGGATTTAGGCCAATCTCATAAGCTAACTTTTGGACCTGATCTAAGGAATGAGTCTTCCTCTCTGTTCCTTCATTTTGAAAGAAAGCTGTGTAATGAAGCGAGTATCTTTATCCTTTTGAAGTTACAACCCAATTGTTGGTTTTTCTTTCACAGTACTATCACTTTTGTTTTTTTGTCCTAGCATGAGTAACCGGTTCAAAACCAACTGGTTGGGTATGTAAACACAATACAATACCTGAAGTCACCCTTTTGACTTGACAGTAGAGATGTGAGAACACGAAGACACACACAAATCTAGGCCAGGGGTGGGTGGAGGATGAGTGGAAGCAGCCACAGATAATCACTGAAATGTGGCTATACAAACTGCACCAGCTATCCTAGCCGCTGCAGTGGTTTTGTGTGACTTAACAGAATGCCACAATCCAGACAAATCAACAAGCTCTATGCACTTGGGCATAACCCTTAAATCACAGTTCCCTATCTGGTGAATGAGAGAGGCTGCCAGAGAGGAAAACAGGGTGACTGGACAATCCAGACCACCCTCCTGATTATCTGGTGAGACAACTCCTCCAAAAGTTCCATTTTTTTTAATTGGCCAAGTCTAGTTGCAACATACTTCTGGATTTAACAATCTGACATAAACGTAGACATGTTACCAATGGTCACATAATCACAGAATAGATTATTAATCCCACGTTATACGTTTGTCTGTAAAGTAAAGTGTGTGTGTGTGTGTGTGTGTGTGTGTGTGTGTGTGTGTGTGTGTGTGTGTGTGTGTGTGTGTGTGTGTGTGTGTGTGTGTGTGTGTGTGTGTAGAACCATAATTGTTTGGATTTTTTTTATTGTGTCTACATCAAATGTTACTAGGAAAACAATACAGAATCCTAAAATTAATCCACATTTTACTTTGTTCCCATCATCCCTCCCTCTTCATTATGGGGCTAGGGCTGATGGCATGTCCAGTCCAGAAATAGATGGAGAGTTGTATTTTGCCCAACTCTATCCTGTGGTGGCTCAGTAACTAACCAACTCCTGTATGGAGTTCCAATCTGGATTAAGGCTGTCAATCAGGAAGTAGATCATATTGCAGCTATTTTTTTACGTCGTATCTTGGGTGTACCAAACTCGATCAACCTACCAACAATATGCTGTGAACTTGGGCTCCACTTGCCCTCAACACTAGCGTGGACAGCCACTATCAAGTATTGGTTACGCATTCATTTTCAAATGCGCCCCAATTCCCTGCTAAATGATCTACTAAGTGACACCTATAGATCCAAATGGTATCAGAACATCTGCATAAAGATAGCGTCTATTGGAATTGATCTAGATTATTTATCCAACTGCAATGAACAATTCTTATACAACTTTATTCGCCAAAGACTTTGGGACATTGAGAGACAGAATATTGTTGGAAGAGTTAATCCAATTTGCTCCCCTCTATATTATGGCCTAACCCCCAACCCTGAATTCGGTTCAAATTATTTCAAGAATCTCTTGAATCCTCAAGAGAGACGGGCATTTATGTTGGCAAGATTGAACATCTTTCCTTCCACTGTCACTCTAGGAAGATACTCTAAAATGCCTTACAAGAGCAGACTCTGTAAATTCTGTAGGTTGGAACCTGATTCTGTTGTACATATTCTGACTCAATGTCCCAGCCATCATATTAATCGACAACAATTAATTGGCTCCATTATTTCCAAATTATCAACAACCCCTGAGACTATTACTGCTACTCTCTTGGCAGACAAAGATAAAAGCGTGACAGAGCTAGTAGCCAAATATTTATTACTAGTTTCTCAAAAGAGTAGCCCTGCTTCCTTTTAAGTTTGGTTTATGGTAACCCCAGATTAATGTGGTCGCTAGTTAGGCACTGAGAGGTTTGCCTATTGTAACAATTTTAACGACTATTTTATGCCAATAAAGGTGACTTTGACTTTGACTTTGGCTCAGTGGGCTAGAGCACTGAAAGCTGTCGGCTGCAAAGTTGGCAGCTCAGTGGTTCGAATCCCAGGTGCCACGCAGAGGAGCGAGCTCCCGCTGATAACCCCAGCTCCTGCCAACCTAGCAGTTCGAATGCATGTAAATGCAAGTCGATACATACTGCTGTAAAAAGTGGGAAGGTAAAACAGTGTTCCGTGCACATAAATGAATTCAGTCATGCCAACCACATGGCCATGGACTTGCAGAACATTGGCTCTTGGGCTTTAAAACAGAGATGAGCACTGCCCCTACATTTGGACAAAACTAGCATGCATGTGCAGGGGGAATCTTTACCTTTTTATCCTAAATCTTTAATTGTGCAGTTCTCATACAGCCACAGAGATGATTCATCTGTGGGCTCAAATTAGTGGAAAGATCCACCTACCAGCTTTAATTTACCCTTTAAGCTCCACTGAATTTTTCAGGCAATATATTTTTCAGCCTTCACCCTTTGAAACAATATGTAAAACATCCCCAATGTTTCCGCAATTTGCTACTGTTTTCTGACCTCTCATTCTACTGATTAGCTCAGGAATGCAAATAAACACATTGCATTTGCAATGTACACAGAGATATCGGAGTGAACATATATACATGAACTTGCTGTTCCAGGATAAATGTTATCACAATAAATATAGCACTTGTTGGAATGTTTCTTATTTTCATTCAAATTCCAACATTTCTCTAATTGACGCCTCACTGTTTCTCTTCCCCAAAACATCAACAGTGGGAAATGTGAGAAAGAGAAAAGGGAGTGGATCTGATGTTTCATAAAACCAGAAGGAAGAAACATAGAATGTACCTGGCAAGAAATTTGCACAAGGTAGACAAGTTCCTTGGATTCGCAGCCATTTCTGGTGACTTCATTCTGCTCCTCCGGTAGTGAAAGCTATTGCAAAAAGCCAGGAGAAAGTGGGAAGAGACAGAAAGAGAACACAGTCAGTTAACAGAGCAGAGCAGAGATACAAAAAGTAGGACGTACAATTGCAACTGGCTTCAAATTGCATGGCACAGGAGGCCGGTGGTGGCTGTGTTTGTTACATGGCTGAAAATGTTTCACACACTGTAACCAATCTTCATTTCTTGTGCTTGTTATGCTTGACCTGTTGAGAGGTCAAAATGTATGGCAATTAGCAGTTATGGGGTGGTGGGGCGGGGGCATAACTGGAGAAGACAGGGAAAGATCTAGCTGCATTTGTGGGATGGCGATCAATATAAATATGAAAAAAAAATGAAAGCAAAGTGTGTTGCGTACATACCACCCTGCAGCATTTAAAGCACTCTCTAGGGCAGTTTACAAGTTAATTATACAGGCTATGTATTGCTGCCCCCTGCAAGCAAGCCTACCTCAGAAGGATGGAAGACTGAGGGTACCTTGAATCAGCTACCTGGGATTGCACCTCAGGTTGACAGCAGAGTCTGGCTGCAATACAGCAGAGTTATCATTGCACTCTGAGGTTCTTGAACAGAACAAGTGTTGACCACTAGAAATATGAAGCTGTGCACAATGGCCTTTTATTAGTTGTTAGTACCTGCTGTATTTAATTTTTCTAATTGCTTGGAACCAGCATTGTGATTAGTGGTGGGGTGTGCAGAGACCCTAAAATGCTACCTGATGGCACAACCCTTTTCCCATTATCATATAATATATGATCAAATATATAACAGAAGAAACCTTTTCAATGTATTACTTTTTGTTTCATGACAACACTTGAAAATGTCAACAGAGACAGGAAAAAAAATCTGATTTTTTAAAACTCAGCAAGATCAGAAAGATTTACTAATATATTGTGCTGATTTAAAGCATAAAGTAAACCTGCTTGTTTAAAGCATGTGTGCAATCTTCTGGAAACAAAATCACAAAATATACTTAAAGTATAAGCCTGCAGTTATTAAACCTAGTATTGTTAAAATGATTCTCAGGTAAATTAAAATAAAGTGATTATAGTCTTCTCTAACTGAACATAATTTGCTGAATCATACAGTTCCACTATTGCTATAACACTTTCTTTCATAAGGTAATGAAAAAAATAAAGGAGGGCCAAAAGCAATCTTTGCCTTAAAACTATTTTTAAAATATATACACAACACACTTGGCTCAAACACAGAGAACATTTTCTACTACCCTGAGTTTGCATCATCTGTTAAGAAATAAAAATGTTATCCAATCTAGGTGAGAAATACAGCTGTACTTCCAATTAACACATGGTTATTGAAGACTGGAAACATACTGGAAAATGCTATGCTATATGGACTGTAAATGAACAACAACAACAAAACCCAGGTATAAAATCTTATACAATGATACTGAGCAGCAAAAGCTGTGAGTATATACAGTGAACCCTTGTATAACAACAGTTTGTATAACATAAAATTTGTACAACATAACATATTCCGGAGATAGGGGAAATTTGCTTAACAGAATCGCCTATGTCCCAAATCCGTACAACATAAATATGGGATTACTCCACTTTCAATGCATTCCTATGGGAAATTTGTATAAAGGAAAATTTGCTTAACATAATTTCATTTGGAACAACTTAATTCCTTTATAAAAGGTACCACTGTATTTGTTTAAGCATTTCTCTCATCAGGTTTATACAATATGGTATGTTGAACAATGCAGGACTGGATCAACTCTTCTGTGTCAATAAATTGGTCTTATTTTTCTGTCACACTGTCATGTACAGGGTCTCCTACCAGTGGTTCTCAACCTGTGGGTCCCCAGATGTTCTTGGACTGCAACTCCCAGAAGCCTTCACCACTAGCTGAGCTGGCCAGGATTTCTGGGAGTTGCAGTCCAGGAACATCTGAGGACCCACAGGTTGAGAACTACTAGAACTGGAAGCCTCTGGGTATGGGAGCAGCTGCCACATACAGTAAGCTACTGAACCGCAAGTTGCAAAAACTGTCAAGACCAGAGACAGAGTTGTATCTTGGCCATACACCAAATTCGGTCCACTAAGTCACCCAGCCTCCTCTGTGAGGCCTCAGGTAAGGTCCTTTCTACTCTCTGAATCCTCATGATTCAGACATCTCAAAACGTCCTCTCATTGTTCTTCCTCCTTTGGTTCTGACTCCGCCTGGCTTCAGCCCATGCCCCCAAACTCAGCTGCTTTTCAGTTCTGCTTCGTACTTCTTCTTTGGTTCTTATTTATTATTAATTCATTTATTAAATTTATAAACTACTCCATCTAGCTACACGGCTACTCTGGGCAGTTTACAAAACCGAACAGAAATCAGACCCACAAACAACACAATACAATAGATAAGCAACAAATAAGTAAAAACATAATAACTTAATAATAGATATCAAAAACATTGAGCAGGAGCAAGATGGGCTACAGACAAAAAATAAAATAAAATATGTAACAGCAAATCATTAGTAGAATATATTAATATCCAGGGAAAGCCTTTTTAAATAGCCACATTTTTAGATGTTTCTTAAAGGCCGGGAGGGAAGATGCCAGACAAATATCAGGAGGACGCCACTGAGAAAGCCCAGTTAGTGAACATAAGAAGATCCATGCTTGATCAGGCCAAAGGCCCATCTAGTCCAGTTTCCTGTATCTCACAGTGGCCTGACCAGATGTGTCTGGGAATGCATGAGACTAGATATCTGTCTCCTGATACCACTCCCCTGCATCTGGTCCTTGAAGTACCCCGGTTTTAAGCCTGGAGATGACACATCTCCATCATGTTTTGTAACCTGTGATGGACTTTCCCTCAAGGAATCTGTCCAGTGCCCCTTTGAAGGCATCCAGGCCAGATCCCATCACCACATCTTGCGACAGGGAGTTCCACAGACTAACAACGCGCTGGGTGAAAAAAAAATTTCTTTTGTCTGTTCTTACTCTCCCAGCCCTCAATTTGAGTGGATGTCCACTAGTTCTGGTTTTGTTGTTGTTGTTTTGTTTTTTTTGTTTTGTTTTGTTTGAGATGGAGAACAGCATCCCTCTATCCACTTTACTCATGCCCTGCATTATTTTGCATGTCTCAATCATATCCCCCCCTCAGGCGCCTTTTTCCAGTCTCAAGAGCCCCAAATGTTTTAGCCTTTCCTCATAAGGGAGGTGCCCCAGCCCAGTAATCATTTTAGTCGCTCTCTTCTGCACCTTTTTCCAGTTCTACTATGTCTTTTTTGAGATGCGGTGACCAGAATTGTACACAATACTCCTGGTGCAGCAAGCAGAGCTGCACAACAGCCCCTGACACTACCCCTGGTTCCTTCCGAGTACTACCTGCGGCTCTGCCTGGACACTGACTGAAATAACACGCACACATCTGTTTTTAACTTTTTCGGTCGCATGCCTTCTGTCCAAATGTATTGCTAGTGGAAGCATATAGCCATCCAGAAGGGAATGGAAAGGCTGAGGCACTGCCTGGCAATAAATATGCCCTTGTATCACGGAAACTGAACATGTTCATAAGTTTTCCAAAATGAAAGAGTTTCAGCTTGTTAGTTTGGAAGTCAAACAAATATTTGCAGTTGGCACCAAGGCTGCGTAAAACCAAGCAGCAAAAAATTGTTACGTTTGGAAACTCCAGCTACCTAACTTTTGAATTTTATGGGGGAGGAGAAAGAGAGGAAGAAAAATGGCTGAAGTATCACCTAAATCAATGCTTCCTTAATAAAATACCCTCCTCCCTCCCTTGAGGCAAACTTCCATCAATAGGCTAGTTCAAAAACTCAATTCCACCTGCAAATAGTGATATCTCTTTTATCTCTTTCTCAGGCATAAAATAAGTCATAGAATCATAAAATCACAGAAATCATAGAGTTAGAAGGGACCTCAAGGGCCACCTAGTCCAACCCCCTGCCATGCAAGAACCCCCATCACAGGACTACTGACAGATGGCCATCCAGCCTTTGCTTAAAAACCTCCAAAGAAGGAGACTCCACCACCTTCTGTGGCAGCTTATTCCATCGCCGAACAACTCTAACCGTCATGAAATTCTTCTGGATGTTTAAATGGAATCTCTTTTCCTGTAGTTTGAGAACATTGCCCCGCATCCTAGTCTCTGAAGCCATGGAAAATAAACCAGTCCCTTCTTCAATGTTACATCCTTTCAAATATTTAGCCATAGCTATCATATTCCCTCTCAGTCTGCACACAGAACTCTCAAGTTCTGTGTGCATGCAGAAACCTATTCTTGGGATTGTGACAGCTAGAGAAAATACAGCAGAGTATGTGGACAAGGTAGTCACAAACTAAATGAATTAACCTTTCCCCATGTATTTGTAGAACGGTGGGTGTTTCACATTACAGGATTCTTCATGCAAATTGAGCTTTACATTTCAAAGTAACAGCCAGAGGACAAACTTCGGGTGCTTTATACTCACATGTTGTAAACCTGTGTTTCTGACTTCAGGCTGATTTTATGTCACACTGAGTAAGGACTTGGAAATAAAATCCCTTTGACTTTGGCTGAAACAGCACCTGCACATGTCAAGTGGGATAAACAGTTTCTCCAAGCAAATCAACAAGCAGACACACAGCCAGTTACTACAGAATGAGACACAAGGCAAGCCTCATATGGCAACCAGTGTCTCATCAGTTAGCAGCCATTTGCCACGGTGGCTTATGCAATTTAACTTACACAAGCATAATAAGTCAACAACATGTTTCTGAGTGACAGATAAAATGCAACGTTGAAGTAGAATTCACAGCGGAGTAGCCCACTGTTTAATGCAGTGGTTCTCAACCTGCGGGTCCCCAGATGTTCCTGGACTGCAACTCCCAGAAACCCCTTCCACCACAGCGAGTGGTGGAGGCTTCTGGGAGTTGCAGTCCAAGAACATCTGGGGACCCACAGGTTGAGAACCACTGGTTTAATGTATATTTAGATATTTTATATTTATTATTTATTTTAGAGTATTTTTACCCCACCTTTCTTCTTGGAAAAGGACCTAAGGCAGCTTACAGAAATGAGAGATAATATACAGTCCTGTACAGTTAAGACATAGTATTTGAGAACAAGGAATTGAAGGATATCTTACAGCATTAATACACAACATATGTTAAACATATCTGAACATGTTCTAAAACTAATCAGCTTTCAGCTGGGTGAAGATTGGAACTAAGATTTCTCTAATACCAGACTAAACTCTTTAAAAAAAGTCACAATTTCAGGCCGAAGCCCTCCAAAGTATTTATCTTGAAAGTTTTAGTTGCCTGGAAGCAATTTTTCCCATTCCACTATCTCAGAAGTAACTACAATATATACTTTTAGTTGTTGTTGTTGTTTTTAAAGTTATGACATACAAGACAAACCTGCAGTAAAAAAAAACACATTATCCTAGTGTCCACCTGACTATTGCTTCAAACACACTACAGATTCTGAGTCAGGTGCTGAAGGCATAACACAGAACAGTACCTTTAACCATCTGCCTGCTTCTCCATCCCTTCTGTGAGCCCATATCCTGTAACTTTTAGAAGTCATAGTTACACTGCAAATGAAATGAGGCTATTGCCTGTTAAATTCTGAGATACTTGTCTGAGGAGATTCTCGGTCATGCCGGCGAGGTCATCTGGGAGTTGAGTCACAGCAACTGGACTTCTTTATTTTTGGTGGGATCAAAACATTTCGATCCCATAAGAAAATTCTGGTGTACTTGTAATGTTACATTATGGTTACTGGGGAAAGTAACTAATCACAAACATTGTGTTCCTTGAAACAATGCCAATCTCTATGTGAGAATATGAAGAGAGAAAGCAAGTGTGTAGCCATGTGAACTACTGCTTGCTTGCTTCCCTCTCTGTATGCTATCCCACAGCCATGATGTAACCATAACCAAGAAACCTCAGTCTTCTTTGTCATTCCGATATATGCCATAAATACTTCCCCCTCTCCTTTATTTAAGATGATTTTGATACAGATTCCAAACAACATGCTTCCAAGGCAAAGCCCTTAAGACCACAGTCTCTTATGTTTAACAAACTAGTCATGCCTTTCCACAAGGTTGTGGGTCACATTACATTGTTGCTCCTATTCAGTTTGTCCTAACTCCATGACAATGAAGAGATTAAGAAAAGTATCTGTGTACTACAATGGTTTTCAATGCACAAATGACATACATCACATAGAAGAAACCCTTACTGAATGAATATTAAATTTAAAAAGTGGAGGGTGAAGTCATCAAAGTTGAAATCCTCATGTTTAAAAAAAATCTGCCACATGTTCATGAGGCTAAACTAGAATTTGCATAATGTATTGGTTGTCCACACAGAGAAATTTTTCTTCTGGAAGCAATATTTTAAAAATACATTTATACCAAGCAATTTTTAAAAGGTCATTCACGTTACATCCTAAAATATTTTTGAGAAGAGATAGCTGACGCCTGGGAGAATACTTTTTTAAAGAATAAATATACCTGCCATGTTAGGTGAAATAGAGAGATATCTTTCTATTCTCTTCATACTTTCACCTAAGCAGACATATACACAAATTGCATCCATTATATACATTTAGTCTAACTTTAAAATCAACTTGATTTTTTTTTTTTGTAAAAATGATATTAAATCCAAGGCAAAATGCCTTGGTTTTATTACCAAAGATAAACACAAATCAATTAAACCAGTAAAATGAAAAAGATCTTAACTAACTATTTAGCATGAGGAGGATGAAACCTTAGATCACAATGGAATATACATAAGTAGCAAATTCTTCACCATTGGTTTTCTCTGAAGAACATTTTCAGATATGTTTCAGGCAGTTTAGAGAGGACAACCAATGACCTCCATCCCGTTCAACCTTCAGTCACAAATCCATGCGACTACTATTAAAGAGAATCCAGGAAGAGTCAAGGGGGGGCAGGTTTTCTTATCTCTGCTGTTAAAATTCAGTACATTCTCTACAAATTTCACTTCTTCAGAGCACAGTCTGGCCTGCACTGCTTTACTAAAAGCTCATTTTCAATTTTTAAAAAGTGCAATCATTTTTTTTTCTTGTGGCCCACTTCTAATAAGCCCTGCAACCATGCATTAAAATTCTTCACTCATGTTGTGGTAATGGCACTTGCCTGTACACAAAGCTAGTAAACAATTGTCTCAACGGGAGTTCACCCACAATTTCCAGCAAACAATACAAGTAAAATTAAATGTTAAAATGTCACACTTCCTTCAACTACTGTTATTTCTTTGCAATATAAGATTAAACCAGCTTTTGATGGAATACAAGGTGCCAGCTTACTATTATTTTTTAAACTGTCACTATAATTACTTATAACCTAGATCTATATATTGCTGTAGCCAGCACATTAATCTATTCAGAATAAAGATGGAGGAGAATCAGAAGATGTTATGACATCACTCAGTTCTGCTGCATGCAAAGATTTTATGCAAACGCTCTCACAGCTTATATTTGAGATTTGTTCATGTGGAAATTAATAAACGTGCATATGCCTGCTTAATTACCACATTTAAATGCTCTCAATCTCAAAATATTTTTCCAGACACTTGCACTATTAAAACATTCCATGTTTCAAAATTATTATTATTATTTTTATTTCAGATGCCTTTAACAATCACCCATGCCCATCCATACTGCACTTACCCTTGCTACAATGACAGATTTTTCCCCCAGTGCTGGGAAGCTTAGGGAAGGCCTAAGAGTTTCAAAGCTGCCCTAAGCTTCCTAGCAGCTTACTGGGAGTGGAGAAACATTCCAGGCATCAGCTCCGAGAGTCAAGAGCAGCAGCCTAGCGAAATCAAATTAAAATCCTCACATTCCGCTTGACCACCACTCCCCTCCTGTTCTAATGCTCCTTTGGATGTACAGGCCTATGAATAGGGATGGCCATCTCTCTCAGTTGCCCCGTTAGGCTCCTCCACGCTGCCTATTTCATGCTCAATTTGTGCCGTAGAGAAATCAGCCCTGTTGCCTTCCGCTCGCTCCCTCGCGCTCCTGCTGAAAAGGTCCGGCAAGATGAGCCACGGAGCTTAGCGAGTGCCAAGAGAAACAAGGGAGAAAGGGAAGGCGCGCAGGGATCCTGTTTGGGCCAAGCAGTCGTTGGCTGCTATAATTCTGAAAGGGGGAAAAAACCCATCAGGGAATTGCCATCCAATGCCTGGGAAAAAGTGGGGAGGAAGCACCATCTCACTCTGTTTAGTTTCGGATGCTCGCTTCTTTTCCACTGATATTACCCTGCCTGATCCCGCAAGCCAATGAAATCCCCTTGAAATCACGCCTGCTGAAGAGAGTGCAACTGAGGCTAAGAGACAGCGACTTTTACCAGCTAACCAAAAATCAAGCACTGCTCCCGTACATTTCACTGATTAGTGGAAGGGAAACTAATATAAAGTAAAACTCAACTTGGTCCTATTGTTGAAATCCAGGGAGAGGCCAGAAACAGGACCTTGTGTGATATTATCCAAGCATGCTAAAACAGAAGGGTTCACGCCAAAGATCTCTGTTACTGCCCCCTAATCAGGTTATCGGAGAGGCAGTAACAGGAGAATTAGGAGAAGGAAATCAGTCAAGTCTAGAGCTGTCACACACAAATGAGCAGCCAAATCAGGGCATCTCTTTAAAATTTTAAAAATGCAAACAATTATCATCCCTATTGTTATCGACATCATCTTTCTCCTCCAGTGGTGGCGAACCTTCGGCACTCCAGACGTTTTGCACCACAACTCCCAGAATTCCATGCCTGTACTACCAATGGCAAAGGACTGTGGGAGTTGTGGTCCAAAACATCAGGAGTGGTTCACCACCCACTGTCAGCACAAGCTTATATTCCAGTTAGTTAAAAGTGAAGCCCTCCGTGCTATAAAGATGCAATAAAAAAGAAAAGGAGACAGGGAGGAAACAATTAAAAATCCAAAAAGCCTTACAGAAAGAGTAAGGGAATTGTCCTTCTTTACTCCTGTGAGATGGGCTGCTGAATGGTGACTGCATTTATTTCCCACCTTGGACACAATTGGTCATTAATCTGATGGAAGACATGCCATCAGTTCAAAGTCTGTCTTTAGTTCTATCATTAATTGCAGGGATGTCTCCTTTTTTAAATTACTTATAGCCTATCTCTCAATTCAATAGGGCCCTTATATAGCCCTGTTGTGAATCAATACTATCAAAAACAAAAAGGAAAATGAAACAGCACATGCAGCACAAGAACAGCATTAAAATCAACACCTCCAGAGGGACTAGGAAAATACAGCTGCAGAATCTTCCAGCAGAAAGACTTCCAAGGGATTATGGCTGAAAAGGTGTCATCTACTGCCAAGACAGTCCACGATCTGGCTATTCAACAGTGTGCCTCATCCCTTCACAGCGATGTGCTTCTAGAAAGAACCATGCCCAATCCCAACAACAAAATAACATCTAGACCAGTGGTTCTTAACCTGTGGGTCCCCAGATGTTTCTGGACTGCAACTCCCAGAAACCCTTTCCAGCACAGCAAGTGGTGGAGGGTTCTGGGAGTTGCAGTCCTGGAACAACTGGGACCTACAGGTTGAGAACCACTGATCTAGACAAGGCTCTCAGAAAATTGTGCAGTTCTCAAACTGGCTTTGTGCCTCCTATGATAGGTACTTCCTAACATCATTTAAAAAAAGAATGATGGCATCTGTGAGACAGAAATTTATTTTGGACCCAGGTTATAAAACAAGCACTCAAGTGTTTGTTTTGGTGTAGTGATCTCCGTGGAGGTGTAACTATCTTCTGTGCTGAAGACTGCCTTTTAGTAACTTCAGCTAATTGTCCAGCTATGCCCCTACCTGGATACAAAATGTCTCACAACAATGCTTGGAAATCTCTAAGATAAACTACTGCAACAATCTCTATGTAGGGCTGCCCTTGAAGTCCATACGGAAACTTCACCAGGTCCAAAATGTGATAGGCAGACTGGTTATATATACCAGCAGATAGGAACACATATTCACAGTAATGGCATGACTTCAATACCTCCCTCCTAGATTCCATCCTCTATTAAAGGTGCTGGTCATTGCCTAGAAATGGTTTAGTACTTCAGTATCTGTGGGAATATAGACACACAAACACTCCAAAAAGCTATTCATATCCCTATTCTCCTCATAGTCCTTGATGTTAAGAATTTTAATCCTAAAGAACCCAAAATACCAACTCAAGGAACTAAATTTCTAAGCCATGGCCTCTTCTATCTGGATCAAGCATCACCAGGCAACATCCCTCTCTGTTTTTAGAAAGCTGAGTGTGTGTGTGCACGCGCGCGCACGCTTGTGTGCATGTGTGTGTGTGTGTGTGTGTTGCATCGTTACAGTCATGACCGACTCTTTCTGACCCTATGTCCATGGAGTTTTCTTGGCAGGAATACTGGAGTGATTTGCCAGTTCCTACTCCAGGCCCCTCTACAGCACCTGGTATTCCCTGGTGGTCTCCCATCCAAGTACTAACCAGGGCCGACCCTGCTTAGCTTCCGAAATCAGGCAAGACTGGATGTCCTTAGGGCATCTAGGCAGCTCTTTAGAAAGCTAAATAAGACCAAATTATATAAAGCTGCCTTCTACTGGTGCAAATATTGTCCTGAGATATTCAAATGGGTTTTAATTTATGTAATTTTGTTGAAAAGGTAGCTTTTTAACTAATTACTTGGTTTACTGTATTTTGTGGCATCTTTGTATCCATTATCTAGTGCTTTAGCCTACAATTATATTGTTTGTTTTGAACTGCTCTGAAAGTGACAACACTAACAGGACATAATAGAAGTGGGAACAAACAAACAAATATGCAAATACTAGTTGCAATGGCTTCCAAAGATCTTCTCCATCAGGAAAGAAGCTTTCTTCCTAACAGTTCCATTCATAAAATTGCAGCATTGAGATGGTCATTGGAGGTGTATGCAAATATGTATTCTGCAGGGGGGGAGGTGTAATGTTAACTCATAAAAATAAACAGCTGGGTCCTCTTATTTTAGGCTACTATAGCAGCAATTCTAAAACTAATCTCTGATAAACAAGAACCGAAAGAACAGTATCCATTGCCTTCCACGTAGTCAAGCTTCCTCCTTATCGTATTAAAATATGATATCTTTGAGTATAAACAATGGCTCAGCAGTAGTAACCAGGAAAGAGTTAAAACAGCTCTAAAGAGGTTGCTAGGTTACCGTATAGTCTTTGAAAGAAATCACTTCAGTTGAATAATGCTTCTATCACATCCATCATCTGAAAAATTCTACTCTGCACTATTATAAAGGGAAATGAAATGTTCCCCCCGCACATGCATGCTAGTCGTGTCCAACTCTAGGGGCGGTGCTCATCTCCATCTTCAAGCCGAAGAGCCAGTGTTGTGCAAGTCCATGGCCATGTGGCCAGCATGGCTGCAAGGAAACACTGTTTTACTTTCCTGCTTTTTATAGCAGTATCTATGTATCTACTTACATTTACATGCTTTCGAACTGCTAGGTTGGCAGGAGCTGGGGTTAACAGCGGGGCTCACTCCACTGTGTGGCACCCGGGATTCGAACCGCTGAGCTGCCAACTTTGTAGCCAACAGTTTTCAGTGCTCTAGCCTGCTGAGCCACCACACCCTTTGCACTATTATGGATGATAGCAAAAAATAAGCAACATAACAAAATGGCAACATACAGAACTATTTTTTTAAAAAATTTAATGTATTCAGAAAATCCTGTGAAGTGTGTTTGTGCGTGTGTGCATGTCTGCGTGCAGTATATATAGAGAGATGCTGGGAGGGAGATAATATGTAAATATGGAAGAGGGAGGCAGAATTACTTTGTGGAATGCAGCCTTTACCTAAATGCACCTAAGTGCCCCTTTTTCCCTTGTTAGAGCCAAGTTATTTATTTGATACAGGACAAACTAAGCAAAGCCATAAATGCAAAGCAGACAAAACTCTTGGCTGAGTATGGCCAAAAGCACATAAGACCTTATTATTCAGTCTACTCCGTGGCAGTGAAACGGGAAGAGAAGGAATTACTTTCCACTGCCGTTGAATCTTCCATAACATCCACTTATTATGATGTGACCCTTAACAGCTTGATGTGCTAAATTTCCAGAGATTTGAAGGTTACAATTCGCTTGCAGCCAACATGACTCAGACTGTGGTATCCTTCTGGATCATTGATCTGAAATGGGAGCTAAGGGCAGATAAAAAGGGGGGCACTGGGGATTTAGTCCGTGGCAACCACATAATGAGATTCCATGGAGCTCTCTTTTATCCCTTTGCCTTTTCTAACATTGACACAAAACTCTCAAGGAAAGGCTATTTAGGAATGAGAAGTTAGCATTTCATCAATAAGCAAAGGACGCCCAGGTTTACTTCTGCCTAGTGGCACTGCATCTGTAAAATGCCTTTTACATTTTTTATTTTATTTTATTTTATTTTATTTTATTTTATTTTATTTTATATATTGGATTTTTATATTGCCCATCTGGCAGCGAGGCCACTCTGGGCAGTTCAGGAGAACTCTGAGTTCTCCTGATCTCCACAGTACAGTGGTACCTCAGATAACAGGCAATTCATTATCCGAAAAAAATTGTTATCCGAAAACACGGTTTCCCATAGGAATGAATCAGAAACCAATTAATCCATTCCAGAGCCTAGGAAAATGACACCTGGTTTTTTGCTCAAAACTCTTTATAAAGGGCACTTTAAAGGTACAGATGTGATGCAGCCCAGAAGAACTCTTTTTTACCGATGCATGCTGGAAATTCATTATCCGAGGCAGCCCACAGGGAAAATTTGTTATCCGAGGCAGCCCATAGGAAAATTTGTTATCCGAAGCAGCCCATAGAGAAAATTCGTTATCTGAGGCAGACCTATACCTGGAAATTGTGATTCATTATCCGAGGCAGCCCTATACCTGGAAATTGTGATTTGTTATAAAAAAAATTGTTATCAGGGCATTCGTTATCCGAGGTATTACTGTACTATTTATTTATTTTTTAGTGTCAGGTCAAGATCTTTGTTCTCTATCAGGCCTTTTAATGTTTAGACATCATGGGCATTTTATATTTATCTTGTTATAGGTCAGATTAAAAAAAATATAATCAATCAGTCAATTCATCAAGTAACTTTAAATATTTACACCAGCCTTCCGCAGACTGGTGTTTTGGATATGAACAAGCAACTCCGACCCACGTGGCTAGCGGGCAGCTATTCCTTAAGTTAAAAGACAAAAACACCTTCAGTTGCCAGGTTCAACTGGGATGGCTCAAGTCAGAGAGTAAATGTAGCAACATGGAATTTGAATCTGGGAGTTGAGTCATGGCTACTGGACTTCTTTTTTGAGAGATAGAAACGTTTCGCTGTTCATCCAAACAGCTTCAGGAGTGTCGGAAAAGCTTAAAAGGATTTTTGGCAAACACCACATCCCTGTTTATTTCAAACCCATGAACACACTAAGGCAGAGACTTGTCCACCCAAAGGATCCGATATCAAACCATAAAAGGAGCAATATAGTATATGCAGTCCAATGCAGTGAAGAGTGTTCAGACCTCTACATTGGAGAAACTAAACAGCCATTAAACAGAAGAATGGCCCAACATAGGAGAGGTAACAGCTCAGGACCAGAATCAGCAGTACACCTCCATTTGAAGGAAAAAGGCCACTCTTTCAAAGATGAGGATGTACACATACTAGACAAAGAAGAGAGGTGGTTTGAGAGAGGAGTAAGGGAAGCCATTCATGTTAGCATTGAAAACCCCTCCCTCAACAGAGGTGGGGGGGCTCCGGCATAGTCTGTCTGCCACTTATCAGGCTGTACTTTCCACAGTACCCAGGCAAATCAAGGAGCCTTCACCACCAGGTCACAGCTAACGATCCATTCTTGATGGGTTTCAGCACCTTAGGCCATTGTTTACCTTAAGGCCATGGACACTAATGTCTCCCTAACGAGCCTATTAAGGCTTTGCTCATCTTATGAGCCAATCAGACCAGGGGACAAGAGGTCAAGCTGACTATAATAAGGGTCTCTTGCACTAGCTATACTCAGACCGATGAAGCTGTTTGGATGAACAGCGAAACGTTTCTATCTCTCAAAAAAGAAGTCCAGTAGCCATGACTCAACTCCCAGATAAACGCACTTGGATGACTGAGAATCTTCACAGATGGAATTTGAATGTTTCTAATGACTAACACATGCATGGCAAACAGCTACTTTTGCTTCTGGGAATGTAAACAGTGCCCTGTGTGCAGAAATGTGTTCAGCCATGCCTGCCACATGGACACAGACCTACACAATACTGGCTCTTTGGCTTAAATTAAAATGGAGATGACCACTGCCCCTAGAGTCAGACATGACTAGCATGCATGTGCAGGGGGAATCTTTACCTTTTTAAAATAACTAACACATGAATGCCAGATGGCTACTTTTACTTCTGGTGTGAAACGAAGAATCCTGAACAGGAGGGAGAAGATTCCACACCACCTAAACCTGGGATCTTATTCTGCAAGGGCAAGACATCTCTTCAAGCACCAACCCAATTTGGATCATACAGTAGGACCCCCGTATCGACTGATTCAGTTATTCACGGTTGGCAGAGGGAAAAAAATTAAATAATTCAGCAGCCATAAAGCAAGCTATTGTCAAACAGCAGCAGTAAAGCAAGCTACCATCACAAACAGCAGCCATAAAGCAAGCTACTGTCTCAAAACAGAAGTCATAAAGCAAGCTACTGTCAGGAAACAGCAGTTTGGAGATGTGTGGGCAGGCGTTCTCTCTTATCCACTATTTTCATTATCCACAGGAAGGGCTGGAACCAATCACCAGCGAATACCGGGGTCCTACTGTATTGTATTTTGTTCCTCCCTACCTAACATGCCATTTAAAATGACCCCCAGATTACAATGTACCAAATATTCACTTTTGCTATTCACTCATCAAGCAACGAATTTTCTCCATCAAGGATGGCATTCAATCCAAATCAGAGCTGAATTTCACATTTAAAAATAAGAGCAAGAAGAACAGCACCAGAGCAACAAATGCAGGAACAATAACAAGAAGGAATCAACTAACATTTGTTTCTACACTCTACAAGGCCGCACAAGTATCCTAGGTGCAGTCTGTGAATCATGTAAATGCCTTCAGGATTTTCACACATTTCATTTTAACATTTCAACTAATGTGTGCTCCTGGAGTGGTCAACACATCAAAACAAAGTGTGCTGCTTATATACCACCCCATACCACTTCAAGAAGTCTCTGGGCAGTTTACAGTTTAATTACACTATACAGGCTACACATTGCCCCCCTCCCCTCCCCCCCAAGTAAGCTGGGTACTCATTTTACCAACCTCGGAAGGATGGAAGGCTGAGTCAACCATGAGCTTGCTATCTGGGATTGAACCCCAGGTCGTGAGCACAGTTTTCTATCATTGCCTTACCTCTCTATATTTATCCTGTTTCCAGATGAGCTGTTCTGGAGAACTCAAAACTATTTTCTGACCATGTGTTGCCCCAAGAGAGGTGTTGCTTTAATTAGGATTTGGGGATTTAACTATCCTGTTTGTCCAGGAGATTTTCTCAAATGACCTACAGCAAAGTAATGGTACACGTCCTCATCATCTTAAAAAGTTGATGCAGCTTTTCAAAGGGAACATTCCTTTATTTACTACTAAACTAGCATGACTCAGAGCTTCCATTGCAGCCCAAAACCCAACTTCAGCCACATCAAGTCCAACCAGAATATTTCAGACTAACTTCAGAAGGGAGAGGATCCTTATTCCTCCCAATTTCAGATCTCATGTAACCCTCCTCAATTATAGCAACCCTTATTTTTGTCCACATGTAATCACCAGAGACTGAAACCCTGCAAATCATTCCCTTCGCATAACCCTTTGCTCTCCCAACAAAATACAGTCAATACTTCCAAAATGCAGTACATGCCTTAAATTGGGGTGGAAGATAAGAGACTCACTAACAAAACCTAAAGCAGAGAGGGGAAACATTTCATCGGTTGTTGTGGCCTTCGCTGTCCCCGTTTGCAAATGATAAAGTAGGAGGGTACTAAAACAAAACAAAACAAAATGTCTGAGGAAGTGGCCTTCTCCATGAAAGCACACATTAAAATATAGCAGTTAGTCTCTAAGGTGGAGCTGCCTAGAAGCCCTAAGCACACCCGATCTCGCTTGATTTCGGAAGCTAAGCAGTGTCAGCCCTGATTAGTACTTGAATGGGAGACCACCAGGGAATACCAGGTGCTGTAGGCGTCTGGAGTAGGAACTGGCAAGGCACTCTAGTATTCCTGCCAAGAAAACTCCATAGTCATGGGGTCACGAAGAGTCGGTCACGACTGTAACAACACACACACACACACACTCTAAGGTGGTCTGATCAACATTCCCTCTAATGTTCTACTACTGCTGGGCAGGCGTCCACCCCTAACCCTGCACACATGGGGTTCCAGACGCAACTGGAAGCAAATGGGTGCCAACATGGACTCAGCTGCATGACCTCAATACAGCGGTGAACAATGCACAGCTTAGAGGGAATGTTGGCCACAGCATTTTTGTCTTTATTTTTAATTTACTTTTGGGTTCTGCCTAGAATCATAGAGTTGGAAGAGACCTCAAGGGCCATCCAGTCCAACCCCCTGACATGCAGGAACCCCCATCACAGTATTTTTGACAGATGGCCATCCAGCCTCTGCTTAAAAACCTCCAAAGAACGAGAGTCCACCACCCTCCGTGATAGCATATTCCACTGTCATGAATTTCTTCCTAATGTTCAAATGGAATCTCTTTTCCTGTAGTTTGAAACCATTTCCCCGAGTCCTGGTCTCTGAAGCCATGGAAAACAAACCTGTTCCCTCTTCAAGATGACTTCCTTTCAAATATTTAAACATAGCTATCATATCTCCCCCCTCAGCCTTCTCTTTGAAAGGCTAAACATTCCCAGTTCCCTAAGCCGTTCCTCATAAGACATTTCCTCCAGACCGTCAACCATCCTGGTTGCCCTCCTCTGCATGTGCTCAAGGTTGCCAACATCCTTTTTAAATTGAGGCACACAGGACTGGACACAGTACTCCAGTTATACTAGCACAGACTAACACAGTCACTTCTTCTAAAACCACTACCAAAACATTCCTATTTAGCCATCCCATTGCTTCCTTTCAAAAAAGGCACTGCCCTCCATCTCTACTGCATTCATGATATTCTCCTTCGATCCTAATTTTCCTGGCTCCATCCTTTCTTCAAACCCATGACTCATGAATTGCATGGTGTTTCCCATAATTCCTAGCAGTGTCACTTTCGACATTCCGTGCCAAGCCCTATTTAAGAGCCAGCCTGGTGGTAGAGGTTTAGGAAGGTTTGGTCTTTTGTGAGAGATCCTGATTGGTCAGAAGAAAATAATGGCCTAGTTGTGTATAATTGTACTGATGATTCTAAAACACCATCAGTTCTCCTATATGCCCACCTCCAACATCTCCCACTAACAATTCAGTGGCCATTATTAACTAGAGCTGGACCAAGTCTTCCTCCTCAAACACTTGTTAAGAAAGTGTGTTTGTGTGTGAGAGAGACTGGGTATCAGTTTCATGGCACTAAACAATATTCTAGAAGTCCACTTTTCCACATCACTTTAACAACTTTTCATAATAATAATTAGGAAAAATATGTTTTAAAAATTGCAGCACTTTTTCTCATCTTCATCACTTGATTTTAGCAAATCACACTATAAGGACAGTCAGATACAGAAAGCAGATAATGCTGACATCAAAAGACTGAGTGTTCTCCACCTAATTTGCCCATCTCTGCCTGGGGAAGTTGCTGACTGGTAATGTTGCTGGTAAGATGATGGTGTAAACAGACATTTTTTAAAAAAAGCAATTGTATGGTTTTGTGCCAGTCAATCCTTCTTAGCTTGCTGCATGTTCCTTCCCAGAAGAACAGAACATTTACACAAATACATTGCGTGCAAAAACTGCAGAACCTTAACTGGACAAAAGAGTACTCCTTGTCCTGTTCTGATGTTGGAGATGAGAACTCTTTCTGGGGCTAATAACTACTGGAACAAAGAAGTCTTGATATGTAGAAATGCCTTCCTCCGTGCAAAGCAAGGATTTCTCTTTATCTCACTTTTCTGCAGTGGGGAAAGAAGTAGCAAACCATAATAACTGAAAGATGAGAGTCTATTGAACTTAAGAGGAAACAATTAAGCAGGTAAGCACACTTATTGAAGAGAAAGCAAAATGTAGTTTTAAAGAGCATGCATGAGTGTGTGCTTATCACCATGCCAACAATGCTAATGTGACATCCTGGGGCTACTTCACATATGGCAGCTCAGAGTTAGAAGCATACAGGTTAGGAGCCTGTTCCTCTTGTAACAGCAAGCAGCTATTGAGGACAATGGGTTTTGTTCCCCAGGGCTATGCAAAGATTAACAACAGGCTCCAAAGTCTGTTTCCAGTAACCCAACCAATGGGCAACAGGGTCTCACTTACAGTGATAGCTGTGGTCCTCCATCACGAAGGTCTAGCAGGAAGAACACAAGCACTCTCTGGAGGTTCCTTTAGGTCAATTGCCCTTCCTCATCACCATGGAAACCAATTCACAAGCAACTGCACTGCAATCCTATAAGCCTCCAAACACAACCCCAAAGGCTAGAAAATAGGCAGAGGCAACTTCAAGATCACAAATTGAATCATCCTTGTGAGATTGAAATATAGGATTAGGCACAAATTATCTCCAAAGGTTTTCTGCAGTGCTCCACAAATCTACACAACAATATACATCCATCATTACAATAACCTTAAAAAGCATCTTTTCTCACTGGTCTGATATTTCTCTCCGCTTGAGAAGTGGTAACAATCCCGAGGTTTAATTTTTCCACCCTTCTGTGTTCCTTCATTTTTTAAAAAACAAATAATATTCGCTCACCACTTTGTAACCTGTTTCCTAGCCTGATGAAATAGTTGCAGTCTTTCTCTAAACGCCAGATGGCAGTGCATAACCAAAAATAGTGCAAGTTCTTTCGACAAAATGCACACACCTTAACTCAAGGACCCTACTTTTCTATGTATGAGCGGAGAAAAATGGAATACAAACTAAATTCAAAACCATATGCAAGCATGCACAAACGGGTGGTCATCAATTCAGTCAGGAGGCTTAATCACCTCCATGTAGATCCATCAATAAATTAAAGAAAACAAATGACACATCTTTCCTAAGGTTTGTTGTACTGTATTTTAATAATGAAAATAGCTTCAAGGAAGGTGTGATTCATCTCTCTCCCCAAGGCACTCCTGCTATCATACTTACAGTACTCTACCATCATTTCTGCCCTGAATTACTCAGAAGTGCCAAAATGCCCCAGGACAGCAACTCAACCACATCCAATCTACTGTCAAATGTGCATGTGTGTGT
>JAHTLZ010000327.1:8548701-8591761 GCA_023846285.1 Phrynocephalus versicolor | reverse complement strand
TTTTTTTTCTAGATAACATTATAGGAATGATACAGGGATTTATGAAATATGGCTATTACCAATAAACTAACTTGTGAAATCAAAATTAGAAAAGGACTGGGGGGAAGTAATAATTTTAATTCAATATGGAATAAATTATTAATATTTGCATTTCAAAAATGAAAATGGTATACATAAGGGGAAGACTCAATGTGTTTCTGGAGAGAAATGGAAAGATTGTTATCTTAAGGATTTTAAGCACATAATAAGTCTTGAGTGGGAGGTGGGGTGCACATTGGAAACAGGTAAAGTGGTTGTTTTGTTTTAGTTTGTGTTTATGTTATTTTGCTTTTATATTGCATTTGTCATTTTAAAGATAAAAATAAGTAAGTTTGAAAAACCAGCAACCATAACAATTTTTTAATAGCGCTATTCTTACATTGACACTATGTTATCACTTGTTAGTTCCCATCCCTCATAACTTTTAGGTGGTCTACCGTACATGATTATGGTAGCCCATCTAAAATTCCTCCACACCACCAACAAAAATAAGATGTATTCATTGAGAGCAGGTTGTCGTATATTGAAAAGTCAGAGGCAATTTATTGTAAACCAAGGTTCCTTCAGGGATGGGGAAGGCCCGCACACCCGTTGCAACCATTTTTGTTGGATGCAACACAACCATTGGAGGGGGGAGGGAGTTTCGCACATGCACACACACAAAAAGCCCTGTGCAGTGGGTACAAAAATTGGAGGGCAAGTCATTGTCATCATTTTGATGTAACAGCTACAGACATAAAGTTAGTCTAAATCATGCAAACTGGTTCCCCGTGTGCTAGCTGTGTTTACCAGAGAGCCACCACCCCACATTCCCAGCCCTTAACAGACAGAGTAAGTAGACCCTTTCCCGAGAAGGTTTATTACAATTCTACGCACATTAAGAACTCTTACCAAGTCTAGAAGCAGAGCAGCAGAGCAAACTCTTGGCTGGAAAAAATACCATTTGCAAAAGATATTCTACATCAAAACAACACAGCAAAGGGTTTCTGGCACGGCTTCCAAAGCTACAAAAACAATTTTCAGCTCAAATAGCTATTATGCCACCAATAATATGCACATATAATGGGCAATGCCAGGGTTTGCTGAGTATCAGAATGGATTTTTCATTTGCAGTAACTGAACACCAACTTCCAATGTGTTTCAGTGGTCTATTTTTATGCTGATGCACAGTCATGTCTTCTCACTCATAAAGACGCAGATTCATAATGCCTAAAGGGCTAATTTAATACCTTGTGTGTGGATACTCATGCCTCTGCTTCAGAAGATTGCGCAAACAAACAAAAATGGCCCAGAACTAATCTTGCTAAAATGCCATTTGCACAAATTGTACTAAATATTGCTATCATTAGGGATGGAAGGTCCTGTGATATATCAGTGTAACTGCTCTGACTAGTACACTGACTAGTACAGTGTACTAGTCAGACATTGAGACAGGTCTGCACTCCATGGAACATTGACCTCTATGCTCCAAAGCACCATAGTTTTGTTTGTTTTTTTAAAGGGGTCTGTGCACTTGCAGAAAAAAAGGAGATTCCAACAGGGAGTTGCCTTTATTTTGTTAGAATCAGCACTGAGGAAGACTTTATGTATTACAATGTCACAAGAAGCCAATATATAGAGGAGCCTCATGGTGCAGGGGTTAAATACCTGCATTGCCGCTAAAACTGTGCTTATGACCTGGTAGCCGGATCATGGATGACTCAGCCTTCTGAGGTCAATAAAATGAGTACCCAGCTTGGGGAGGGGGGGAATAGGTAATCTGCATAATTAAAATTGTAAACCGCCCAGAGAGTGCTTGAAATGCTATGGGGCAGTATATAAGCGGAGCACTTTGCATTGCTTTATAATAAACCATGATTATTCACAGAAGGCCAGAGGTAGGCATGAATCGCAGTTCAATGGTTCATCTCAGTTCAGCACAGTGTCTGCACAGGAAAAAAGGCGCCTGAGGGGGGATATGATTGAGATGTACAAAATAATGCAGGGCATGAGTAAAGTGGATAGAGGGAAGCTCTTCTCCCTCTCACAAAATACCAGAACTAGGGGACATACACTCAAATTGAGGGCTGGGAGAGTAAGAACAGACAAAAGAAAATATTTTTTCACCCAGTGCGTTGTTAGTCTATGGAACTCCCTGCCACAGGATGTGGTGATGGCATCTGGCCTGGATGCCTTTAAAAGGAGATTGGACAGATTCCTGGAGGAAAAGTCCGTCACAGGTTACAAACCATGATGGAGATGTGTAATCTCCAGGCTTAAAACCAGGGTACTTCAAGGGCCAGATGCAGGGGAGTGGTATCAGGAGACAGAGATCTAGTCTTGTGGGCTCCCAGAGGCATTTGGTGGGGCCACAGTGAGATACAGGAAGCTGGACTAGATTGGCCTTTGGCCTGATCCAGTATGGCTCCTCTTATGTTCTTATGTAGGTGTGCTGTGCACTCCCCTCTTCTGCCGCCTCTGCAGATTTCCCCACTCCCTGGCTAAAAGTCACCTCCCTATGCCACCTCTTCTGTTTGATCACCCACTCACCAATCATAGCACATGCTTCCCTCCTCCACCTCCTTCATTGGACACCCACTCAAAGGCAGTGCTGTGGGCTTGTCTCCCCGCCTCCTCTTCTGTGTGGGAAGGCAGAAGGAGAGAAGCACGTATTGGAATGGGTGAATGGGCATTTGCACTTAGGAGGTGGTGGAGGGAAGCGTGCTTTGCCCAGGAAATGGGCCCACACACAAGGGGAGGCGGGAGAGGGGGAGTGTGCCGCATTGCTCAGAACACCTGTGCCCTGAACTGCCAAACTGCAGTTTGTGCCCATCTCTACAGGACTAAAACTTCATTCTGAGTTTCAGATATTCTCTCTGAGTGAGTTCAAACCCTGGTGTTCAGTGGCTTCTCGTCCATCTCAACTGTATCCCAGGATGCTGATGGATTTTTTTTTTTTTGGGGGGGTGCACTTTAAACTCAGTAGAGGCCACATCCATGTGCAGAGACAGATATAGTAGCTATAGAGTTGGACCTGGATTTAGAAGAACCTGGGTTCAAATCTGCACTCAGTCATGGAACTTGTTGGATGGCCTTCGGCCACTCATACATTCGTAGCCTGTTGTGAGGAGCAAGTGAAGGAGAGAACCTTGTACACCACAGTTTTGAATCCATTGGAAGAAAGTGGGACATAGAATTTTATTAATTATATTAGCAAAGAATAACAAAGCTTGTAGCCCCACATGCACCAACTGAAGGCCCCCAAAGCCAAGTCATGTCAAGCTAGTGAGGTTGACCCTGAGCATGGTTGACTGCCAGAACAAAAGCCAAGCATTCTGCATAGCTCATTATAGGCTTTCTGTAAAAGTTTGGCATCTCTTGGCATTGAGGATGAAGGGTAAGAGTGGATTCTGTGATCCTCGGTTCCACCAGGCCATCCAAAGCAAAGCAGCTCACCTGATGGCATGATAATGCACACTCACACTTAGAGCAGAACAGACAGGAAAACTATAAGAGAGTGTTGACGAATCTATGGCACAGGTGCCAAAAGGTGGCAATCAGAGTCCTTTCTGTGGGCATCTGACATTGCCCCTTAACAGCAAAGCAAAGCAAAGCAAATATGCATTTTATGCATTTTATATACTGTATTTTATAAATCTATTTTTAATTACTCGGGTCAATGAGCGTATAATAAAATTTGATTTGATTTGCCCCCTTAACAGCCAGCTGTATTCAGGTTAACTTGCTGTATTAGCACGTTGCAAAAAATTAGTGGGCTCTAAATCGCAGTTTGGGCTCTCGGTCTCTAAAAAGTTCACAATCACTGCTGTAAGACACTTTTTATTCCCCAAAGTAGATTATCTGGCATTCAACCTCAGAACCACTGCAGCTTCCTGTGGTATCACAACACCCATGTGCCTTGGTTCTTGAGTGTGTTCATTGAGAGCATGCTCTAAAGAAGGGTAGATATTAAAAACTGCTTAACAATACACACTGGCTGAAATCTAGCAACATAATTCCTGCCACTGGAAGCCAATGACATCATCAATCATGGCAGTTTTTATGGAAATTAAAACTTTCCAATTCTTTCCTACTCGATCGCAGGATTCTCTGGCATCCCTTTCGCCGTGGAGAAAACCATTGGGACCTGGAGCAAGCCTTATATCCAATGTGTAACCAGGATAATCAACTTGTAAGCCACCCAGAGAGTGCTTTAAGCACGATGGGGTGGTATGTAAGCAGCACACTTTGCCTTTTAATTTCTAAAAACCACTGTCACCAGAATCATTGTCTGTATGGTGGCAGTATTGGGAAATGAATGGTTTTCTCCATCTCACTGCTCCCAATGGCTTCCCTACAACAAACAGGATTGTAAGGGATCTTTGCAGGGTGGGATCAGAAATTTTTGCTCTCCAAAAGAACAACATGGCTGATGATGTCATGTACTTTACATGGAATAAGCTATATTGATGGATTTCCACTTCTGCCTGAAATGAATTTTAAACCCCCTTCTCTGCCTCCTTATTACCAAACTTCCACAGAGCCACCAATAAAGCAAAATAAAATGTATCATGCAAAAGAACCACCTTTCAGCACATGCTTCAACAAGAACTAGCTCCATTTTGAAGGATTAATGAAACAATAAATATAATCTACACTCTCTATTAACTGGTGAATTCTAGCTGTTGATGGCAACAAAGCACATTCTATGTCTGGAGAGCAGATAGTCCAATAAATTCCATTATTTGCACAGCCAGTGAATGCAGTCTTGCTGAAAGATCTGCAGCAGTGCGGTTGCCATTCATCATGAAAACAGAATGTTTCAGTCCAGAACATAAAATTGAATATACGTGTGCAGGCACACATACTCGTCTCTCTCACAAATATACTTTAACAGATGGAACAATTAATTCCAGCAAAAAAAAATGCAACAATAGTTTTCTTTCCATTTGGCATTCAGATTTTGGCTCACAGCGACCACGAACAACAAATCTAATTTTATAACTTCAAGTATTGCTGTTACGGATTCATAAAGAAAAAGGGTATACTATTTAATATATAACCTGTATTTATTCATGCCTTCCATCCTGAGTTAATCATTAACTAAAAACAGATACATTTCCCAGTCTTCACTTTTAAATGTCTGTTCTCAGCTTAAATGCACTGAATTATACAACAAAGTCCACAATTTTAAGTTTATCCAAAATAATATTCATATTACGTTATGTACACAAACATATTGTCAGTATCTCATAGTCCATTAACTAGTAGTATGACCAAGAGCTACTACCAAACTTGATTTTTCCTCCATTGGTCTCGTTCCTTTTCCTTTTGTGATACGTCTTTTTGATTATAAACACAAGATTGCTACTACTGATTTTTATAAACCTCACCGGGAGCTTCTCTCAGCTCAAGTGTGAGGTAAAATGCTTCTGGTTTATAATATAAATGCTAAGTAAACTGCACATTTGGGGTACTAAATGCATCTGTACAGAAGTGCCTTTTCAGAGAATGAATTAACCTTTGAGGAAGTGAAAATATACAAAAGCAAAGGAGGAAATCCAAAACTTCTCAAATGCAGTTCTTCTATAATTCTTGCACACAATGATGTCTCTACTTCTGGGCTTACAAGCAAATCCATAAAAAAAGCAGTAGGCATGGGCACACAAAAAAGGTGTTTTGTTTTGTTTCGTTCCCCCATGATTTGTTTCATTTCATTAGAAACAATTGTTTTTTTAAAAAAAAACTGTATGAAATGAAAAGTAATCAAGTGATTTGTTACTCTATAAAACAGATTCCCTGGGTCCTAGAGGCACCAAATTGGCTCCTCTAGGACCCAGGGTACTCGTTTTACAGTGAAACGAATAGGTTTGTCTTAAACAGAAAAAAAATGCTGTTTTGCTTCATTACTAATGAAACGCTGCTTCCCCATTTTGTTTTGTTTCATTTCATTAGCGAACGAAACGATGAAAACAGCATTTCATGTTTCGTTTGGTGCCCATCCCTAAAAAGCAGATTTTACTGCTGACGACACTGATAAAGGCTCTAGATTTAACTGAAGAATTTCATGAACCAGAGCAAAGCTGGTAGCAACTGAGAATCCAGTTCAGTAAAGCTTTTAACCACAGGCCAGGTTAAACCTTGTGAGCAGCATTCTTAGACTATGTTAAGGAAATGCTTAAAAGCTTTGTTTAAAAACAAGTCCTCTTACAATTAAAGATTCATTAGTAGTAATCAAGAAAGAAATTTTACAGGACTGCTTTTATAATCTCTTAGGCTCTAGCTGTGATTCAACTCTCCTTTCTCCAAGCCAGTTCATCACTGTTGCTTCAGTCACAATACCCCGTTAAAACTTCCAACAAGCATTTTACCATGGAAATGCATTTAATGCAGTGGGAAGATCTGTGTGAGCTTTAAGGACAAGAAAAAAAATATCAGAACAAACGTGCAATGAATAATCTAAATTAACATGGAATCCTGTTTTAAAACCAAAGCATTGAGATTGACTGCATTTTAAAAACACAGCAGTATTTTAAAGGCATTGGGAGTGCATCGCTACTGCCCATCACTATTTGCAGGAAAAAGAACAGGGTCACCTTCATACAACTTTAGTGCAGGATTAGGAATTCAGAACAGGACTGACCTGCTACAGGGATGAAGAGGAGAATATGAAAGAAGCAACTACTCAATCAGTAGCATCAAGAGAGGCAGAGAGGCTACAAATTAAAAACATTGCTGCAAAACAGTCAAGAGATAAAAGTGCAGGACCATTGGAAGAGGCTATAGAAATTTAAAGAGAAAACCGCAGTGCCCTTGAAAGAGGAAGGTGTGGAATTATTGAAACAAGTTATGAGACAGCCCATTATGTATTAGTTATCTGATAACAATGCAACAAGGAGAACAAATTAATATTGGGACTCTCCACATTACTGTTATTTCACCGGGATAAACAGAGAAACCCCATGAAAAACTCACCTGTATATTGCCAAAGTCAACATTTTCATAATGGAAATGTGCACATTCCGCCATCTTTGGAAAGTGGCCCTTGGTGAAGGACAATCTGAAAGACAAATAATAGTTCCGATATAAACTACTACAGAAAATTTTGTGCTTTTAAAAAAAAATTCAACTAGTGTCCCCGAATATGTGCTTTGGAATCTAATAATTTCAAATCAAATACAAAGTGGAAAGCTATCCCTGTGGCACAGGAAAACTGTGTGGAAAGAATTCTAGGAAATATGTAGTAACTAACAAATATGTCACTTGCTAAAAGGCTGTTTACAGAAGAGAGTGCACATTCCAGAGCAGTGGTGCCGAAAGGGGTGTGTGTGTGTGTATGGAGAATTAAGGTGTTCTCCTAATTTCAAGGATGTGAGCAATGAACCAAGCAGTGTGAACAGTGTCACAAAAATGAAACCACCATTTTACCTGTGGAAGGAATCACAGCCCATCAGTCCTGGGTTAGTGGATCTGGGGAGGGGGAGGGGAACAGGGACAATTGTGTTACTTGTCTAGCTTAAATGTCGTGGTGCACCTCGGTTGACTTGGACAGTCTCACTGCAGAAGGCACCAACAAAGGCTGTCATTCCAGCAGGTGCTGAAGCTTTTCTGGTTTTTAAACTCCCAAGGATCTGTGGTTGTAAAATAATGGAATGTGATCATGCCCTCGGGTTTCCCAAAGGACTTTGGAGAGAAAAGACGTTTCCCCACCAGAAAATCTTCTGGCAAAATCAGCAGATGATAGATGGCTGAATAAATCCGTCTCCGCTGGGAAGCCTTCTGAGCCTTAAATCAGTATTACAGCTAAAACAGTTCAAACACCAATCCAGCGAACAGATTATATGGGAGTGTGTTCAGTTCAGGAAGGCAAAATTGGGAAAGTAAAAACAAAATAAATATAAAGATGTTCAGTAGGAGGCGTTTTGCTTCCAAGCATACAGTAGCTGAGACATGCATGAACTGAAGCTGGGGTCTCCCTTCTTGCACACTTGGTTTTGAAACATATTTCAGATGTTATATCAAACCCGACACAGAAATTTTCCTAGGGATTGCAGTTACCTGTATATACTCGATTATAAGTTGACCCGAGTATAAGTCGAGGCCCCTAATTTAACCCCCCAAAACTGGGGAAACATATTGATTCGAGTATAAGTCTAGGGCGGGAAATGCAGCAGGGCCTGGCAGCTCCTCCTTTGTGAGCTGCGGGAGCGGTGTGTGATGTTTAAAATGACTTTTAGCCACTGATTCAAGTGCTTGGGTCAGTGGCTAAAAGTCATTTTAAACATCGTGCACCGCTCCCCTGTGATGCAGAGGGGGTCATGAGAAGCGGCACACAATGTTTAAAATGACTTTTAGCCACCGACCCAAGCACTTGCCTAAGTGGCTAAAAGTACTGACCCGAATATAAGTTGAGGGCCCCCTTTTCAGCCCAAAATTAGGGCTGAAAAATTAGGCTTATATTCGAGTATATACAGTATGTCTTTAAAGACAAGGGTTTGGCATCAGGGACCACATGTACTGCAAGTTACACTACTGATAGTTTGGTATTTACAATTTCAGAATAATGCTCCTCCTTTGGTAACCACAGCACCTAGAGTCATCGACATAGACATAGTGTGGCATAGACGTTGGTGAAAAAGAAAACCTCCCCAAGTTTTGTCCAACGCTGAATAATAATATGAGGAGTTCTATGCATTTTTTTTTTTTTTGCATTTTAGGACCTTTTCGAATCTGTAATGTTCTTTTTATACAAAAAAAATGTGCCTTTTACAAAATGTGGGTGTGGATGTGGGTGGGTGTGGGTGTGGGTGGGTGTGGGTGGTATGTGTGTGCATGTGTGCGTGTGCAAAGAACCATATGTTTTGGATTATTTCTGTTTGTTGTTAATGCTGCAGGTGATTTTTAAAAAGGCTCCAGCCCTTTCACTCTCAAGAAGAGCAGAATAAACTTCCTTGTATTGGCCTTTTCTTAATGCAGTATCTCTGTCTCAAGGTGCTTCGTCATCAAAATCTGCAGAGAACATCTGCCAGTATCCATTACATTATTCTTCCTTAACATGGCTCTAGATCAACAGTTTCACATCTGCACCAGACCACCAAGTAAAAATGCTCATTCCAATTCACTCATTGTCATTCCAAAACCTATCGGGCATTAAAAAAAAATTATTTTGAAAGAACAGTAACAAAAGATGGGACATTTTATGAATAATCTCCTGTTGTTCTTTCCCTAGTTTCCAGATGTAATACATTAAGAACCACCCAAAGCATGGGTGGGCTCTCAGCAGATTTGAATGTATTTCCCGATAGCTTTTGCAAAATCAGTTTGCCTTTGGGTTTGGGTTTCCAGTCTTCATCAAGAGCAAATCATCCAGTAATCGGGGATCATCAAGGTAACTGTTGATGGTTGAAAATAATAATAATATGTTAACTTACTTCTTCACATTTTTCACTTTCATGCTTGCTGTACTCCCACATGTCCGCAATGGTAGTTCTCCTGAAATATCAGGAATATCTGCTCCTCTTGCCTGGAGTGAGGAAAATAACAAAGTAGGAAATGTTTAGATGGCCTTGGCCCCACTGAGAATTCCTGAGGTAAGTGAGAAAACATATATGAACAACAGTCAACAGCTTGGTTGACAGAGAGAGAAAGATTTCTAGAGGGAGATGCTTAGAAGCTTCAAGACAGTGGTTTTTCCATCCGCATTTAACTCCTCAAATCTTTCCAAAGGAAGCAGCAGATGCATAACTCTTTTATGTTGCAAGGAGGGGAACAACAGGTTTGTCTCTGCAGTTCCATTGGTACACTTCCCAGTAAGATATGGCTGAAAGAGAGCGACTCAAATTTAAATCCCCATAATAATTCTGGGATATCCACGCACCATAGTCCCAAATATCTTTTACAGGTCATTGTCTCGTATGTTTTAGTTCTGTAATTTGGTCTGGGCTTCTTAGAAGAATAGAGATTACTATAATAGACTAACAGGTCAGTGGGTTCTCATTAACAAGAGTTGGCGGGAGGACATAACCAAAATGTCAACTAGATCTTCACTGTTTTAACGGTATCGAGCTTGGACTAACTTTTAAAATGCCTTTGTCTGTGGCCACAATCCTGTTACAATGCAGCAAGAAATCATTTTCTTAGTGTTTGTCCCACTTGGTGGTGGGGTCCACTAACAAAGCAGAAAGAAATGATCTCAAGAATATCACATACAAATCACTTTTCTCTCTGGGATTTCTTCTCCATCCCTGTTAGGGAGGAAAAGGATCTAGAAATGGGTACGCACAATATATTTAATCAATATGTAGAATACAACATCACTGCCTAGATGCCCTAAGCACATCTGATTTCGCCTGATTTCGGAAGCTAAGCAGGATCGGCACCAGTTATTACTTGAATGGGAGACCACCAGGGAATACCAAGTGCTGTAGATGCCTGGAGTAGGAACTGGCAAGCCACTTCAGTATTCCTACCAAGAAAACTCCATGGACATGGAGTCACGAAGAGTCAGTCATGACTATAAGGACACAACACACACACACACACACACACACACACACACACACACACACACACACACACAGAGAGAGAGAGAGAGAGAGAGAGAGAGAGAGAGAGAGAGAGAGAGAGAGAGAGAATACAATATAGCCTCTAAGTTCGGCACCTAAACAATCTTGCATACTGTTCAAAGGTATATACAAAGTTGAAGCACAGCAATTACCCAGCATTTCAAACCAAATGTGAATCACATTAACTGTCTTAATATCATTCTATCAACACCTTGTGCCCAGGAAACAGTATTTTGTTTGGGGGCCAATATACCGGTAAATGCACAAATGTTTGTCAAGTAGCTTTATTCTCATGCCTGAGGAAGTGGACTCGTCCATTAAAATACAGCAGCTAGTCTTTCAACATGCGTCAACATTTCTGCCTTCTTGATTTTTGTATTTTCTTTTGCTTTTGGCCTGATACATTTGAAATGGGGTTTATAATCCAATGGATAATCTTCAACATTTCCTAAACTAGCCTCATGGATATTCATACACAGCAACTAAGACTTTTTGCTAGCATGTGTGTTTGCATAAGGAACACAAGTGAATGCAATCTATATATTTTCATCTGGGGTAGAACACTGCGGGGCATTCACAGAATATTGGATCCTGAGAAGTACAGGTTGAAATAACTCATCTAAAGGATTTTGTTTTCACCTCTGTAGTGTAAATAGTATGCACCATGCCAAAATATACTCCTGATAGCTAACAAACCTTTCCAAATGTGGAGGTATAAGAGATGAGGGATGTTGATAAGTCAATAAAAATCAACAGGAAAACCATCTCACATCAATCAATCAATCAAAACCTTTATCGGCATTAACCTAAACATATAAGTTCCTGATGATATAAAATAAGCACAACCAAACTACACCAAGGTTCTTTGTAAGGAGTCATCCTTACTCACCATCACACCTAAACACAAATTGGTACAACCCTCAATCTGCTTAAAGGAAAAGAATGAAAAAGAAAATCTGAAAAGTACTGTAGTCTTTTAAAGACCAACCATTTTATTTACGTTTAAGATTTCACAGATTTTTAACTTCGACCCATGAAAATTCACCTTGAAACAAAATTGTTCACCTTAAAAGTACTATAGTATATTGGGGTCCCCCCTTTCTTTCTTTCTCTTCTTTTTCCAAAATGCTAAGGTAGGCTGCCATAGCTGCCTCTTTGAAAACCCCATGCAAAAATCAAAGCAAAACAAAATAAAAAACTTAAACATGCAGCACCTTAAAGACTGACTATTATATTTTAATGAAAGCTTTCGTGGACATGTCCACTTCTTCAGACATTTAGCAGCAGGTCTTTGAAAACTGCGCATTTGGAAGCAATCAGAAAAACACAATCCTATTAGCACGATGATCTTTTGAAAAATGTATCTATCAGCATTTACTATTGAAATGATGCAGAAACTTTAAACATAATATTGTGTGCATAAATTTGGGCCCAAACCACAAGAGATTTATAAATGAGGAACCCAAATGATTCTAGGAAAACTCAAGGTTTCCCACACCAAAAAAATCCCTACTGTGGAAGAAATGAATGGTTATGAGAAGGGAAAATGTAGCCCTTGTATGATTAAATCCACAGAGAAATGCAAGCAATTCTAGAAGCCAACTAACAGACACAACATTCTTTCCCTTTTACTCCAAAACATGCACAGGGCATGCTTCCCTATGATTTCTCTACATACTTTTGAATCCACTTAATTATTGCATTTTGTCATCCCTTTGTACTTTTTTAAATGGTAACTTGATATTTCAGAAATACCTTTTTTTTCACCCAATCAAATGTAACATGTGTTGTGTGGTTTTTGAAAATCAGTTTGGAACAGCTGAATTATTTAGATCTAAAGAGTGCTTGGCAAACATCGGCAGTTCCCACTTCTCTCTTCCTATACCTTATGCAACAGTGTTCCCAAAAGCCAAGGATTTGCAGCAGAGACCCACTTCTGCAAATTATTTACAATAAGTTTTCTCTTTTTTAAAAAAAGGGAACTGTGTAGCAAATCCATTTCTGTGAATTCTGTACTCCAACATCTCCCTATGAACGAAGTAAGCGTATCATAAAATCTGTTTCTGCAAATTATTTATGCCGACATTCCTGCCTTGCATTATGGCAAATTTGTTTTGGCTCCACCGACGTCTGTATGTTGGCAAGGATTCAATTCTTTAAGCAAAGCAAAACAGCTTTGAGGAGAACTGAGCCCCTATATTACAGCTGTCCAACAGCAGAAGAGAATCTGTTTGTGAACTCGAGATGAACTGCAAAATAATAGCCCTCTTGTGTTGCCTTATTATCTGCTACAAAAGTACCCTTAAGACATGGGGTTGTAAACAAATAAGGCACACCATGTGCACGAGCTTCCTCTCTAGTTCTTCCTTTCTGATGTCCTTTCAATCCACACATTATCATGTCCTTTGACGTTACCTATACTTCTTTACCTGCTATATTACTTCTCCTTTAAGAAAAGTGAAAAATCTGTAGAAATCCAAACAGTGAGCTCAACATAGATCAGACTCCTTATCACTGGCTCCTTACCCAAGTGCTCTAATTCACTGAGCTATGGAATAAAAGGAATCAAGAAGCCACTCAAAGGATTTGAAGGACAAAGGGCACTCATTCAAAGATGAGGATGTACGCATATTAGACAGAGAAGATAGGTGGTTTGAGAGAGGAGTGAGGGAAGTCATTCATGTGAGCATTGAAAACGCCTCTCTCAACAGAGGTGGGGGGCTCAGGCATACATTCCTATGGGAAATCTCATTTCGAGGTAAGAATCTTTTTTTTCATAAATCAAATTTTTCCTATACCCGCAAATGTCTATTTGTGACTCAAATTTTTCGTAACTCTGCGTGTTCATACCTCAAGGTACCACTGTATTAGGAACAACAGTAATTTATGGAGGAGGAGAATACACCCGCCCCTGCCTATCAGCCCTTGTAAACAAGATCACAATCAACACTTGGGAGTAGATCCGGAATCACTTTACCACTGGCCAATAAAACAAAAGTCTTGTTTTTAAATACTTCTACAATGGTGCTGTTTGCTTTGTTTATTTATACGCTGCTAGGCATATCCAAAATCAGTCTAAGAGCCATAAGAAGAAGGAGAGAAGAGGAAAGCAGAAGGGTGAATTAGGAAGAGGTGCATAGGCTAAGTTTCAGTATAAAAGAGTACAGTGGAACCTTGACTTACGTCATTAATCCGTTCCAGAGGTCTAGACATAAGTCAAACATGCCTTAAGTCAAATGAACTTTTCCCATAGAAAGTAATGGGAAAGTAAAGACCCCCAAAAACAGCAATTTAACACAAATTTGACTGGGACAGGAGATTCCTTCCGGGTATGTAAATGAAATGTCTCTTCAAAGAGAGGAGGAGGCAGTGGAATTATAGTCCACAAGTTATACACCTCCACTTTTCAATGTTCATAGCAACAATGTCTAACACTTAAGTTTTACTGATTTTTAACCTGACATTCCAAGTTCTGAACAACTCTACGCTTATTATTAAAGTCCCACAACTGTACAGCTCCCCAACTAAAATGCTTCCATTGTGGACCAGAATTCTGCAGCCGACGGTCTAACCAGCAAGGCCAGCCCCGAGCTCTGGGCCCTTCTTGTCCTCTGGCGGCAGCGGCGGCTTCGGTGAGGCCGAGGACCAGCTCCAGGTGCTCGGAGCTGGCCTCGCCAAACCACCACTGCTGGAGGAGAGGAAGAAGGCAGGAGCAGTTTGGAGGCGGCAGCCACGATGTTGGGTCATGGCTGCCGCCCGATTCCGGTGCCTTATGCCGGGGCTCTGAGCTGTAAGTCAAAGCCTGCGACTCAAGTCAAACAGGCCCCTTCTTGCTGCAAGTCAAGTATGCTGCAAGTCAAGCAGCATGTAAGTCAAGGTTCCACTGTACTTCTAAATCTCTTCATTATCTCACCAACTTTCATTTCTTACGCTGCCAGTGAATGCCATGCAGGACAACAGGACAGACCAAAGTGACACCCCTCTAGTATAATCCCAACAGAGCCAAGTAACACCTCCATAACACACTCTTTCTGGTCATACAGGAACAAGCCCACTCCAAAGCAATGCCTCCGATTCTAGAACCATCTGGACAGGGCAGTAGAATGTCATGGTCAATGGTACGAAAGAAGGTCCCCAAAGTTTGGAAGAATCTTTCTTTGTTCCTCTCTCCAACAGGAACAGGTCAAACTAGGAAAACTGCACCTGCTAAGCAGCACAGTAAATAGAGCTCACCCTCAAGTAATGAACTCATTGGAATGTATTCTTAAAACAGATATATATCTCAGGTAATTCTAAACTGCTCCGCAAACACAGTGAATTGCAGAGGAATCAATGGAAACAGCTACTAAATCAGAACAGCTGAAGAGCACATTCTGTACTAACTCATCCTCACCTGATTCCTCTCAAGAACAGCCAAGACATTCTTTAAAAATAAGCCTTCTACAAGCATCTATTTTCTTCGTAATTACTGAGGGGAAAAGATTTGATCTCAAAGGAGAAACTGCCACTGTTAATAAGGGGGTCAGGGCACCAGATATCTATTTTCAGGCCTCCTGGAACTGCAGGAACTTTAGAAACTTCTTCATTTAAAGTGTAATTCCAGTGCAAGAAGAGTCTCCAACAGTCTGAAGATTAACAACCTTCGAATGCATAACCTTTTGGAAACTAAGGGTAAATTGGGTTTATTTTACAGGTACAGGTAGGATTGTTTTCAATCTGTTTTCTATCTATCTCCAAAGGGCATGGGAAATATTCAGGATGGGGATTCTAAACAATGAAAATAATTATAGGAATACAATGGCGACTAGTATGTACTATATATTTTTTTCTCATGCATCACTATAATAAGACTCTATAGAGCAGTGGTGGTGAATCTTTGGCACTTCAGATGTTTTGGACCACAACACCCACAGTCCTTTGTCATTGACATTCTAGGCTTGGAATTCTGGAGTTGTGGTCCAAAGCATCTGGAGTGCCGAAGGTTCGCCACCACTGCTTTAGAGAATAAAAAATACCACTGTACTTTATGGAATATGATTTCAAGCACGACTAGTATTTTTGCAGAACATATGCCATGTCCATAGTTAAATCACACTTAATGTCACTGGAGACATATAAATTGCTGTCCCCAACAAGTTCAAGATATACAAAAAATGGGTAGAAACATCATGAGGAAGTGAAGAGGGACAGTCAGCAGTATTATTTTCCCAGCCAAATAACTCACATCCCTCAAATCCACTTTGAGCGGTCTGTCTGTTTTTGTCCTGACAGGTGCAAATGTAGCAAAGTAGGGAACTGATTAGTAAATGTATCACTGTTAGCATCCAAATCGAATTGGAGAAAACTGCATTTCACTCAAAGGAGTCAATTTAAAATTAAATAAAGCTGAACCTGCAGTCCAGTACCTACTGCAGTGCTTCAGCCCTTCCTACCCCCCACCCCAATGAATATAAATGGGCTTAGATTGTATCTGAAATTTGAATGATGTTTCTGGTTACTAGATTATTACACCACTAGGCCAGGTTCTAAATTTCTCATTTGATAGTTAACAGTACCTGTCCTTATCTATGTGCCCTATGTGATTTAAATCCAAACTATCCTGTTGTGGAGCTTTTAAGAAGGTCAAACAAGGCCACTGCCTTGACTCCAAACACTGGAATATTTGCTGAACCATTAAGAAAGCCAAGCATTGCAGGAGTGATGGCCTTCCATACCCATTTGTTGGACAAGATGTTTTTCAAGTGGGACAGGGCAGATCAAGGTACTGCAACCATCTGTATGCTAGCTCAAAGCTTCACCAATACAAAGGTAGAAGAATGAGACATACCCATGCATTGTTAGGGATTTTTATTTTTTAAAAAATCACCAGCTTTGCTTGAGCTGTCAGAATATGTCAATTATAAGCCTCATTTAGGAGGGAAATAAAAGCCCACTGAAAACATCATATATATATTTTTTAAAGACAGATTAGCGGAAGGCAACCCTTGCCAGGTGCAGGAGCTAGGTCTTAATTGTTGTACACACAAGTCCTTGAATTGCATGTGTGTGACATTCAGTAGGAAAACTTTGTGATGGGCAGCCATGTTCATCGGCTGTAGCAATGAGTTTTATTTCTCACAACACTTCATAGGCTGCCGACTATTTCATCAGATCCACACGGGAAGGAATGAAGGAAGGAAACATGGTGTGGGGGGGGGGGGGGTAAAATCAGAATGAAATGGCAAAATGTGGTATCACTAGGGATGGTGATATCTTTGAAGTGCCAAGCAATCTAGTTCTGTATCAGTGCAACAGACACTTATTGTTCAGATCTTCAGGAGAGGTCTTTCTCTTGGTCCCACCACCTTCCCAGGTGCAGTTGTTGGGGATCAAAGGAGATGCCCCTCTCTACTACTGCTCCCAGATTTTGGGATTCCCTCCCACAAGAAGCCAGGCTGGCCCCATCTAGACTGTCCCTCCTCAAGCAGGCAAACTTTAGGCAAGTTTCCTTCCGTGACTAGGAGCATGAGTGGGGTTGTTGAACAGACTGCTGTGCCTTATTGCTTGGAATGTGTTTATCATTTCATTTCGTTGATGTTCAGTCATTCAGTCGTGCCCGACTCTTTGTGACCCCATGGACCAGAGCTCGCCAGGCCTTCCTATCTTCCACTGCCTCCCGGAGTTTGGTCAAATCCATGTTGGTTGCATCGATGACACCATCCAACCATCTCATTCTCTGCCGTCCCCTTTTCCTTTTGCCTTCAATCACTCCCAACATCAGGCCTTTTCCAAGGACTCCTCTCTCCTCATGAGGTGGCCACAGTACTGGAGCCTCAGCTTCAAAATCTGTCCTTCCAGTGAACATTCGGGGTTGGTTTCTTTCAGGAAGGATAGGTTTGTTCTCCTTGTAGTCCAGGAGACTCTCAGGAGTCTCCTCTAGCACCACAGCACAGAAGCATCGATTCTGCAGTGATCAGCCTTCTTTATAGTCCAGCTCTCACTTCCATACATCACTACAGGAAAAACCATGGCTTTAACTATCCGGACCTTTGTTGGCAAAGTGATGTCTCTGCAATTTAAGATGGTGTCTAGGTTTGCCATCACTTGCCTCCCAAGAAGCAGGCGTCTTTTAATTTCATTGCTGCAGTCACCATATCATGTCATAATGGTACTTTATCCTTTATTGCCTTTTAAACTGCATTCATACACAGTTGTCCACTGCTATTATTGAGCTTCATATACTGTGTTCCTGGTATATTGCAGGACCACAGTATATGAAGTCAAGGGCTCCTGGGGCAAGCTGTGTGGGACTGTTTCGGGCCTCCTGCCTTATCCCAGGCCTGGTGCTGCCCCCGACCGGGCTTCCTGGGCCAGTCAGAGGCCCCAGCAAACCGGAAATCATTTCTGAAAAACTGCAAGTGACTTCCAGGCCGCCGGAAACCACTTCTGGGGGCCCAGACAGGCTGCCGGAGGCCCCAGAAGTGGCTTCCAATGAACCAGAAGTCACTTCCAAAAAAATGGAAGTGACTTCTGAGCCACTGGAACCATTTCTAGGGCCTCCAACTGGCCTGGGGAGCCTATTGGAAGCCCGTTTGGGGCAGCACCAGGCCCAAAATAAGTGTAGGAGGCCTCAACCAGCCCCCCACCCGAGTCCCGACCCGACCCAGCATCTGCATAACACAGATTTCCCTTTATCGCGGGTTGGGTCAGGTCCCTAACCCCCAGGGGACTGAGAACAAAGCCACATTCAGTCCTCTTAAGGAGAGTGGCAGGCTAAACATATTTCAAAATACATTGTAAGGATGGTAGACAGACTTGTGCTTTGAAACTCAGGGATCTCTTGGGTCAAAATGAGTTCCCCAAAATTCCACATCCCAAGTAATCAAGGGCAAGGCAGCCAGCTTTGTTTGCTATTAAAAGGGAGCAGGTCCAACATGAGCAATATAGCCCAGTAGCAATGTCACATCTAAGACAACTGTTATTTATAGAGTGCAGCAGAAATGGATCATAAACATTTAGTTCTTGTTACAGCATCTTTGCTTTTCAATCAATAGCCTGATGGCACTGTGTTAATCACGGTTCTATAGCTGCTGCTCCTCAAAATGAAGTTTCAAGTGCCTCCTGAAGGCATATTCAATTTCTTTTTTACTGTTATTAGATCAAATTGCAAGAGCTTGGCTGCCATTCGTTGGCATTATCATTTTATCATTGTGTCTTTCTTCATTGGAAGATGACAGGGGAATGTGTCTGGGAGGAGGCAGCTCTGCGAAAGGAAATCCAAAATAAAAGGTAACTCTTGAGCTATCAAATCCAAAGAAGAAGCTGTAGCAACCCTTATGATGGGAAGGGGCTAGAGATCTTTATAAGCACTCATGAATCTTTTTCTTCTCTTGGACTCATCCTTGAGCTTGGATGCTATGGCCAGAAGCACATTTGCACAATTAAGGCTAGTATGCAAGTTACGCCCATTTCTTGAGAAACCAGCTCCGGCCACAGTGACACATGCCCTAGTGACATCCCACCTAGACTACTGTAATGCACTCTATGTGGGACTACCAATGAAAAGTCTCAGGAAACTCCAACAGGTCCAAAATGCAACAGCCAGACTGCTGACTGATGCGAGGTACCAAGATCAAATTACAACCCTTTTAAAGCAGCTCCACTAGCTGCCAATCAGCTATTGGGCACAATTCAAGGTGCTGAACTTGACCTACAAAGTATGTTACAACCTGGGTCCTAGCTACCTCAGTATGAACCGACTTGGGTGTTAAGGTCATCAGGAGAGGCCCTTCTCTCCATCCCACTACCCTCACAGGTACATCTCTTGGGAACCCATGAAAGGGACTTCTCGGCTGCTGTGCCCAGACTCTGGAACTCCCTCTCACTAGAGGCCAGGACTGCCTCATCTCTGTTGTCTTTTTGGAAAGAGGCAAAGATCTTTCTCTTCAGGCAAGCTTCCCCTGAATGATGGACTACCTATTATGTGTCTTTCATAGGAATCTATGGGATTACATAGACTTTGTGTTTATAACTACTCATAATCTTATGTGATTACATTGACACTGTTTTCAATGTTTGTTTCCATCACTCATAACATTACATGGAACTTTATTCTCCTTTTAACTGCTCATGTTCTCTTGTAACTTTACATGGAACTTTACTCTCCCTTTAACTGCTCACATTCTCTTTTAGCTTTAATGTAATATTCTCTATTAATGCTGTAAGATGTCCCTCAATTCCCTGTTCTCAATACTTAAACATGTCTTAATTGTACTGGACTGTATACTATCCCTCATTACTGTAAGCCGCCTTGGGTCCATTTTCAAGGAGAAAGGTGGGGTAAAAATACTCTAAAATAAAATAAAATAAAATAAAATAATAAAATAGTATAAAGTAGAAACAAAGCAGACACAGAGCAGATCTGTATTAGGTAACCTTCACATGTCTCGTGGTCAGATATCCTTGGTGAATTACAGCATTTAAGAAAGAAATACATCAGCATGAACATTTAAACATAACTTGCTGATTGGTCAGTTTTGATAGAACCCTTGAAAAGATCACACTGAATGAAAACAGACAAGCTAAACGCTGATGTTATTTGCTGTGCCATGTATGCTTCTAAGATCATTTTGCCCTAGGGAGTTGGGGGTGGGGGGGGAAGGGATCTCACACATGATGGATCCAAGTTGAAAAAGAGGTTAATGCAAATTGAAAATCACTGCTGCATTATGGAGCATTTAAATGATCACTAGCCATGCTTCAGGGCACACTGTAATGTCTGAGAGTCACCAGGAGGCACATCCTCCTCTTCTTGACTGGTACACATTGAAAGGATGGGATGCATTGCACAATTCTGAAGTCTATAAAGTGATAATCTGCCTAATGGATTTGAAAAGAACAATGAGCAACGTTGCTCCGAACACTACAAACCAGAGAACATTTTTAAGGATTACAGGCAACAAAACAGGATGCCTTACCATTGCACTAAGAGTTTCTTCCCAATCAGGTCGTTCACGTGGATGGATGCTTCTCTGAAGCTCCGGTACAAAGTCATCCTCTTCTGCATGTAAAGAGGGCTTCATCATCCTATTAGAGGGGGAAAAGATGGACATAAGAAATTAGTCACAAATTCCTAATATGTTTGGATCATTCGAAAACTCAAATGCAACCCTCCTCAAATATCCTTTCATCGTGCAAACTTGGTCTCTTTTTTTTTTCTTCCCCCCTCCTCAACTTATTCACAATCAGTTTCTGGGCTCTGTCCTGTTAACAGCATTGGTGTAGACAAATGTCTTATTTACTCTATGCCAGGAGTATCCAAACTTTTTGCAAGGAGTGCCAGAAATGGTGAGGTGAAAATGGGCCCGGGCCGGACTTTGGACGAGTCTCTGTAACATGCAAGGAGGAAGGGAGGATGCTCCAGCAATGGAGCTGGGGGTGGATAGGCTGGGAAGGTGGCTGGGTGGTGGTGGACAGAGACAGGGAGGGCAGCAAAACATAAAACTGCAAGCTGATGCCTCCATCCGGTATGGGGAAGGGCCAGCTGGCGGGGATGCATGACAGGCTGAGCCAGTGGGGAAAAGAGGCTGCAGGGCACTCGAAATTTGTAAATGGGCCACATTTGGCCCCCGGGCCTGACTTTGGACATGCCTGCTCTATGCCTTCAAATGCTCAAACCATGGAAGGCAACAAATCAGAATCCAAAGGAACGTGCAAGACAACCCATTGATTGTTGTCATACCAGCAAAACCAAGAATTAAATGCTTAGGAATACTAGTTTTCAAACTCACTCCCAATAATCCTTGAGATTCCTCCTTAACATCACTAGTCATGTTGAACAAAGCTTGCTTAGAAGGCAGACCACATTTCAGCACCGTGTGTTGTTTATACACCAGAGTTCTCCTGGAGGAATATTAAGGCTCAGCATGCTTCAACCAGTGGCTGCAAGCCATTACTCATGCTACAATTGAATATGATGAACAGCCTCCCCAAAATCACACTGCCTCCAAAATTCAGACACAGCCCGACAGAGAGGTTAAAGCAGAATGAGTTCCCTTACAGAAACTTAGAAAACTGCTTAGGTCTAGGCTATTTGAAGCCTTCTCAGCTTTCAAGATCTTCTCGGGATCTTCGCTCTATTCCATCACCTCCCCAAGCTCACTTGACACAGGAGAAGGTCTTCTCATGGTGGACCCTTCCCTCTTGTACTTCTATCCCCAGGCCAATAATTTCATGAGTCCTATGAGGCAGCCTAACCTAAGAAACAATGGACAGCTGAAGGATATTCAGTGAGAGCTCCACAACACGTGATTGTGTTGTTCTTGTCAAACAGCTCTTAAGTACAGGTACGGTATCTTAAAAAATTGAAAATATAAAATTAAAAATTAAAAATAATTTTAAAAATTTTAAGTAGAGCAGACCACATCTAAAATTTGTAAGGCAGCAGTTAGAACACGAACGGTTTTCGGCTCTTAAGCCGAATTGCTCTTAAGTAGAGCCACTCTTAAGAAGAGGTACCCCTGTAACAAGAACCCAATAGCAAAACTGTTCCTAGGCACTGCACTGATATTCACAATTAGAGAGGCACACACAGAACAGGACAGTGCCAGAAAACACCCAAGTGCCAGCCAATTATTTCTTCTGTGACTAAGGCCATGTTTATTAACTCATGGAGAAAAGATGGCTAAAAAGGACCATCTCAAATCAATTTATCCAAGCAACCATCGGAATACAGCTTGCATTCTTAGTGCCGTGTGTGCAAGAGGGTAAAAAATTAATGCTAATTGTACTGCCTCCTTAAGACAAAAGTTGCAAAAGCGTTTTGTAATTCCATTTAATATACTGAAAGATAATGAGACAACACCGTTGCTTTAAATTAGTGGCTTGGCTTGAAAAGTACCAAGTTTACTTCACATTCTTCTCCTACTGAACATGTTAAACCAACCTGTCTTCCGCAGGATTTAGCCATTAGCAATTTGCTTACAACTGCATGCTGCTAACCTGATTGCCCACGAACAGAATTGACATACTTCACAATTCCCTTGAGTTGTTTGCCCACACAAAAATAATAAACCAACAGAGTGTTGACAAGGAAACTCAGAAGGTCACTGTCAATTGTGTGAAACTTTTTTCTTCCCTTCCTTCCTTCCTTCCTTCCTTCCTTCCTTCCTTCCTTCCTTCCTTCAGGGCACGTGCATGTGTAAAGTTTTGCTGCCACCAAAATGAATAAGGTTTGAGGCCTAACTTGCGCCCTCAGGAATCTCCAGGAAGGGTCCACGGAGCGGACAGCCACACCGTTTAGTAGATGAGAGTGAGCAATCTCATCACTGTGCATTGGCGCTAAGGGACTTATCACCCTGAAGACCCTTCATTCAACCTCCAATACCTGGAGTCTCAGAACAGGTAGGGATCTGTTCTATGCAACAGAAAATCCAAAAGAAAATATGCTCACATCCGACTCAGTAGCACCGTAGGCACTGCTCAGTTAGCAAAACACTCCCCTTCAGGCACCACACACACCAGTTAAAATAGAAGAAAAGGTTCTTTATTAAGGAACATGAAAGACATTATGGTATCGTTGCCATTGCTGACAAGGTACTTCTTTGTTACAAAAAGGGAAAAATCATTCTTGTAAAACATAGGATCTTAATAGAGATGGGCACGGCTCAGAAAAAAAGTTTCGTTTTCGGCTAGGGTCTGAGTCGTTTCGTTTCCGTTTTCGTGGGCTAATTTCAAAATTTTTCATTTTCGTTTCGTTACGTAACGAAAACGAAAAAACCGAAAACGAAAACGAAAAATTTTTCGTTTCTCCCCATTTAGCTCAATTGAGTGCTTTTCCAGTAACGAAAAACGAAAATTGGCTCGAAATTAGTCGTTTCGTTTCCGTTTTCGGTCCAGGTTGGTGCCGATTTTCGTTTTCGTTTCGTTTCCGTAACGAAAACGAAAAACGAAAATGAAAACGAAAATACCGCTAAGTCGTGCCCATCTCTAGATCTTAAAATGCAAAATACTTTAGAGTAACAAATACTGGTAAGGTAAGATATTGGAAAATATTGCAACTCTCAGCATATAATAACGAAATCTGGGCTATTCTATCTACTTACATCAGTTGTTAGAGACATCATCCTTTGTTCCTCTGGCTGCAAAAGCCAGCGTGGAGCTACGTTGTTTAAGGTCTCTGTTCCGTTGCCACAAGTAACAGAAATGAAAACTTACAGTGAACCTGGCCAGAATCCTATTGGTGAATTAGGCTGGCAATGGCATAAGACACAGTGGTGAGTTTCTCCTAGCCACTAAGGTACTACATGTATCTCTTGTTACATGCCTGCTTATGAGTTGATGCATTGTGAAAGATAAAAGAAGCAAATTGTTACCTAGTGACAATGTGCTACTGTAATTAATGACACTGCACTTACTAACCAGGATTCTAGCTGCTAGTTTGTTTATTTTTAACTTGACATTTATTTATGGATTAGTCAGTCTTTATCCTATGTACCTCTATATACAGTAGTTGTATCTGCAGTAATCAGCATTCCTTTGTTATCCTCAGAACAATAGTGCAAGGCAGGTAAGGGTAAAAGAGATGATATAGTTCAAAGTCAACCAGTGAATTTTCACAGCTAAGTTGTGATTAGAACCCTGATCACTGAAGTCGCAGACCAGTGCTCCAACAACTACACCACAATGAAATTGTTGCCTTGTGTTTGTGCTATCCTGTTGTTATCATTGCTGTTCTGACTTATATACCTCCCCCCATAGTGCTAGAGCACTCTCTGGGATTAGTGCAATGTAATTGGGCACACAACATGCTTCTCCACCCCGAGCAAGCTGGGTATTTATTTCTGACCTTGGAAGGATGTAAGGCTTAAGCCAGCTACCTGAACCTTTTGGGATTGAACTCAGGACATGAGTAGAGGCTAGACTGCAATACTGTAATTTAGTCACTGCACCACAGGACTCCTCTCCCACTCTCTGTGCATACTAGCTGTTTGAACTGCACTATACAAGGCACAATGCAGGCACAAACAGGACAAGCAAAATCCAAAAATCTCTCCAATGAAACGTATAGAAAAAGGCCTTCCTAGATTTCTTGCAGTACCAAAAACGCACCCATGCAATGATCAATGCAGTTTCAGAAGGCATGGCATTATGTCAGTGTTCTTAGCAGATATGTCCAACACGAATGTGTGAGAGCAAGAGGCTAGTTCCATTAATATTTCTCCGCAGTCCACCACTCTATTGAGCTAGAGGAAGAAACCTATCAATGCAACCTTTTTAATTATCCTGACTTACATTATGGATAATGAAATGTTTCCATGAACAAGAATAAAAAGAACTTCAATGACTTGGCACTACATATTAGAGACCCAATTCAGACTGCTTTCAAAAAAAAAAGGTTAGGATGTAAAATGGTCCATGAGTACTTAAATAATTGCACTTGAAAGGGTAGTGTGATGCACAGAAAGGCAACTGTCATGGTTGGCCATGGGTTTACACCAGCAAACAGTCCATCTCCAAACACATTAGCCAGTTCTAGAAGAACAAGGACTAATGGCAGTTATGCTGATGCTAATGAAGAAAAAAAGGAACAACGAGGTGACCATGCAATTAGCCCTACAGAAGCAACAAGACATTGTTGAAAGAAAGCGGAGTCAGTTTTCGTTAGAGAGGAACCAAAGAAAACAGGCAGAACCAATTTGATTCAAGCTCTGGAAACTATTTATTTTTGTAACTGCATCAGGAAAAATTGAAACTACAGGGAGAGTTTGTTCTACAAATTAAATGCCTAGTGAGAAATTAAGCCAATATAAATTAGTGCCAGTAATTCCAGAGGCCTTTCTCATTTTGCATCGTTTTGTGTTGTTGTTCTTCCATTTCGTACAGACAAACTGAGACTTGAACCCTTGATTGTCCAAATGGCTCCTTCTCATTCATAATCCAGGACTGATTATTTTTCTACCCAACATCTTTTCGTAATAATTCTTCTAAACCAGAGCTTCCCCTCCCCAAAACTGTTAGCCCACCCCACTGCTAATCCTAAGAACGCAGCGAGGGCATCGTGAACTGCCATCCTTCTTCAAAAGGCAATCTATTCCATTGTTCCCCAGTGGCCAACCAGGTGTCTATGAGAGAACCATAGGTGGGAGCCCAGTATTCTCCCTCATCTGTTCCCCAGCAACTGGTATTTGGAAGCACGTTGCTTGGAAGTAATATATATATATATATAGCCTTCATGACTAACAACCACCTTATCCTCCATGGACTTGACTAATTGCTATTAATCTCATCCAAGTGATTGCCCATCACTGTTTTTGGCAGCAAATTCCACTCTATAATTGCACTGATAACAAGGTATTTCTTTTTCTGCCGTGAATGTGAAAAACATACTCCTATTCATTTTACCTGCTATGAATTATTTTAGAAAGGCCTATCAGATCTGTGCCACTTTTCACACAGCATTTTTTGATAGGCATCTATCTTATTTACTGTAGAACAAGGGCCGACTAGAACCACCACACGGGCTTGAGATTTCTGCATATCAATTAATAGTTAATATACCTGGCAAAGTGTCTGCATTTAACCAGCTCACTACAGGCAGGGAACAAACTAATACAGGTAAATCAACAGATCCTATAATCTGCTAACATTTGTTACTAAAATTTCAATGGACAAGTGAAAAGTGGTCTACTAGTGAAGAAGTGAAGTGTGTTACAGTCACATTTCAGTTATCTCAGTTCTGGAGGCCCCTAGGAAGGCCCTTGCAAGCCTGTTTGGAGCAGCGCCAGTCCTGCGGTAAGTTTGGGGGAGAGCCAGTCCTGGGTTAAGTATGGCCCTTACCCCAGGGGGGCTTTTTTCCTATACTATGTTCGGCTTGCAGATGTTTGACAGAAAATGTTGGACTCAATGATCTTACGTTTTGTTTTGTTTTTCCGGCCAGAGTTTAATACTACCCCTGCTTCCTTCTGTTTACTATGATCCATTTTTATCAACACTGTCAATAATGTTGATAAATGAGAATACAATGTTGAAACACTTCAACAGAAAGTGTGATATGCTTCTTCAGAATACACACACACACACACACACACACACACACACAAATGTATATTTGCTTATGCTCTTTACAGTAGTACCTGCTTTATATTTCATTTTATATTTCACTTTATATTTCATTATTTAACATTATTTTTATGTTGAGATTTTATGTTGTAAACCACCCAGAGTAGCCCTAGGGCAGTGGTGGCCAAACTTTGGCCCTCCAGATGTTTTGGACTACAACTCCCAGAATTCCAAGCCTGAATTGCAAATGACAAAGGACTGCGGGAGTTGTGGTCCAAAACATCTGGAGGGCCAAACTTTGGCCACCACTGCCCTAGGGCTAAATGGGCAGTATAAAAGTCAAATAAATAAAATAATCCTTTTTATACATAATAATTTTATTACTTTTTTATATTCTGCTTATTAGAGTATGCTTAAATTTGTGACACATATAAAGAAAGAGCCCTCTAACCTTATGCCATTCTGGCAGTTTGGGGACACCAGCAGAGGGTGGAGAAATATTGTAATTAATTTTCATATAGGATGGATGTTCTTCAAAATATTTACTTTTCAAGTCCTCTCAACATTTATTATAAATTTCTGCACTTCTCCACCTGAGCACAAATCCATCATTTCTTAGGCCAGCATACCAATATTATTCTGACACACACAAACACATTGTCAAGACTAGATAACAAAGGCAGTCGATTTTCCAGATATGATAATACTGGACATGATGAAAGCTGCTGAGTTAGAAGCATCATTTCCTGGATGCTTGAGGGCAAATGGTTCGCATTAAATAAACATAACACAAGTACAGCCATTTTTTCTATCTGCCTCCATTTCGAGATTAACAATACAATTATTATTCAAATAATAATTCTGAATAAAGTCATTATAAAGTACACATTATGTGTTAAAGGCATAATTGCCAGCATTTTTTTCTCTAGGAAAGTAATTTAAAAAGAACAGAAGTTTTCATTCCTTTCAAATCAAACCCATTCTCAAGAAAAATATTATTACAGGAGGATTCCGGTATCTGTTGGGGATTGGTTCTAGGCCTTCCCATGGATAATGAAAACTGTGGATAAGAGAGAACACCTGCACATCCACCCCCAAACTGCTCTTTCATAACAGTAGCTTGCTTTATGACTGCTGTTTTGAAACAGTAGCTTGCTTTATGGCCACAGTGTGTGACAGTAGCTTGCTTTACAGATGCTATTTGTGATGATAGCTTGCTTTATAGCTGCTGTTTGTGACAACAGCTTGCTTTACAGCTTGCTTTGTGGCTGCTGAATTATTTTTTTCCTCTGCCAACCATGGATAACTGAATCAGTGGATAACGAATCAGTGGATACGGGGGTCCTACTGTACACTCCCTTGATCCTGTGTTCATCATTTTGCAAGAAATTATAAGCACTGGCCCTACTACGAAGCCTCAAAGAGGTGGAGGGAACACATTGGTTCTTCAAGCACTATTTGTCATTGATGTATCTAGAAGTATTTTCTAATGTTGCTGCAAGACAAGAGAATAGCAAAAGCTTGTAACAGAATGTGCAAAGAGCTTCTGCGTGAGGTTCCTGTCCTCTCTAAAACTTGTCCAGCAGGAAGATTCATAGTGATTGTTCCACTGGACTCAAGTTCACCCATTCTATAGGTTATTTAAAACATACTTTGCCTTTAAAAAATTGACTTGAGCCAGTTGATTTGAGCCAATGCACAGGAGTCAGAAGACCTAGGACAGTGATGGCGAACCTTTTAGAGACCGAGTGCGCAAACTGTAATTCAAAACCCACTAATTTTTTTTTTTGCAAAGTGCCAATACAGTAATTTAACCTGTATACAGGTGGCTATAAAGGGGTGATGTCAAATGCCCACAAAAAGGGCTCCGAGAGCCACCTTTGGCACCCATGCCATAGGTTTGGCATCTCTTACCTAGGAGAAGAAATTGGCAGTCCACCTTGTTAGCAGCTTGTTTATCCACCTGAATCATCTATACCCCGTTCCTGGTGCCAGGGTCTGCTTGTTTCCCTCTTCCCTTATTACTCCCTTTATTTTTTTATTTTCAGCAGAGAAAGTGTAGGGAGTTATCAGTCAGCCTTGTTTTTAGCTGGTTCAATCTATCAATCAATACCCTGATTTGCATTAAACTTGTTAAAGTAGCATTATTTGTTCATTTGTATACATGAGCTTTAAACTTCTCCATAAGCCATGAACTGTTAACTGTCTTTCTACCATTGAAAGATGAAGATGAACATTGGTGTGAAGGGTAGATGGCATCACATGCAAATGACCTCCAATTAAGCACTATCATGGGTACCATTCCTTTTTCCAAATCTTTCAGAAACCCACAAGTAGAACATAACCAAAAGGGAGGGCATGCATCCCCAAAAGGGAAATAAAGAAACCTGAAATTACACATCCTGATACACATGCGCTGACTCAAATATATTCCACTTGATCCAGGCAAGAAATGTGAATGGTTGCAGGTGCCTGGGGGCAAAATGGCTTTTATAACAGAACATCATTTATACATCTGGTAATAAAAGTTGTTTTGTATCATTTTACCAACATGACAGTGCATCTCACTGTAATTAAAATTGTAAACCGCCCAGAGACCACTTGTAGTGGTATGGGGCGGTATATAAGCAGAAGCAGAACATTCATCTCTAGGCCTACTCAACAATGTCTAGGTCAGTGGTGGCGAACCTTTGGCACTCCAGATGTTTTGGACCACAACTCCCACAGTCCTTTGCCATTGGCAATCTAGGCTTGGAATTCTGGGAGTTGTGGTCCAAAACATCTGGAGTGCCGAAAGTTCACCACCACTGGTCTAGGTGGTCTCTATGAAGGGGTACTTTCCAGGTTCCTGATCAGTTTTCTCCTGATTAAACTGGCAAACCACCCCAGTATCCCTGCCAAGAAAACTCCATGGACATGGGGTCACAAAGAGTCGGTCACGACTGCAATGACACAACACACACACGCACACATCTTTTAGCCAGATTTGGATTGGACATCAGTTCAAACAGGAAGTGCCATCAAACGGAGGCCAATCCTCTGGCAGCTCTTCAAACTGAAGACTATCCTTCCCAAAAAAGTGAACACCCCACACTAAGCCTTACACTGAACCTTCAGCATTCCAGGTGTTTTGAACCCCAACTCCCATTGTCCTTTGTCATTGGCAATACAAGCTTGGATTTCCAGGAGTTGTGGTCCAAAACATCTGGAGTGCCAAATGTTCACCACCACTGTACTATTGTTATTGTTGTTCAGTCATTCAGTCTTTATGACCCCATGAACCAGAGCTCACCAGGTCTTCCTGTCTTCCACTGCCTTGTGGAGTTTGGTCAAATCCATACTGGTTGCATCGATGACACCGTCCAACCATCTCATTCTCTGCCGTCCCCTTTTCCTTTTGCCTTCAATCTCTCCCAACATCAGGGACTTCTCCAAGGAGTCCTCTCTCCTCCTGAGGTGGCCAAAGTACTGAAGTCTCAGCTTTGAAATCTGTCCTTCCAGATTTGCCAGATCTGTATTACAGCATTTTTCAAATACTTGAAGGCTATTTGTACAGGGGGTGGGGGGCAAGATCTGTTCTCGATTATCCCAGAGTGTAAGACACGTAACAATGGGCTCAAACAACAGGAAGCCACATTTCGGTTGAGTATCAGGAAAAACTTCTTCAATGTTAGAGCAGCAAAGCAATGGAACCAACTACCTCTGGAGGTGGTGAGCTCTCCAATGCTGGAGAAAACTGGACAGCCATCTGCTTTAATTTGCAATGAGCAGTGGGTTAGACTTGATGGCCTTATAGGCACCTTCCAACTCAATTATGCTACAATTCTGTAATCAGTTCAATAATGAGGGTGAATGCCAACAACCACATAAGTGACATGTGTCTCTATAAATAGTGAATGTGTGAAATGACCTGCTGGACAACTCAAGGGTTTAGGTCAGAGGTGGCCAAACTTTGGCCCTCCCGATGTTTTGGACCACAACTCCCACAGTCCTGTGTCATTGGCAATACAGGCTTGGAATTCTGGGTGTGTGGTCCAAAACATCTGGAGTGCTGAAGTTTGGCCACCATTGGTTTAGGTGTCTGGCTGCAGAGCCTGCAGTTGGGAGTTCAAATCCCCACTGTGCCTCCTGGGCACTGAGGCTTAAAACAAGCATATATCTATGAAGAGAGATGTCAAATTTCCGGAAATTTTGATTTTTTTTGGGGGGGGGACTGTTTGAACAACCTGTCTTAAAATATTTTCTTCATCATGTTAAAATAAAACATTCCACAATCATTTTCTTTTTCTCTTTCTTTCTTCAATTTTTCCAATCTTTTGGGGGGGGGGAAACCAAAAAGGCCTCAGGAAAAAAATAGCAAAATATTTTTTTTCCTGAATTTTTCCTGATTTTTTGGGGGGTCTTCACATCTCTAACTATGATTGATTTGTTTTCCACAGTTTTTTTCATAGATCCTAGTGGTATCACAATCTCATTTTATATGTAATGATACAAATGCAGCAACTTTTAAAACTTAAACTGTATTTTTCTTCACACACTCTACCAGAATGCAGAGTGTGGGAAGAATTGACAAGATGCTACTTTGAAGTGGCATCTTGTCAATTCCTGGGATCTTCCTCATTTTAAAACAAACACAGCACCTGCTCCCCATTAGAGGTCCAGCATATTCATCCATCTAAAACATCATCCAAACAACAAAGTTTGAAAAACAACCAAATAATCCGACCTTAGAAAATGCACAACATTGCAGCTGCTCTACCCGTTTCATTCCAGAGTCTGACAGGGTTAGGGAAGCAGTTAATTAAGCAAGTTCATTTAATGGTGAATCAGAATAAGCAGGCAAGGTAAATCCAAGATACATGTATTTTGCTGCCGGAACAAAAGAATGCAACAACTCCACCATGTGTCAAACAGGCAGCTGAATCTTACAGAACTTTTCCTGCCATTATCTCACCACAGCCAGCTCTCCTTCTTCCAGAGGAAGCTCTGAGTATGAGGATTTTGCCTTCGAAATATTAGCAACTTTTTTGTTATTTTACTAATAGTCTATGGGTATCACCCAGCCTAGTTTTGTACAGCGGAGCCTTGTATAACAAATGGTTTGTATAACATAAAATCTGTACAACATAAAAAAATTCCGGAGATAGGAGAAATTTGCTTAACAGAATCCGCCTATGGGGTGAATCCGTACAACATAAAAATGGTCACGATTAGGGATTACTCCGTTTTCAATGCATTCCTATGGGAAATTTGTACAAAGGAAAATTTGCTTAACATTATTATACTTGGAACGAATTAATTCCTGTATACAAGGTACCACTGTATTTGGTTTGTGTGATGGCTACATGGCTCCCCAACTTGTTGTGCTTCAACTGGAAATACTGAGATACATGGAATGAGCCCCCCCCCCATACGTAACAAGGAGGCAAAAGGACTGCCAATGAGAGCACGACAAGAGTGCAACCACCATGTAATATCTATCCTTTTTATTTGATCCAATTGGCTACAACTAGTGAATTTTTCTACATTTTACCCCATTCCCCAAATGGAACACATGGGTCTTCTCTACCAAACACCACCTTCTCTGGCCAAGCAGGGATTATTAGCCTTGAAGTGAAACATGGAGTGTGGGTGTGAATGTGTGTAAGTGATCTATGCCACTCTAAAGGCTGTAAACACAACCCAAAACGTCAGGTGCAGCTTCACAACATCTCTGCTCTGGGCCACAACTAAGAAACTACCTGGCATTTACTTCCATGTTTACATCTAAGAACTAACATGTAATACATATGAACTTTACATCTAAGAACTAACTCCTGGCAATTCCATCTATTGCTATGCTTGAACTTTTGGTACAGCTTTGAAAAAGAGGGTGTTGCCCTCGAAATATCAACAACTTTTTTGCTATTTTACTAGTAGCTTAAAGTTATCACCTAGTCTAGTTTTGTATTTAGTTTTTGTGATAGCTACACAGCTCCCCAAACTTGTTTCTCTTCTTTCAGATGTACACTCTCTGTAAACAAGAATGCCAAAAGAGTTGTGTACTCACATATTCAGTAACTGCTCAAATGAGCATCCTAAACTACATGCCCGTAGGCCAGGCATGCCCAAACTTCAGCCCTCCAGATGTTTTGGACCACAACTCCCACAGTCCTTTGCCACTGGAAATACAGGCTTGGAATTCTGGGAGTTGTGGTCCAAAAGATCAGGAGGGCCAAAGTTTGGACATGCCTGACGTAGACTGAACTGCTTGATTTAAGAAGCAGATGGTTTCCTAGCTGGTTTATCTATCCCATATTTTACCACACACAGCAAATAACCAAGGATGCTCAGATTGCTTGATCCTCAGGTCATGGAAAACTCTGTATTCTGTCACCAGATCTCCTCCAACTTGATCTCTCTGCTAAAAATAATGTTGGGTATTTGTAATTTTCCATATGTTCAGTTTTGTTGGAAAGAATGAAACTGCCGAAATTATTCCTCTCAAAACCTGATGCCCCAGTGCTATCTATGTATTTACTCAAGCATTTGCCACACCAAAAAAAGGTAGAAAAATGGCTCTCTCTTAACATAACACTATGGAATGTGTGAAATCTGTTTCCTTTCCCATGGCTAGTATTCAACTTAGTTAACCCGAATCAGACCACCAGCCTCAACCCACTTTCTCTAAACTGAAAAATGCTATTAATCTGTATAATCCGTCTTGGGTTTGCATGAGCCATATTTTAACAAATCACTACCGTGCTGCTCCTAAGATTAAACAACAGCGAAGGCATATAACAGCCTTTTGGCTTCTTTAGAAATCCTTTTGTCTTTCACGCCAGTTTCAGTCAGTTTCTAAAGGCTGCATTTTCACATCACCTTAAATCATGGTGTAACACAATATGTGCATTCAGCGGTCTTTTGTGCACATTCTCTCCCCTCCTCCTGCACAATCAGGCAGAGTTGCTTCCACCCTCCTACTCCGCTTCCAAATTTGGCTTGTCTGTCCATGCTGCCAGGATTCACAGTTACATCAGAATCTGCTTCGTTTTGGAACACAGAGGTTTGTTTCAAGACCAAGGGCCTGCTTATTTACCTAGAGCAGTTACCTCTGAGACGTTATCTGTAGCCCAGGCCTGCCCAAAGTCCGGCCCGGGGGCCAAATCCGGCCCGTCAGGCCATTCTGAGTGGCCCGCGGCTGGCTGGCCCGCCCCTCCCTCCCCCTCCTTCACCCCATGTTTTTTTTAAAGAAAGTGGGTAGGGCTTGCAGTGGGGTGGCAGGGTTGGGGAGCAACCAGCCCCTGACACATTCTCAGCCACCAAATCTGGCCCTCCTTACAAAAAGTTTGGGCACCCCTGCTCTAGCCCCTTGTTTCTATTAAGTCCGCATTCTATTTAATCAAGTATCTCCAACTACTGCATATTAGACTGAAGAAGAAGAAGATGACAGTGGAAGTATACAAAAGAAAATGTGATGAATGAAGCTGTTCTAGAAAATATGATTATCTTTATGTGGACTTAACTATTTACACAACACACCAGAACTTAGCAGTAACAAAACTGAAGCCAAATAGTTTATCATGAAATGTCAATTACAATAAAACATGTAGAGTGAGCAAACAGCAGAACAAAGCATACGAGTTGAAATCAGAGATGGGCACGAAATGAAAAATGAAACACTATTTTTGTTACATAATGAATCATTTTGTTACAAAACAAAATGGTAGGATGTGTTTTGTTACAAAATGAAACAAAACACATTTCTTCCTCTACAAACAGAATGATTTGTTCTATAGGACTCTTTACTCTAAGCCCCCCAAAATATGGAGAGGTTTGGGGTCCAGGAGAGTGAGCTAATAAACCCCAAAGTGGTCCCCCAGGAGAATTATTAAGGGAAAGTGCTTCCCGTAATAATTCTCCTGGGGGGACCCATTTTGGAGTTTAATAACTCAGGCCCCTAAACCTCAAACCTCTTCAAATTTGGGGGACTTAAAGGAAAGAGTCCAAAGAAGCAACCCCCAAAAGTTCGTGCCTATAGGAGGCAGGGGAGCCATTATATAGTGTAATGAATCATGTGATTTCATTCTGAAAATTCTTTTAAAAAGTTGTTAGTAACAAAAAGAAACAAAAAGAAACAAAACCAAACAAAATGCTATATTTTTATTTCCTGCCCATTTCTAGTTGAAATTAATCTTAAAGTGATTAAAATTATTTTTAAAGTGATTACCTATTATTCTCATCTATTCCCATCCCAAATAATGGGATACATGGGAGAGGGTTTTGTATCTGAAAGGGAAATGAAGCAAGTTTATTTCAGCTGGGATGAAAGCTTGTTTTACTTTATTTTTTAGTTCTTGACATTTTTAGTTCTTTATATTAATATAATTGGGGAGGGGTTTCCTTGATCTCTACTTTGAGAGATCATTTACTTCAGGGGTGCCCAAACTTTTTGTAAGGGGGCCCAGATTTGGTGGCTGAGAATGTGTCAGGGGCGGGTTGCTCCCCGACCCTGCCACCCCACTGCAAACCCTGCCCACTGACCCACAAGCCCCACCCACTGACCCCTTGCAACCCCACCTGCAGGAAGGAAGACGGGGACCAAGGGAGGGAGGGAGGAAGGTGGAAACCAAGAGAGGAAGGAAGGAAGGTGGGGAACAAGGGAGGGAGGGAGGGAAGGAGGTGGGGATCAAGGGAGGGAGGGAGGGAGGAAGGAAAGGAAGCACAGGGAGCCGTGGCCACCGCAGGGGAATGTGTGAGTGAAGGAGGGGGAGGGAGGGGCAGGCCAGCCACCCGTGGGCCACTCAGAATGGCCTGAAGAGCCGGATTTGGACACACACACACACACACACACACACACACACACACACACACACACACACACACACAAACACACCTGGGCCGGACTTTGGGCAGGCCTGATTTACTTTGACATATTTTATCTTCAGTTGCTTTGAATATGATTTGAGGGCCATACCTCTATGCACAACTTTCAATAAAAGAAAACTGATTTATTCTAAATGAATTACATACCAATCTTTTGGAACATCACTATCCATAGGATTACATTAGTGACAAAACAGACACATGTAAAATACAATTTTGGAGTTCTGGAATGCTAACTGGGTGAATTTACTTGCCCTAGTCTTTAGAATATGCATAAATCTATCTGTATTCATAGACCTAAAATGTGCACAACAGTTGCCAATACCGACAGACTAGGCACAGATATACATACAAATAGAGATTTCCACCAATACTGAAAAAATAGTTGCATACCATACACAAACATACTGTCATATAAACTTGTTATATGTTCAATACTTTGACTTGATTTACTTCAAAGTAAATTTAAATTCTGTCCTATGCACTATTATGGTTGCCAAGGTGAACTAGAAGTCTTCTTGTCATATGTGTGCCAAGGTGGAGCCTTTATTTGCATACCCTGACTATACACAGTTTCAACCTCCAAAGTTATGCAACTCACTTCCTTTTATTCAACGCTTGCTCTTCGAGTGACCTATAAACTTTCTGCTGTAGTACTGGCATTCAGGAATACAGGGACAGAAATGAATTTCAAATTTAATTTAATTTAGCTAATGGATTTTGTTGAAGTTGTGCTTTAACTTTAAGTCAAGGGTATCCAAACTTTTTGCAAGATGGGCCAGATTTGGGGAGGTGAAAATGTGTGGGGCCCGACCGTTCAGCTGATTTGGACCCTGGGCTGGACTTTGGACAAGCCTCTAGGTCAGGCATGTCCAAAGTCAGGCCCGGGGGCCAAATGTGGCCCATTTTCAAATTTTGAGCAGCCAGCAGCCTCTTTTCCTGCCAGCTCAGCCTGTCACGCATCCCTGCCAGCTGGTCCCTCCCTAGACTGGATGGAGGCATCAGCTTACAGTTTTGTTTTGCCTGCCCTCCCTGCCTCTGTCCACCTCACCAGCCACCAGCCACCTGCCCAGCCCACCCGCCCCCAGCTCCGTTGCTGCAGTGTCCTCCCTGCTTCCTTGCATGTTCTAGAGACTTTTCCAAACTCTGGTGCAGGGGCCAAATGTGGCTGAATGGTTGGCCCCCTCACATTTTCACCTTGTCAAATCTGACCCCCCCACACACCACTCTAGGACATGCAAGGAGGTGGGGGGGATGCTGCAGCAACAGAGCTGGGGGCGGGTAGGCTGGGCAGGTGGCTGGGGGGGGGGGGGCAGACGGAGGCAGAAAGGGCAGGCAAACCATAAAACAGCAAGCTGATGTGTCCATCGGATATGGGGGGAGCCAGCTGGTGGGGATGCATGACAGGATGAGCCGGTGGGGAGAAGAGGCTGCAGGCCACTCAAAATTTGAAAATGGGCCACATTTGCCCCCTGGGCCAGACTTTGGACATGCCTGCTTTAAGCTATTTAAAATAGTCATTTTCCAAATTGCCACATTATATCTTCCATATCTCTTAGTGAGCTTGCATTTGAGAAGCCATCCATCACAGAGGGCAAACCTGGGAAATCAAAGTGAATTCTATAGCATCCTGGCTTCTGGCACTGTGGGTCTGCCATACAAAATGGGAAAATGTTCAACAGATGCCACTGGACCTACCAAAGGGGCAGGAAACACTGCACATAGATCTGTGGACTAAGGACACTGTATTAATTGCAAAATTTCCCCAGTCAAAATGCAGTTCTCTAGATTCTTTGCTGAAAAGGCTTTGGTGAAGACTTTTATGAAGAAAACTAATTTTCAACTCCAAATGAAACATTTTTAATCTTATCTCAAGACATCGGTTTTTCAAAGGAATTTCTATATTTTAATTCCAAGGGTGAAAGAATACAATGACCAGAATTGAGTCCTATTTAAAACGTCATCTCAAATATCCAAAGGCAACCGGTACTTCTAAAACACTTGGAGCAGCCAAGCCTTAAACAATGTAAACTGCAATGGAACAAATCCTGGAGGTGGGGGAGGACATGTGTTAAAATAACAGACTGCAAATTAAATTTGCCCTCAGTACCTCTAACTTTTCCTTTACATCTAGTCCAAGTCTGGTTCTTCAGTTTTTCACGAGTCCCTCGCCTATTAGGCTTTCTAATCATCCTCTCAATTCTTTATGTGAAAAGAGATTCCATCCTTCTCCCCTCAAAAAGAAAAAAAAAGCTCAGTCTAATCCTCCCCCTACCTTTTTATTAAGCATTTTGAACTCCTCATCTTTGCCGTATTTCCTTCACTTTAATTTTTATCAGATATATTGTCATATAGATACTGCTCTAGCTTGTATTTCTGTTCTCTCTGCTTTAAAAAAGAAAGAAAGAAAAGAAAGCACTTTACTCTGTTCCCTTTTGGCTCAATCTTTCTGCAGCTCTTGATACCGGTGTATTTTTTAAAATTCATTAAGTCTCTGGCTAATCCAGAATTTTGTTCCTGGCAGAACATTCTCGTTTTACTTCACAGTATCCCTCACCATGATTCTTGGTTCTTGGAATTCTTGCTTTTTATTTGTATAACTTTTTGTTGTTTTTATTTAGTTTGAAATTAAACTGTTAATCCCAGTGGATTAACCATCAATCGATTGCTGAATGAAGAGATAACACTTTGGTTAATCTCAGTGATTAACTGGACCTGCTATGATTTGGGCCTTAGTGACTTCATTTAAAGAAGTCAAAGGAATTTCTATATTTCACTATATTTCACTGAGCCTTGTGGTGCAGTGGTTAAATGCCTGTACTGCAGGTAAAACTGTGCTCACGACCTGGGGTTCAAACGCAGGTAGCAAGCTCAAAGTTCAATCAGCCTTCCATCCTTCCGAGGTCGGTAAAATGAGTACCCAGCTTGCTGGGAGGGGGGCAATGTGTAGCCTGCATACTGTAATTAAAAACTGTAAACTGTCCAGAACCACTTGAAGTGGTACTGGGCGGTATATAAGCAGAACACTTTGCTTTTTGCTTTGCTTATGTCATCCTTTCAGCTGCATCCTTGCCGTCTTCACATTATTCACTTATTACCATGCATTTGGCAGGTGTTTATGTTCCCAAAGCTCTCTAATTGTTTCTGGATTTCACTAATACGTTTGCATTTTGGTTTAATTATTTCGTACATTGATCATTCTAATATCTTTCCAATAGTTTCCCTATCTCTCACTTCCCAGTTGTTGTTGTTTTAATTTTAATTTTGCTGAACAAATAATTTCCTCTCTCCTCTTGTTGTGATGATCTGTTCCTATTTCCTGCTCACTGACAGTGGCTATCTGCTCCATCCAATGCATGTTCAAATGCAAAATACACTCCTCCCACTACTTGTCATTGCCTAACTTCTCCTCTCCACTCTCGTGGTTATATTTCGTTAAGCCTAATGCCTTCATATACTCTCTTAGCACAGTGGAGCCTCGTATAACAAATGATTTGTATAACATAAAATCTGTACAACATAAAAATTGCTTAACAGAATAATCTATGGGGTGAATCCGTACAAGATAAAATATACTTTGTTTTCAATGCATTCCTATTGGAAATTTGTATAAAGGAAAATTTGCTTGACATAATTTCATTTTAACGAATAAATTCCTTTATACAAGGTACCACTGTATATTGCTCCTCTATCTGTTCCCCCCCCCTTCGGTAATCAGATTCATGTCCTCACTCAAACCATGCTTGTAAATTCACCCATTCAATACCATCGTGTTGGCTTTCCCTCCCTGGCAGAAATCTGCATCCAATCATCTGCGGAAGCTTCTGTTCATCTTTACAGTACATTGCTTCCCATTTCTTACAGTATTTGCATTATATTTTTCACTATTGCTTTGTTTCTTATTTATGAAGAATAAAATTAACTATTGTTTAGATAGCAAATAAATTATTATAAACATCAATGAAGAAAAGTCATATTGGAAGCAGTCCTCAAGACAGCCAGTCAAACACCAATCCAACTTCTGGTCCAAACTAGAGCAGATCCCATTGCTAAATGAGATTTAACAAATCTTAAGTTATGTATTCAGGTAAATCCCATTTATCCAATGGGTCTACTCTGACTGTGACAAACAACTGGGCATAGGCTTCCCTCATTTGAAATGGGTATTAAAGAGGAATTCAGTAGCCAAGCCTTAAATATAGAAAGGAGTGTCACAAACCTGGCATTTCACTTATTTCAACAAATACTGCATACCCATCCCTTTTCTAAAGCTAAACAGAGTCTGGAGATCTGTCTGTCAACCAACAATTTTGTTGTTGTTCAGTTGTTCAGCTGTGTCTGACTCTTTGTGACCCCACGGACCAGAGCTCGCCACTGCCTCCCAGAGTTTGGTCAAATCCATGTTGGTTGCATCTATGACACCATCCAACCATCTCATTCTCTGCCATTCCCTTTTCCTTTTGCCTTCAATCTTTCCCAACATCAGAGACTTTTCCAAGGAGTCCTCTCTCCTCATGAGGTGGCCAAAGTACTGGAGCCTCAGCTTCAAAATCTGTCCTTCCAGGGAACATTCGGGCTTGATTTCTTTCAACCAACAATACAGCAGCTAATAAGTCAGAATGGCTGGATGTGGTGGGATAGCTTGTGGCTGAAAGGAGGACACCCAACACACCATGGTCACTAGCAATCTTTCTTGCATGAATGGTTAGGAGGAGTCTGGCTAGAAGGCCATTGGTGAGAGGTTTTGGAGAAAACATGGAGGGGAAGCGTATGTTACGTGGTTCCTGAACAAGAAGGAACCAGGGATGACAATTTTTGCATCTAGCTCTTAGGGCCCTCTAAAAATAGCTGAAAACTGTTTTTCCAGGCAGCTTTTCAATCTCAAAGTATTAGATTTAAAAAAAACAGTTTTTACAACTACCTATATTGTAACATGCCAACACGAGGACAACGTAGACATGGGACAGATAAAGAAAAAGACATGTTTATACTAGAAAGCAATGATTTTAAGAAATATATAGATGGCCAAGAAAAGAAAAGGGCATGTGAAAGATTTCAGAGGTGGGGGGTGGGGAGTCAACAAACTTGAAGAGAAAATAAGCAGAACCACCCGGACCTCTTCAATTTCACATATTGATTTGAAGCAACCATCCAAATCTTTGGCTACAGCCCTTTCGTTCTATTTTGATTAGTAGAAAAACCTTCCTATGCTTTCCCCTCAAAATATCTTCATCAGAATTCAAGACATGATTTCCATTAACTTTTAAAGTTTGAATCTGTTTCTCTCCTTATTTCCTAATACTGCTTTATGATCAATACTGCCGAGCACTGCACTTTCACTAACAATGACAATTAACCATGTAACAATGTGTCTTTCAAGCATTTAATGTATATGTATAAATATTTTTACACTGCACCTTCTCTTCAGAGCTGGACCCCAGGGTAGTCTACATAATAATAGCAAGAACAAAATTATATATCAATAATCAAACCCAAAAGAATCACAATAAAATTTGAAGGGGAATAGAATGTGAGGTAAGTAGCTGTGCAGAATATCATGATCCAAAGCTTGCTTAATCCACTTCTATTTGTGAACAAGACAACCAAAAATCCATTAGTTTCAACATTATTTATTCAAAGTATTCAATTACACTTCTCTTTTCAGTAACACTGTGGTTAGGAACCTCAGACAGCTAGGTACTTCAAATCCAATATAAACTCTTATGCCGCCCCCCCCCCAAAATTTAACTATATAAACTTTAACTATATAAAGTTGCTTCACACACACACACACAGAGAGAGAGAGAGAGAGAGAGAGAGACAGAGAGACAGAGAGACAGAGAGACAGATTGCGTTTATACACGACCCCTAAACTCCGGGGCAAATGGCTCCCAGCTCTGGAGCTTTAAAATGTTTCCCCACCAGCTCCGGAGCTTACAGGAAATTAAGTGCGACCACGCCCACTTTAGCGTGTCCCAGCGCATCTTTCAAATACCCTGCTCTCTGGAGGTGAACATTCTTTGATGCGGTGCAACGATAGTGAGTGTGGGGCTCTCCTTGCTTCTGTTTGTTGTTGTTTTTGGCTCCCGCCCCTTTAAGAGCTACTTAAGAAGAGCGAGAGGCAGAACGGAGGTGAGCCATGTTCTTTTCTTCCTGTTTTTACTCCCTGCCCTCACGCAGCCAGCAGCCAGGAAGTGCGGAGGGGGTGGGAACACAGGAAGAGCGACAAGCCCCTCAGATCTCTGGTCCGAATTTAAGTGGCCAGCGGATCTTAGGGGTCGTGTAAAAGCGCCCAGAGACAGAGACAGAGACAGAGACAGAGATCTATTAGGGTTCTCCTCCACAACACTGATAATCTTTTATATATAGTACTGTATAAAATGACCCTTTAAAGGTCCTTATAACCCACTGATTTAGAGGCTGAATTAGAGATGCTGTGTTGGGGCACAAACATCCCATAAATGTTGACCGCATGGGGTCCTGGGTGGCCAGGGGCACAAAATTTACTGAATATTTTTAATTATTGGGGGGATGTGTATAACCAAAACTGTTCTGTTGAAACCCATGCCATTCAAGGGAAGAATATACAGTGGTACCTTGTGTAAAGGAATTAATTCATTCCAAATGAAATTATGTTAAGCAAATTTTCCTTTATACAAATTTCCAATAGGAATGCATTGAAAACAGAGTGATCCCATTTTTATGTTGTACAGATTTGCCCCATAGGTGATTATGTTAAGCAAATTTCCCCTATCTCCAGAATTTTTATGTTGTACAAATTTTATTTTATACAAACCGTTTGTTATACAAGGGTCCACTGTACTTATAAAATATTTTTCAGCGCTATGCTCTTAGAATGTGATGCATGAAGAAGAATGATAAGAAATGCTCAAAAACCATAAACGTTACCAATAGAAGAACCATTAGTCATTATAATGTAAACAATTCAGGCTAGAGACTCTTCTCTGCTGTCCTTCCCTAAGTCTGAATTAGAGATGGGCACGAACAATTTTTTTTCTATATTTTTTTTCAGTGCTTCCCACCCCTGTTCCCTCCAGGTGCTGCCTCTGAATGAGTGCCTGATGAATGAGTTGAGGCTCAAAAGCACCAAACATCTGTTTGGTCGAAAAAGAAACCAGTACCAGTTCAGCAGTTCGTGCTCACCTCCAATTCAGACTTAGGGAAAGACAGCAGAGAAGAGACAAGCTCTCTTCTGAAGGAGCCAAGGTGGGTTCTGGCTCTCTCTCGTTTGTCAGCTTAAGTGAGCCTGAGTAGAGCAAACAAGGCAAGCTTCGGAAGCAGGTCGCAGTGCACAGGCAGAGCTCAATATGCAAAGTGTGTTCCATCTTAGCCTGCTTGTTTCTATGCAAACACATTTGTGACGCAAGAGAAACCAGAGCTGCATGACCAACGGCTTTGTTCCTAAAGGATATAAAAGTTCTGTCGAGTGGCAATCAATGTGTTCAAACAATCGCGGCAACCAATTAGTTCTCGTGAGGAAAGCACAAAGCCCGAAATAATTTCAATGATTCCAAACTGTGGCACAGCCTCCCCTACCAGCCCTCCAATCATTT
>JAHTLZ010000327.1:8526747-8537219 GCA_023846285.1 Phrynocephalus versicolor | reverse complement strand
TTATTATTATTATTATTATTATTATTATTATTATTATTATTATTATTATTATTATTATTATTATTATTAACAGGACACTGCTCCCTTGATCAGCGTACAGCCTAAACTTGTATAGTGGTCTGGGCAGCCCTCATCTATCACATCAGGCCAACTCATTTATTCTTCAATAAGTCCTCCAATCCTGATTATAAATGAGGGCTGCTGGACTAAGCATCTTATTTCTAAATAACTTTAGCCTAACTTCCATTACCACTTGCACTGCCTGCAAATTGTGACTGAATTAAGCAATTTCCTGTAAGCCTGAAGAGAATGGGATGGTGGCCAATCCGAGTGACCGTCAAAAGTTCCCATCCAGCCCTTATGCAATCAGCTAGTCTAATTTTCCTCACAGAGTGAGAGGGTGAGAAGGCTAACTGAATGGAAAGAGCCACACTAAAGGAAGGTGAGCCTACTTAGATACTCTGTCACATGTTGCCTCACATGGCCCACTCAAACTGTCACTGGCCGGACGCACAGGCAAAGCGCACTCCACCCCCCCAGCACTTTGGCCAACAGTAAAGCAAAGTGTTCAGGTTATATACCTCCCCATACCGCTTTAAGTAGTCTCTGGGCGGTTTACAATTTTAATTACAGTGTGCAGGCTACACATTGCCCCGTCCCCCAGCAAGCTGGGTACTCATTTTACCGACCTCGGAAGGATGGAAGGCTGAATGAACCTTGAGCCTGCTACCTGGGATTGAACCCCAGGTCGTGAGCACAGTTTTACCTGAAGTACAGGCATTTAACCACTGTGCCACGTAGCCTCCCTTGTCCATGCCCTGGCCATGGGTCTTGACTCAGGAGCCTGGACAAGTTGCTGTCAGAGGAACTGTGATCTGAGTGCACCTAATTTTGCCCTCAATCATTGAGAAGTCAAGTTCCAGCATAACGAGTATCATCAGAAAGTACTATCAGTGCCTTCATGATCAGACAGCTCTGCACGTCTCTCCCATCTTCACTAGCCTCCTGCTTGGGCTTTCCAATTTCCATCCCAGCACCATGTCAGCAGGGTGCTGTGAAAGTTCTCAATCGAGTCCAGGCAAGGTGAGGTACATAGCAACTTTCCTGGTTCTGCTACCTGAAGCGCTGGGCTGCACCACAGAACTGCCAGTCTGCACTTTATCACCTCTTCTTGGCCACAGTTGACAATTATGATTGTTCTCCATCATCCAGCCTGCTGCCTTACACGACTGTCAGAAAACTAACTACACTTATGGTGTCTCATGTTATGGGCTAGACCAGTGGTGACAAAAGTTCGGACAATTATGATTGCTCTCCATCATCCAGCCTGCTGCCTTACACGACTGTCAGAAAACTAACTACACTTATGGTGTCTCATGTTATGGGCTAGACCAGTGGTGACAAAAGTTAGGCACTCCAGATGTTTTGGACCACAACTCCTAGAATTCCAAGACTGTACTGCCAGTGACAAAGGACAGTGGAAGTTGTGGTCTAAAACATCTGGAGTGATGAAGGTTCACCACCACTGGGCTAGACAATAGTTGACTTCCAAGCTGCGGCCTATTCTGCTACACATGTGATAGGACAAACCACAGTAGCCTATAACTCCATCCTCCACACTCATATAAAAATCAGTTCCCTTGGTAGACGTTCAACAATGCTCATAATCACAAACATTTTTTAAATGTGTGTCCTCACAAAGCATGAAAGCCTGGAACATATATCAAAGAATAGACAGTCTGTTCATTTTAGAATGCTCAGGTGCTTTACAATACAAATCATGTTTTTGTTGAAAATTAGAAAGGTTGCTGTCACCAGAAAACAGACTCACAAATTCACAAGAACGCAGTCTGAAGACAGATGAAAGCTGTCTTTGAAAGGCAGCAGTTGAAATTTTCAAATCCAGCCAAGCAAATAAAATATTGTCTCAGTATGTTTTATTTGATAAGACATGTGACCTACTTCAGACTTCACTTTGATTCTAATTAACCATAATTTGTACAGATTCCAACTTAACACACGAACTCTCTAACTGAAAAACTGCCTGATTTAAAAAGCCAAATGCAAACATGAATTAGCTTTCTGATGTTTAATTTAAAACAATAAGAAGCAAGCATTCTTCATAACAAGCTTATCTAATATTCTTTTCTTGGACTCTAGTATATGTAAGGTTGCGTCAAAAGCTAGGTAAATGGGAAAACTTTAAACACTATGACTTAATAATGTAAAATACCTGTTCCCCTTATTAGAAGTATTTGATTATTATTTGGTTTGATAAGGAACATGTGCTTTTATCCTGATAACATGATACCTGCATTGGTTTTTCTATTCATACTGAATTCTCCCTGTCTCTCTGTGTGTCTTTCTCTCGCTATCTCTGTCTGTCTGTCTGTCTGTCTGTCTGTCTGTCTCTCTCTCTCTCTCTCTCTCTCTCTCTCTCTCTCTCTCTCTCTCTCTCTGTGTGTGTGTGTGTGTGTGTGTGTGTCTGTGTGTGTGTGTCAGGGGGGTAGGGAGGTAGGGAGGTTAGAGGAGAAAGAGAGAGAGAGAGAGAGAGAGAGGAGTTTTGACCAGCTCCACCACCACCCCACGAGTTTCAATTCAAACCTCAGAGCTACTGGGTCTTCACCTATCACTCTCCCCGTTGCACCACACTTATACAAAATATAGACAAACAATAAATTAAATCCAATCATACTTCTTTCCCTCTCCATAGTCAGGAACTCCTCACAGAAGAGATGTATCAGTCGTGTCATGTGCAGTTTCAGAGACTCTCCAGTGCATGGGAACGATCAACCCAAACCAAGACTTCACAGCAATGCAATAGGATGCAGGGAGACCACATTTGGATCCAGTCATGATTGAAGTCATAATACCCCTTCACCTATACATTGCATCTTAATTTGATGTCCCATCAAATTGCAATGGAGTTCTGTATAATTGGGTGTGGGGTGGGGGTCGGGGTGGGGGTGACCTTGCAGAAACATGACTAAAGGCCGGTAATATGAGGCAGCTAAAGGAAGTCAACTAAAAGGGATCTATGGAGAATTTGAGTCATCAGATCCCTGCTGATTCTATAGGCCTACTCTAATTGTGACTTACCACCAGATTTCAACTGATGTATACCAAGTAGCTCGTCTATGGTAAAATTATTCTTTGTTTAATAAAGGAAACTAAGGTGTTGGTCCAGTTGAGTTACCATACGACACAACAATCTGAAAACCTGAAAATGTAATCCAAGTAAATAGCTATGAAAAACCCATCAGTCGCTCACTCTTCAGGCATTTATGGTCACAAACAGAAACAGAGACAGAATATATTTGATAGTTCCAATGGGAATGGGGTCAGAGAAAATGATCCTCTTAGAACTGCACTGCTGGAAGGGTCCCAATGGAACATCAAATCCAGACCTCCTGGGTCAAGGAGTCACAGTGGGGAATCAAACCCCAAACCTCTGGCAACGCAGCAGGATTGTATAACAATAGTCAATAATAGGCTTTGGAAGAGTTACTTTGTCAACTTCCAGAAAGCTCTAATCAGCAACTAGCTGGGACTTTTCTTGAAAGAATTCCAACTTAGGATCATGCAACCAGGCACTCCTGGATCCACTACTTGCACAAAGCCAACATCAAATGAAAAATCTCTTTTCTTGTAGCTGGTGCCATCACAATAACAACTTTTGCCAAGTCAACAGTCAGCTTTCAATAGATTATAGCTTGGGAAGGAGAAACAACAGCTCAAATTGACTGCAAAAACTGGCATCCAGCCTGACTGTTCAATTTCACTGCATTATTTTATAAAAGGGATTTAACCCTAAAGGAGGAAGGGGAAATCTCAAATAGTACGATACACTGGATAATAAGCATTTCAGTACACACTGTCATGTGAAGATCACATTTTGCCTTCTCTATTATTTATTTATTCATTTATTTATTTATTTATTTATTTATTCATTTATTTTACTTATTGACCGCCCGATTTTCCCAGCGGGAACTCTGGGCGGTGTACAACACGTCACCAAACAGTAACTGCCCAATTACAACCGCAGAACATACCCACATACAAGAAAATAATGAAAGAAAGGCATAATAAAATACAAATCAATATGAAAATACAATATAAAAATACTCAAAGATAACGAAGTAAAATAGACCTAGCACAACAAACCAAACAAGATCAAATCTACTACACTTGTCTGTGCTGTAAAGGTGCACATTAAGGATGGGCATGAATTAAAATAACCAACTGCAAAATCCATTCGAAAATCACTAATGTCTCCATTTATGTTCTAGAGACAAATTGCACCCAGAGAGATATTGCAGAGAAGCTTCCCCTTACTCTGTTCAACAACCCCTCCAAGCTTAGTGAACACTGGGTTTCCCCAAGCCAGTGTCTAAATGGCATGTTCGTAGAAGTACCCACTATGTGGGTATATACAGTAGACCCTTGTATAACAAAGGGTTTGTTTAACAGAAAATCTGTTTTAAGGAAAAAAATTCTGGAGATAGGGGGAAATCGCTTAACAGAAACGCCTATGGGGCAAATCCATACAACATAGAAATGGTTGCGATTAGGGATTACTCTGTTTTCAATGCATTCCTATGGGAAATTTATATAAAGGAAAATTTGCTTCACAGATTTTCATTTGGAACAAATTAATTTCTTTATACAAGGTACCACTGTAACTTGGATCTCTGAAACCAAAACTTCACCAAACTTACAGGGGTTGTAGAGAAGTCGGGGGATGATTCCCAGCAGTTTTGATTTCTCTAGGTGCTTGGGGGGGGCATTTTATAGGGTATTAAAGTGAAAACATTGATTCATCAGACAAAATTCATAAATTTGTTATTTGTGGTTTGTTAACCAAGATGAATCACAAATCACAATGGATTACCATTTTCCAATTTAGCTGAATAAATGTTAGTTTACTTCAATTAATATCCCAGCTGATAAAAATACTGTGGTCTAGCTAATATATACTCTTCCAAGTAATTTTTTAAATGTAAACCCTCGCAAATTTTCTTTTTCTCAACTATCTACCACTGCTAAACAACTATGCAGTAAGTGCATTAACATACAGAAAGTCCACCGATTTTCCGCCCAAATGTAGGATGTCTGCTCTTTGTCTATTTATTTTATTTATTTATTTTAGAGTATTTTTACCCCACTTTTCTCCTTGGAAAAGGACCCAAGGCAGGAGCAGAAGGAGCCTAAAATTGTATGATGTATTACAGCACATGTGCAGTATGGAATTCACAGTCACAGTAAAACAAACTTCTGCAAGATATTGTATTAACTGTCAAGTTTCAGAGAGGATAGCCATGTTAGTCCTTTCAAGAATTGCAGGCAAAAATCAAAGAAAAACAAAAGAAAAGAAAAGACACACAACATGTGGCACCTTAAAGACTAACTTTCATATTGTAATGTAACATTTTGTGGACAAGTCCACTTCTTCAGACATATGGCAGCAGAATTAGGTGTGTAATATAATATGTGATGACATCTATATTCCATAACAGGTGTTCATTGGTGGATAGGGGAAGGGGAAGTGAAGGGAGAGATTATTAGTTGTAGAAGTAGTGGGAGGATTTGGCCAGGGTCGTAGATATGTTAAGCATTGTTAATGGGTCTGTGAAGGAGGGAGAGGCAATTAGTTGTACAAATGGTGGGAATGAAGATATGGCTGGGGTCATAGATATGTTAAGTATTGCTAATGGCTATGTGGCCAGGGTCTGTAGAAATGTTAAGTGTAGTTTTAAGGTAAATTCCTCAAGGGGTGGAAGAGAGGATGAGAGAGTGGGAGTTTAGGGTCCAGGTGGAAGATAAACTTCCATGAAAAAAGTGGCAATATAGTAATATTAAATTAATTGTCAATTCTCCTAACATTCTAGACTTCAAGCCACGCTAAAGCAGCCCACAGGAAGGAGTCAGCACAGAAGTGAAAGATGAAAAAAAATATCTTAGGCAACCAGGAAGAAAAACTGCCAAGTTGTCATCAATCTAGAACCTAAAGACAGCAATTGTCTCTATTTTAGTAGTTAACAGCATTGGGGAATCATCAGACACAGAACCCTACCTGGAGCTTTCTTTTTCTATATAAATTGTTTCTCGCCATATGCTTCCCCCACCCCCGAAATATACTAGTTGGCTCTTGTAAAAGTATTCTGCAATCTACAACAGGCATGGGAAACATGTGGCCCTCCAGATGTTTCTGGATTGCAATTCTCATTTCTCATCATGGGTTACTGATGGCCAAGGGGGACTGGAGGTTTATCTCAACAAATGGGAAGTCAAACATTCCCCATCTAGGCTTTAACATGGTTGTAAAATGGATAGAACCCAAATGCTGGTGTCAGAACACATTATGTCAAGTAGGAAAACATAATGGAGATTAGGTGGCTGGTTAGTACCAATAGATCTCATGACAAATCTATATATCTGATGGGTTGTTATAAGATGACGATTCCATCTCACCGTTAAGGAAAAATATGCTGCTTTTTAAAAAAAGCCATTTGCTAGCACAGCAGGTGGTCCAGAATAGCTTTATAACACATACCTCTGTGGGCTTAGTAATGTACTAACAAGGAGGGCTGGGATTTATTACTATTATTATTTCTTAGAATACAAATGCCATAGTGTACCATTCTGGGAGTTCTACCAGAGATCCTCCTCACAGTGCCTCAAATTACAAAATTAATGCATTCCAACTGGATTTTCTTATCTCAAAATTGTTGTAGTTCGATACACAAATTTCCATAGGAAGCCACTGAAAACCAATAAATCCATTCCAGAGGTCAGAAAAAAGGCAAAAATTGGAACGGATTAATTGATTTTCAGTGCATTCCTATGGGTGAAGCTGTCTCAACCCAGCAAAGCAGAGGGGAAGCTTCCCCCCTTTGCTGGGTTGGGGAGCAGTCTCTGCTACCAGTTGATTGGAAGGGGGGTTCCCCCAACCCAGCAAAGGGGGGGGTTCTTCCCCTGCTTTGCAAGGTTGAGGCAGGCACCCAGATGGCTCCTTTACCACGAGCCCCCACCCCACCCTGGTGCTTGTTCCCTGCTGTTGTGGCACACGCTGGGAGGGTTTCTGCCTGCTATCTCATGCCCTGATTTTGCCTTGGAGGTAGGCTTAAACCGCAGCTCCTCTTGTTTGTGGTGTTTCTGCCTGCTTGTGAGGCAAACCCAGGACATCGGGAAGCAGGCAGGAGTTCTCCCAGTGGCTTCTCCTCCCTGCACCCAAAAAGCTGACAGGAGTACGGGGCAGGGAGGCGACGCCACTGAGGATAAGACACTCCGAGCTTCCCCGAACCAGTAAGGGGACGAGCGGGAGAGGGCAACCATCTGGGTGAAATGAGGTGCCTTCTGCTTTCAGGCACTCGGGGTGTCTTTCCCCCAGCGGCTTCACCTCCCTGCCCCTTCCTCCTTTCAGTTTTTGAGTGCCTTCATAATTCGAAATTTTCGCAATTAGAGTCAATCGCAACTCGGGGTACCACTGTACCTCAATCTGTCTCGCCAAGGAGAAAGGCCTCAGCTGGACAGTTCTGAAGTTTAGCTAGGCCTAGCCCTAACTACGTTTCTTGCTCCTCCCCAGTGCTAGCTGGGAGGTTTCTTCCTGAACAGAAAGCTTGGTGGAAGTGCTAATATGATACATAAGAAGATACTTTTTTAAACATCTCTGTTCTTTCCCAGTCATCCCTAAGCCTGAAGCTGTTTGGTCCCCTCTACCTGATGACAATAAAGGCAAAATATTGCAGAAGCTACAAAATGTATTTTGGCCGTCATTTATTTGTGCTGTGCATAATTCATGAAATGTTTTGCTAAGTCATCAGAACTCATGTGTTATCTTTAAAAACTAATGTGTATGTATTATCTGGTAGAAAATTTTACAGACTACAGCCACTTTCGTTAATAGCATGGCGTTCAATCTCACCTGGGGGGGGGGGGCAAAAATGCTCACATGCTTGAGGGGAGGGAAGAGGGAGGTCAAGGCCTTCTCAATCAAACTGTTACGGGAACATCACAAGACCAAAGAGAAATGTACAAATATACCCAGAAACGGGCACTTCCATTTCCACAAGATTTGTTACACATCTGACAGATGGCTAAGGGATCACCAGAGCAGGGGAGAAACCCATAATATGATGGTTGTTTTGTGTTCTATAGCTGTATAGCTCATAAGTGAAGATATTTGAGCTTAGTGTAGAGCTTTTAATCTCTTAATTCTATCCTCGCTGCAAAAAAAATTGGTAATACTGCTATGTAATTCTTTAACCTTACAGTAACCTGACCCAGTCTTTTTCCAAGGGATGTGAAGGCATTTTATGTGACACTGTTTTACAAACCTAGTAATAAATACAAACACAACAGCAGCAGCAACAACGACAACAAATTCATCAAAGTACCTGAGGATTTCACCTACATCTCTGCTCCACATTCTGGAGGGGGGGGGAGAGAGGCTTCTATTACTGTGTTTAGGCACTCACTGTCACCACTTGACATACTTTATTTGCCAGATGTGTGTGTGTGTGTGTGTGTGTGTGTGTGTGTGTGTGTTGCGTTGTTACAGTCGTGACCGACTCTTCGTGACCCCACGTCCATGGAGTTTTCTGGGCAGGAATACTGGAGTGGTTTGCCAGTTCCTACTCCATATTTGCCAGACACTGAAATGAGAGGGAGACCAGCTGTTCTTCACAGGGCATCTGCTGTGCAACCAAGATGAGAAGCTTTGGCAAGGTCAAACACAATTGTTCACACTGGCCAAGCAGCTTGGGGGCCATTCTCCAGAGGGAGCAAAACCAGCAGGAGAAACGGCTCACCCAGAGTAACTAAAACACATTTGGAATTATTTATTTCAAACATTTTAAATACTCTTAAATAGCAAAATTATGTGTTGCTTAATTAAATAACGGCCAAAATCCTGTTGCTCAGTTTAATTAGACAGAACCAGAGTAGGATCAATGGATCAGCAGAACGTACAGAGTTGACTCACCAAACCCCCATTGATTCAGTGGAGGCCAACGATCTAAAGCAATGGTTCTCAACCTGTGGGTCCCCAGATGTTCCTGGACTGCAACTCCCAGAAGCCTCCACCATTTGCTGTGCTAGAAGGGGTTTCTGGGAGTTGCAGTCCAGGAGCATCTGGGGACCCAGAGGTTGAGAACCGCTGATGTAAAGCAATAGGGCTCTATCTCTCCGAAACAGTTTGTGTATGTTTGTATTTCTCCAAAACAAATCTCCACTTCAAACAGAAGCACTTATACATCGTTTATGACATTACATATACATGATTTGAATGTTTTCAATGCTAGTTTGAACTTATCAAGTATTCCTCACTCTCAAAGTCAAATTTGCTCACATTTATTAAGTACAATTGATTTAACTCATTTTAGACTTTACTTCTGCGTGTTGTTCATGCTCCTGAGAACACTGGTGCTTAATTTAAAAAGGCAGCATGCAGCAGCACCAGAGAGAATCACAGCTCTGCAATTCTCTAGATGCTTGAACAGCCCTTAATCATCAAGACATGCAGTAAAAGAAAATGAACAGCCTCTAATGAATGACAAAAGCCATATACCCAGAAACACTGTTCTCCTCAGACAAGACTTAGAAGACAATTTTTATTTATTTATTTATTTAATTTATTTAATTTATTTATTTATTTATTTATTTATTTATTTATTTATTTATTTATGCATACATACATACATACATACATACATACATGCATGCATGCATGCATGCATACATACATACATACATACATACATACATACATACATACATACATACATACATACATACATACATACAACTTATATGCCACCCACCACCCAAAGGTCTCTGGGCGGCTTACAATTAAAATGAACAGTTAAAACAGTTAAAATGTTAAAAAAAGCAATGGACAATTAAAATAATAAAAACATTTAAGCACAAAACACTAAAATTGCCACCAGGACCTACAATCTATGTTATGTCAATTAAAAAACTTCAGAAACAGGAAGGTTTTTACCTGGCGCCGAAATGTCATCAGCGTTGGCGACAGGCGGATGTCACTTGGGAGGGCATTCCACAACCTGGGGGCAGCTGCCGAGAAGGCCCTAGACCTACAAGGCATCCCTTTCACCTCCTTCAGGGATGTCTCTCTCAGGAGGGCTCCCTGGCTAGATCTTAATTGCCGGGTAGGTCCTTCAGGTATATAGGTCCTAAGCCATTTAGGCTTTATATGCCAAGAAAATCACTTTGAATTGGGCTTGGCCAACAACTGGTAACCAATGCAGGTTGCATAGAATTGGAATGATATGATCCCTTGCAGCCCCACCACTCACCAGCCGGGCTGCACAATTCTGAACCAGTTGCAATTGCCGGACCGTCTTCAAATTAACACAATCATGATATGGAACCTATTTCTCCCTGCAACATGAATACCCCCCGACACACACACACACACACACACACACACACACACACACACACACACA
>JAHTLZ010000327.1:8507597-8526737 GCA_023846285.1 Phrynocephalus versicolor | reverse complement strand
ACACACACACACACACACACACACACACACACACACACACACACACAATCTCATTTACCAGAAATTTTAATTGGGGTAATGAAGACATAATCTTAGAATCATTGTAGGGTTGGAGATCTGCTAGTCCAAACCCCTGCCCAAGGCCGGAGACCTCATCTCATCCCAGACAGATGGCTGTCCAATCTTTTCACAGAGAAAAGATCTCTACAATCAAATTATTTGATTTCAGACTTTTGTACAGAAAAACGGCAGACAGTTTCAAACAAAATGAGATGGCCTCCCTCTAATGATTACAGTGAGAGACGTAGATATTTTCAGCACCCCAGACCATCGGAGGAAACAAATCAGAAAAGGAGAGTCATGCTTCAGATTTTTTTAATAGCGTGGACTGGACTGGCAGAAACTTAGCTCATAGAGAACACCCACATATACACCACGACTTGCTCACAAAGCCCAATTATCAGTCAGAACTTTAGATGCAGTTACTATGACAATGTCAGGATCTAGAAGATGCACTATCTCACCCAGCAATATATATCCATTCAAAATATATCATGCGCCTGGGAATCTGAGCAAAAGAAATTCAAAAGCAAATTGTTTCTCACAGTCGCTTGATGGAAAGGCAACAACTGCTGACATTTATGACAATTAAATCATCCCCTGTTGCTATTTCCAGCAATGAATACCGCCTGATTTGCCTGAATGTTGATGTGTCATCTCGAAAAGCAACGCTTCATTCAATACGCAGTGAAAACCTGACGAGATTCCAAAGACTGTGCTTAAACATCTGCTTGCTGCTGCCTAGAACGCGGCAAAACAGATGCCATAACAACTTCTCGTCTTCTTGTGGTTTAACACAATTGCAAGATGACACTACAGCTCAGCATGTGTGTGTTCCATTGGCTTTTCATTTTTTTTAAAATGCTGCTAAAAAACCTCCATGAAATATGAGCCTGCAAAGGATTTTAAACTCTTCGGAAAGAGACGTATCTGACAGACTTTATCCTTCCAAAAACAATTCAGCCTCAGTGAGCCACCCTAGCTATTGATATAGAGACTATTCTATTGTGATTGTGCGGAATGAACTTTTCAATATTTAATGGACTCTGAAAGCATTTCGGTTGTTGGCAAGCTGCAACTGGTCAAGATTTGACTTTACGAGGGTGATGCAGATAAATCTTTTGCTGAACGGGACATTCAAAAGCATCAGTGACTTTGCTACTGCCATCTATTTATTTGTGCTGATATCTCATTTCTTAAATGTCTCTCATTCATTCTCCAGGAGATACCACAGACCACAAAACGGTTCAGTGTGCATCACATTATTTTTCTCAGTGGGGAAAAAAACATTTCATTTTGTGCAAGAAAAGCCATTAAATTAAAAGCAATTAATGAGAAAATGCTAAAAGAGAGAGAGCTAAAAAGGGTACTGAATGTTTGAAATAGGCATCCTTCCATTCCTTGCAAATGCACTGCTGTGGATCATTAATATTATTCTTGTGCTGTATCTAAGGAACAAAAATATCTGGAGGTAGAGCTCAACTCTCTTGTCATGTACTTTGGAACTCTCTCCCACTGGAGGCCAGGACTGTCCCATCTTTGCTATCCTTCTGGAAGCAGGCAAAGACCTTTCTCTTCAAGCAAGATTTTCCTGAATTACTGACAACCCATTATAAGACTTTTATATGGACTGTCATGTGTTTCTGCTTGGACTGAATTCATAATAATATCTGTGTTTTCCAAGTTAGTTTCCATTTCTCATAACGGAATTTGTTTCCTTTTCTTTTCTTTCATTTACAGAATTTTTAGTTGCCCCACTACCAAATGATCTCTGAGCAGAATATAATAAACTGCAAAGCAATGTGTTAAAATCTGGAAGTCGAGTCATGGCAACTGGAGTTTTTTTCTTGAGAGACTGAAACGTTTCGCTCTTCGTCCAAACAGCTTCATCAGTCTGAGGAAAGCCAGTTGCAAGTCCTCCATTTTATAGATCACTTTGACCTGATGTCACTCTGGTCTGAAATAGGCACATTAGATGGACAATGGCCTGAATAGTCTCCTTAGGTGAACAATGGCCTAGGGTGTGTGAAAGTCCCACCTTTACAACCTTCCCAGCACCCATAAAATATGAGTCATTAGCCATGGCCTTACTGGTGGAGGTGTGAAGTACTTTTGAATTTGTCTCGGGATTGTTGAAATCACTGCCTGATAAGCAGCAGATGGGACTTTGCCTGAGCCTCCCACCTCTGTTGAGAGGGGGGTTTTCAATTGCTTCCATGACCCTGTTAAAAACCATCAAAATAACAGTTTAAAAAATTAATATACAAATAATAAAATCCTGCTGCTTATGAGCCCATCTGAAAAGATTGCCATTTAATTAAAACACTGGCTGAACAGGAAGGTCCTTTAATTGTTTGGGTTCTGGTTTTTGCTTTAACACTGCCTTTCAGTGTTGTAAGTGGCATGGTGGCTCAGTGGGTTAGAACACTGAAAACTGTTGGCTGCAAAGTCGGCAGCTCAGCAGTCCGAATCCCGGGTGCCACGCAACGGAGTGAGCTCCTGTTGTTAACCCCAGCTCCTGCCAACCTAACAGTTCGAAAGCATGTAAATGCAAGTAGATAAATAGGAACCTCCGTAAAAAGCGGGAAGGTAAACAGTGTTCCATGCACAGAAATGTGTTCAGCCATGCCGGCCACATGGCCAGGGACTTGCACAATACTGGCTCTTCGGCTTGGAAATGGAGATGAGCACTGCCCCTAGAGTCAGACATGACTAGAAAACAGGTGGGGAGGGACCTTTACCTTTTACCTTTAATGTTGTAAGATGCCTTTTCAAATTCACTGTTCTTAATCTTGAATATGTCTTAAATGTTCTGTGTTGTATACTGTCCTTCAGTATTGTAAGCCGCCTTGGGTCATTTTCCAAAGAGAAGGGTGGGGTAATGTATTCAAAATAAATAAATAAATGTATGCTTGGACTTCAAGGTTTGGACTTTAGATTCTATATACTGGAACAAGCCTAATGAAGTGGTGTTTAATCCAGAAAAGCACATTTACTGTATGGTTTTTCTTAGTGGTCTATAAGGTTTCACCTATTTTTGCATTTGTATTTCATTTTGTTTGGACCACACAGATAAATTTTACAACAATGATACTAACCCTTTACATCCATTATCCTTAAACTAATGTTTAGGTAGAGAGGCCAATATAGCCACTTCTACTATGGAGGTTCAATTGAAAACATGCCATTAATATACATTAATGTATGTTACTGTCAATTCAGGCAATAGGTATTTCTGTACATATTGGATCAGATCCTGTGTCGCTCATGCTTGGATCAGGCTCACTGCAATCAGCAAGGCATGTACAGTGGTACCTTGTATAAAGGAATTAATTCATTCCAAATGAAATTATGTTAAGCAAATTTTCCTTTATACAAATTTCCCATAGGAATGCATTGAAAACAGAGTGATCCCATTTTATGTTGTACAGACTTGCCCCATAGGCAATTATGTTAAGCAAATTTCCCCTATCTCCAGAATTTTTTATGTTGTACAAATTTTATGTTATACAACCCATTTGTTATACAAGGGTCCACTGTACAGTGCACCCTTGTATAACAGGCGGTTTGTTTAACAGAAAATCCACTTAAAGGAAAAAAATTCCGGAGATAGAGGGAAATCCCTTAACAGAATTGCCTATGGGGTGAATCCATACAACAGAAAAACGGTCGTGACTAGGGATTAATCCATTTCCAATGCATTCCTACTGGACATTTGTACAAAGGAAAATTAGCTGAACAGAATTTCATTTGGAACGAATTAATTCATTTATACAAGGTACCACTGTACAGTATTATAGAAACGAGCTTCAAATCTCATTGATACGAATTGTAACATCTCCCAGCATTTATCCATTAATTATACTTTTATCATGTCTAAAGGGATTCAAGGCCACTTGAGTCACACGGCAGGACTATTATAATGGTGCAATTCTAACCCAAAGATCTGCCGGCTGTCAGGAATTAAGAATGGGAAGAAATGAATCCTTCCAGCAGAAGTTATCTTTTGCTCACTTCAATTTCGCCAGCCGGTTCTCACAGATCTACCAACAGAACCCCTTGCTTATCAAATAAATGCAAGAGAACAGCAAAAGAAGGAGGGTGCAGCGAGGATACGGTGACAAGAGGAACTGAGTTACAGTATGCCTGGACCAAACCCCCTCCCGCCCTACATTGTGGATACAGTCATAACTAGAGATGGGCACAAAATGAACAATTTTTCATTTCCATTTTTGTTTTTTCATTTCGTTACGTAATGAAATGACAAATTAATTTTGTCTCTAAAATGAAACAAAACGAACAAAAACACCGGAAATTTTGTCGTGCGTTTCATTTCCGTTACTGCAATATGAGTGAATTGTTTAAAATCCTAAAAAAAATCACAAAAAATTGAAATAAATGGTAATGAAATGGTAACGAAACAAACGAAAACAAAAACTAATTTTTGCAAAAATTTGTGAAAAATGGAAACGAACCGAAACAGACCCTCCAAATGAAAAACAACAAACGAAATGCCATTTTTTTGATTCGTGCCCATCTCTAGTCATAACGCCCACACCAACCGAGGACAGTGTGAAGTTATTCCCAAGTAATTTTCCTCCTCTTCTACATTCATTCACTTGCTTTTCCATCCTCTTCCAATAAAGAGATCCAAGTCAGTGTGTGTCACATGTTAGCAAATTACTCTAGGCTACAAGAGAAAGATTTGACCCGTGCTGACTCAAATGGCCTTCAGCCATCTTGCTAGTCAAAAGTTCAATTGCATCCTACATTTTGGCATGCCAATAAGAATTTTTCTCATCAGAAGAGATGCCCGTCACTTATAATTTGTGCTGGGCAGGATTTGCTGTTCTGATTACCTATGTTACTTTTGTTGGTTTAACAAGAAAAAAACTAGTTTAGAGTGCCATGCTGTAGAAGCTGTTTTAGGTTGTAGCTCAAGTATTTCTTGATATTATACAAAGCAGGAAAAGTCTTTTTTTTTTGTTCTAGTTCTAAAGAATCTTGACAAATGGAGAAAGATATATATTTAAGTACTCGAATGCTATAAGATGTGGGTGGATTGCCATCAGAGTCACTAGGCCCCATAAGATGTATGACAGAGTGGGGATATTTTTGCATGCTGTCATTGAACCTGACACATTGGGAATGGAAATTCAAAGACTGCTCGAAAATCTCCGATGGCTGAGGTTCAAGAATCACTTATTTGTCTAAATGCTAGAGCACCTTGTGTTACCTGACATTGCTTTGAATAGAGAAAAGGCAGTAATTTATGCAAGTCTACAAAGCTTAAGTGAAGTGAAGGTCAGTAAAACTAAACATGTTTTTAAAATAAGCGGCCAACACATATAAATGAATTATTTAACAAAGCAGTGTTTGGCTTATAAGACTATAAAACTTCCATATGAATGTGGAACATTTAGGTTTATCTTAACTACTGTACAGTCCTTTCTATCGCTGAGCTTCTCTTCTGAATAGATTGGTTTTGGGATAGTGGCATTTTTTAAATTGCAAATTTGTTTTAAGATATGTTTGGTTTGAAGTACAGTTGAGATGTTTCTCAGACTTCAAGAACATGCTACATATTGGAGTAGACATGAGTGTTTCATTTCAGAAGGAGTCTGGTTCCAAAACAAAACACGTTCAGAACCGGGACCCACCCTCCGGAACAAAATCAACCACTGACTTACCTTCCTTTGGGTCATGCAGGGCAAAACTCCAATGAGGAAGCAACCTCCGACATGTCATCTTTCCTTCTCCCTGGTGCTGGGCAATCAGGAGCTGTGCAAGAACATGCACCATCCTGCCTCCCTGTCTGATTGGCCAGCACCAGGGAGAAGGAAAGATGACGCATCAGAGGCTGCTTCCTTGTTGGAGATTCACCCCACGTGACCCTAACAAAGGTAAGTCAGTTGTTGATTTCATTCCAAATGCCAGCTGAGCTGCTGTGTTTTGTTTCGGAACTTGATCCCTTCCAAAACAAAACACCCATTTCTATATTGGAGATATTTAGAAGCAGCCTAGAAAGACTTTGCAGGCTTAGTTCAGAAATTATTTCCCACTCTAAGTCAAAAGAATATCTAATACACTGTGGAAACAGTTAACCACAAGAAGGCCTGGTAGCAATCGTGGTTTCAGATAACTGTAACCACTGATTTTCACATATTCTGTCTGATTTCCACACCAAATGATGTAGCTAAAGAGAAAAAAAGCTGCAAGTTGTGGGATTTTAGTTGGCAGCTAATAAACACATGAAGGAAAGGAACTGAGATCTAAGAAAAGCAAGGCACTGTGCTATGAATGAAGACACTGTGAATAAAGTTTTATGGCATATCTGTATAAGAGCTGAACCTTTGGCCCTACATGCTCCATGTGTGGCACATTCCTGTTTGCTTCACCACTAAGCTAGCTAAAGTAAAAACTGTCTAAGACTATTCTGAGTTGAGCATGTACTACTGCATGTACTAGGTCAGGTCATTCATGTTAGTTCATCACTTATGACACGGTCCCCAAAAACTAGGTTTCCAATTAATTAGAAAGGTGGACACTTCTTGAATCTGTGAGTGAGTCAACCACAGCGTTACAAAAGGCCTACTGCAGAACTTGACTGGACTGGCTTCATCCATCTAGATGAGAGATGACATCTCAGCAAAAACAGTGCTGGCTTGCATGCCATGGGATGTCATCAGGTGCTTAAGAACACCATGCTGAGGAACAACAGATACTTAAGAACTACTTCAGGCTGAGCTTCTGTTGCCTCCAGTGGCTGCTGTGTATGCAGTGATGGTGAACCTTCAGCACTCCAGATCTTTTGGACCACAACTCCCACAGTCCTTAATCATTGGCAATACAGGCTTGGAATTCTGGAAGCTGTGGTCCAAAACATCTGGCGTGGTGTAGGTTCACCACCAGCAGCCTATAGAAACATTCCAATGTAAATTGCTCCTAAACACCCTTCCTGAAAAATAGATGACTACCATGCCCTTCCTCTTTGTTCTCTGCACTTGTTTCGGTTTTGTGACCAAATCCTTCGGCCAGGAAACATCACTAAGTTTCAAACATATGCAAAAACACAGGGAGGTCCCAAATAATGTGAGGCAGTGTGATCAAGAACAGCTCATTGGGAAGTTGAGACCACTATCAGGGAGTGGCACCAGCAGTCCCAAAAAAGAGATGGTGCTTTTAAAAAAATGGTGGATATATTCAAATTTTCTACCTTTAAGGAATCATTACAGATCAGATGGGTGGCTAAGAAAACCATGAACATTGCAACCAAACCAAAAGTTCCTAAATATTGTTAAGAACATTTGTAGGATGTTGCAAGGCCTCCCGGGTGCAGTGTGGAAATTAAACATTCACCTTAAAGCATCCACAAAATACTCAAACTGTCTGCCACTACTCACGTCTACCACTTTCTATTCTCTGTCAGAACAGACCACTGACCTGCTTCTAAGGAACATCAGGAATACTGAAACGCAACCAAAAGCCATTGGTGCAAAGGAATTAGTGTGAATTGGCTGGCCGGACATTTCTAGGATTAATACCTTCCCCAGATACAATATAAATCCAAATCTGATCACAGAGAAGTTGGTCCTTCTTCGATACCTGCCCGCCCTTTGATTTATTCTTGGGTCTAATCAATAGAACAATTGACGTCTTTCACATACTTAGATGACTTAGTAGATGCTGCATAGCATAAGGGGTCAATTTCTTTGGGCTGACAATTCCTGCAGGGAAAGAGTCTTCTAATGAAAGTGAACAGTCATTTCATCGGTGGCAGTATTTCAGCATTTATTAATTCTCTAAGAAAAGAAGCTTTAGAAAAGAAAGAAAATGAGCTGTGTGCCCCAGGGAGTGAAGGACTTATAAGGAGGGTGATTAAATGTATTCAACGCCAGATTCAAATAGACTGTCATATTTAAGTGAACCTCAGAATCTCAATAAGATGTGGAAGGGAAGCTTTTGAATTGCCATCTGTTTTCTTAAATGTTTAATGTCCTTCATTTTTTCCCTTCTTGCTTAATCTCTCACTTTAAAGTGTTCCTCTTTATTGTGAGAGAGACCACTTTACCACAACAGAGGCCTTAATTCTAAATTTGTCTCCAGCCAAACAAAAAAACATACTGTATAGTTCTTCATGCTTGGCTCTTTAAAAATAGCACATACATATTTCCTCTGGTTATTAAGTTAGAAAAGCAAACATATAATAAATCAGACCCATAGAAATAGTGACTTAACAAGCCAAATGCAATTCACCAATGGCCCGGAACTGAAGATGTCAAAACTGTGACTCCAGGCAAGCGATTGTACACACCAGCTGGGCTGATGTGTCAGTTGTGAGTAGTACAACCCTGTTATAAAAAAGATCCACGAAAGCAGGGGTGTCCAAACTTTTTGCAAGGAGGGCCAGATTTGGTGAGATGAAAATGTGTGGGGGCCAACTATTCAGCTGCATTTGGCCCCTGGGCCGGACTTTGCACAAGCCTCTAGGACATGCAAGGAAGTGGGTTGGACACTGCAGCAACACAGCTGGGGGCGGGTAGGATAGACAGGTGGCTGGGGAGATGGACAGACGCAGGCAGGGCAGGCAAACCGTAAAACTGTAAGCTGATGTCTCCATCCAGTATGGGGAGGGGCCAGCTGGTGGAGATGCATGACAGGTTGAGCCGGTGGGGAGAAGAGGTCGCGGGCCACTCGAAATTTGAAAACGGGCCGCATTTGGGCCCCGGGCCTGACTTTGGACATGCCTGCACTAAAGCATGGATACAAAAACAAAACAGGGAGGTGAGGCTGGTAGCATCTCTTACAACTGGGTTACTCTCCCAACTATTCCTTCAAATTTCCTTGACCATACATTTTAATGGTGTGGGAAACCCATGTCACTATTTTCATCACTGGAAATGGATGCGGGGGTGGGGGGGGGGAACTCTCGCTTAACAGAAACTAGCAATCATCCCTAAGCAAACAGACCTTTTCTGTTGATGGTAGGCTCAGACGGCAGTTTCGGTAACATGCCAAACATGACCCAAAATCAAACATGATCCAAAATCAGCAATTCCTCTCTCCTCCAAGAGAAATGATGTGTCATCTCCAGGCTTAAAACTGGGGTACTTCAAGGGCCAGATGCAGGGGAGTGGTATCAGGAGACAGGTATCTAGTCTCATGCGCTCCCAAACGCATCTGGTGGGGCCGCTGTGAGATACAGGAAGCTGGACTAGATGGGCCGTTGGCCTGATCCAGCACGGCTCTTCTTATGCTCTTATGTTCTTATGATCAGTCAGGGAAATATAAAAACTATAAACCAACGAACATATATCAAGAACCATAAGTGCTATCTCCTTCTCCCCTAGGGCAAGCTAGAGAGACTTTTTGCTCTGACAGCCTTGTTAAGAGGTCTGTGTACCATTTTCGGGAATATTTTGTTTCCCTCAAAGTAACTGCAGCTGTTACCCTTTACATATACATGGCATGGTTGATTAAGAGCTCTGTCAAAAAAAATACCTGGTTATGGTTTAAGACTATTTAAGATTAAGAAAAAGGTATTTTGATTCTAAAATACATCCACACACCTATAATTTCAAATACTGCCCAGTTCCCAAAAGGAAGAACTGTAGTGGGAGAAAGTCATGTCATGGTGACGACAACTTATACATCATCACAGCATATTCTAACTCCAAAAGGGTGGGTACTAAAATGAAGAACCTTGCTATCCACAAAATATTTCTAACATACCTAAAACAGATTCCCCACCCCAACCCCAAATCCCAGCAGGTGTTAAGAAGGCTGTAAGAGGATTTTGTTTACTTCTACCACCTAGAACAGTGATGGCAAACCTATGGCATGGGTGCCAAAGGTGGCACTCGGAGCTCCTTCTGTGGGCACTCGACATCACCTAGGTTAAATTACTATATTGGCACTTTGCAAAAAAATTAGTGGGTTTTGAATTGCAGTTTGGGTACTCAGTCTCTAAAAGGTTCACCATCACTGACCTAGAACTGTATGTTGGGAAGAGAGGAAAGAATTCTAAATGAGATACAAAACATCAAGTTGCCTCTCCACTCTCCTCTCTCTTCCCTGCTGTCCCACCATTCACACTTGTTGAAAGAACAACCCTGACAAATAGTTTGTGTTTGACTGAGAAGTGGTTATCTGATGAAAAAAGAAGTCCACTTGAGGGGTGTCGCTCTGTAAATGGCATGCCCAACTTTGAACAGGCCGAGGTCTACTTTTTCTGGCTCAAAGTGCCTGAGGGCTACTACACTAATACCTCTAATTATGAATTTTATCCATTTGTAAGTAAAAAAAAGTTGCAATTAGAGCAGTGGTTTCCCATAGGAATGCATTGAAATCCGTTCCATCCAGAATAGATTAATTGATTTTCAATGCATTCCTATGGGAAGGCTGGCCATGCATATGCTCAATCATCTGGCCAGTGGGGGGACCAGGGGATCACGCCATGGCCCTTGAACTGCCCCGCTCAGCTGAGACCGTGGGCTGGCAGACCCAGAACTTTGCTGAGCCAGTGGTGGTCCTTGGGATGGGGGGGGGAGAGGTGGACAACTTATCCCCTCACTTTTTTTTATTTGTGGCTGGCAGGCTACTTTTGAACCCTTCACGGCCTATCGGTAGCCCGCGGTCTACCTGTTGTGCAGGCCTCCTTCAGACAATCTTGACTACTGCCATTGGTGTCGGTTTGGTTTGGTTTGGTTTGGTTCGTTAATGGTGGCGCCACATATCCTACCTGGTGCTGGTCTTCCTGGGTGTAGGTATGGGAAATCAAAAAAAAAAAAAAAAAAAAAAAAGCTGAGCAGCCATGTGGTTGGAAGTAAAAAAATAAAATAAAATAAAATAGGCACCCTAAAATAAAGAAAAATATTAAAAATAAAAGAAGTGCTGATCCGGCCCCAGGGGCCACGTGATCGTCACTTGAAAAAACAAAACAAAAAAATAAAATAAAGGAGCGCCGACCCGGCCCCAGGGGTGGCTGGGTTGGCGCCCTAAAATGAAAAAATATATATTAAAAATAAAACCAGCACCAACTGGGCCACAGGGGCTGCGCGCCCGGCGCTTGAAGGAAAAAAAAAACAAAAAAAGCTGATCGGCCTGCGCTACAGTTGTCAGTCCCAGAAGTAAAAATAAAAAATAAAAAGTAAAATAAAAATAAAACAGTAAACAGTGCATAAGAAATGCACTTGTCGCTGGAATCCATAAGGAGTCCCACTAATGCAGATTTAGATAGCCAATGGTTCAGAGCATATTATGATAAAATGTTCTGAAAACGTGGAGTTCTCAGAGCCATTAAGCTTCTGCTTCCCTAATCTTACTAGGGTAAGAACAAGAGACAAATAGTTTCTACAGCATACTAAATTAAGAGCAGCTGCTCTGCTCCAGCTTTCTGACAGCTTTCAAATTTCCCCCAAGTCAATTTGTCTTCTTTTGTGTAAATCTTAATATCTTTTTCACAATCAAAATACTACAAAAATATTTTATTTCTGGCTGACAGGATGTGCGAAAGGCACGCAGAAAACACAATTCCAAGTATCAAAATGATACAATGGGGGGGGGGGGTGCCAGCAAAGAAATAGGTGATGCACAGACATTCGACATGAAATCTCATCCCGGGATTTTCACTCTCTCAAGTTATAAATTATAACATTGGTTTACCAAGAAGTAAATAAAAGAACGGAAATGGTTACTAGGTTAGCCAGGTTCTTGTATTTCAGCATATACTCATCACCAAAAGTTATAGTTTAAAAAAATGGGGAGGGAGGAAAGGCAATAAAAATGGATTTATTGCTTTTCAGCTTAGAAGAGGGGGAAATGAACTATCACCCCTGTTCAGTCCCGTCATCACAAACTGCAGGTTTTCTGAGTGCTGCACTCTGATGCATTTCAGGCATATCATCTGGGCATAATGGAAATGGGAGGGTGAAAGAGAGTAGGTTCAGCTGCTTGTACTAAAACAGGGAAAAAGAAAAGATGGACCTGGCAGCCGCAGCCCACCAAACCTTCTCTTAATTCATTGGTGTCCAAACTTTGGCCCATCAGATGTTTTGGACCACAACTGCCACAGTCCTTTGTCATTGCCAATACAGGCTTGGTTGAACTTCTGGGAGTTGTGGTCCAAAACATCTGGAGGGCCAAAGGTTGGACACCCCTGTCTTAATTCTTTTGCTCACATTCCAAACCAAAATCTCTCTCTCTCTCTCTCTCTCTCTCTCTCTCTCTCTCTCTCTCTCTCACACACACACACACACACACACACACACAAACACACACAGAGGGGGGAGGAGGGGGGAGGGAGGAAGGAGGGGTTAAGTATTATATTTCCACTGGCCCTTCTGAGAACCTGGAACACTATTTGCATGCATGTACAGAGGCATTCCAGATTCTCAATGTGGTGTAGCAGATAGAGACAGAGTAGGTTTCTGGAGAACATGGTTCAAGTCCCCACTTGGCCATAAAAACTTACTGAGAGATTGCAACTGTTAAAATCCGCTTCTTAAATATCTCACTTACCCTGGACGTCCTGCTGTGTACTTAGTGCAGTTACCTTTCAGGTACCACTACTGCCTCCTCATCTGGAGAAAAAGAAAGAAGGGTATAAGAAGAGCCCTGCTGGATCAGGCCAAAGGCCCATCTAGTCCAGCTTCCTGTATCCAACAGTGGCCCACCAAATGTGTCCGGGAGCGCATGAGACTAGATATCTGTCTCCTGATACCACTCCCCTGCATCTGGTCCTTGAAGTACCCAGTTTTAAGCCTTGAGATTACACATCTCCATCATGGTTTGTAACCTGGGATGGACTTCTCCTCCAGGAATCTGCCCAATCCCCTTTTGAAGGTATCCAGGCCAGATGCTATCCCCATATCTTGTGGCAGGGAGTTCCACAGACTAACAAAAATATTTTCTTTTGTCTGTTCTCACTCTCCCAGCCCTCAGTTTGAGTGGATGTCCCCTAGTTATGGTATTCCATGAGAGGGAGAAGAGGGTCCCTCTATCCACTTTACTTGTGCCCTGCATTATTTTGTATGTCTCAATCATAATCCCCCCTCAGGCACCTTTTTTCCAGACTAAAGAGGCCCAAATTTCCTCATAAGGGTACAATCATTTTGCCAGTGATATCATTGATGGGGGAAGAACAAGGCTCAGAGAACTAAACCAAAAGTGAGTGGCTGCAATCTAATTCAATCTCAGTCAGAACACATCTGAACTAATTTGAGGAGAGCCATGCCAAATACAAAAATGCCCTGCAGCTCTGTGTTCACATAATTTCACAAATGGTGCTTCAAAAGAGGCACTGCTTCAGCGTGTCTCAAAAACAACATATTATTACTAAAAGCTGAGAATATGAGAAATGTTCAAAAACAGGTTATTAGGTGGAAACACTCTTGAAACAGGGGCAGACAATACACTGGAGGCTAAAAAATGCTGGCTCACGCAATCTGCCTTTCTTATAGTCCAGGCCTGTCCAACAGGTACACCGTGGGCTACTGGTAGCCCGCGAAGGGTTCAAACATAGCCCGCTGGCCATCAGTTTAAAAAGTGAGGGTTCAAGTTCTCCACCCTCCCTCCCCCATTCCACGGACCACTACTGTCCCAGCAAAGTTCTGGGTCTGCCAGCCCAGTGTCTCAGCCAAGCAGGGCAGTTCAAGGGCCATGGTTCATTGGAATCTTTTCCCTCCAGAACAGATTCATTGGTTTTCAATGCATTCCTCTGGGAAACCACTGCTCTACTTACGAAAGTTTTTACTTATGAGCATGTGCTCGGAACGGATAAAATTTGTAAGCAGAGGTTTAAGTGCAGTAGCCCTCAGGCACTTTGGGCTGGAAAAATCAGACCTTGGCCTGTTCAAAGTTGAACAGCCCTGTTATAGTCAACTAAAATCCCTCTCTCTGATCCCCACTGTCACCTACATTGTGTAACCTTTCCTCTTTGGAATAAACATGCTCACACCATGTGCAAATTATTTGTCATGCTTAAAGGCAAGCATAAATCCAAACAAACAAACAAAAAATTAGGTATAATCTGGAAAGATGATCCTCCAAGTACTCCAACGTAACGTCCTTTGGTGTTCCCTAAAGACACAGTATTCTCGATACATGTAATAGCTGCCGGAAGGAATAATTGAGCATTGCAAAGACGTAACAAGACTATATAATATCAGAAAACAAACTGCACAATCGCACATACACCTACATTCACATGTACGTATGGACATACACACTCATAAGGTTTGCGTGCACAAATGCAACTCTGCCCACCATGGAGGTTGATAGGCACTAATTTCTTTTAACACAATGACTCAAATTCTCTAGGCCAGGGGTGCCCAAACTTTTTTTAAGGAGGGCCAGATTTGGTGGCTGAGAATGTGTCAGGGGCCGTTTGCTCCCCGACCCTGCCATCCCACTGCAAGCACCACCTACAGACCCATAAGCCCCACCCACTGACCCCTTGCAACCCCACCTGCAGGACGGAGGAGGAGACCAAGGGAGGGAGGGAGGGAGGTGGGGAACAAGGAAGGGAGGAAGGTGGGGACCAAAGGAAGCACAGGGAGCCGTGGCCACAGGTCGCCCCTTGGAAGAGGTGATTTGTGCGGCCTTGCACCCCCCCCAAGCTCTCCAGAGGTGGCGACGGCTCACCCGCCAGCCCACCCCAAAGCTCCTTGGTGGTGGCAGAGGCCCACTGGCCTGCCCACCCCCACACATTCCCCTGTGGTGCTGGTGGCGGCAGACTGCCTGTCCGCCCAAGCTTCCCAGTGGTGTCAGTGTTGGCAGAAGATTTAAAAAAAATGGGGCGAAGGAGGGGGAGGGAGGGGCAAGCCAGCCAGCCGTGGGCTACTCAGAATGGCCTGATGGATTTGGCCCCTGGGCCAGACTTTGGGCAGGCCTGCTCAAGGCACTCACAACTAGAGTAATGCCCATTTAATCAATGGGAATTTGGTGAGTCTGCTCCTTTGCAAATTCCATTGAATCAGTGGGTCTACTCTAGTTGGAATTTACTACTGGATTTCAGCCAATGTTTGAAGATCGGTATAAAAATATCAAACTGCCTTGGCTTCAGATTTTATGTTCTCCACTAATTTGTGCCAAGTGCAAAAAAGAATCCTTACAAGCACTTAAAGAAAAATCTGTCTGTGCAGTACTCTCATATCACAAGATCTAGGCTTCTGAATACGTCAGGTGGTTATACATCATTTATGTAAATACACATCACAACGTTTAAGTGCTATTATTATTTCTTCTTCCCTGTAGGCATTGGATTAAACTTAATGGTATTGTGTGCTTTTACTTTAAACTTTTCTCCTTTTTTACATTTCAGGCATGCATAAACATATCTCTGAATTCTGGAAGAAAATAACAGAATGCATGTGAATTATCACAAAAAGTCAGGTCAAGATCTATGACAGTGTTTTAGAGTCTAACCTTCTAAAGCCTAAAGTAGCTTCACTAGACAGCAAGATTTGTCCCCAACAACTGTTGGACTGGTCAGCAAGTAACACTTACCAGTGACTAACAAATGACACCACAGTTAAGTATCACTAACAGAGCAGCATTCTGCGCTGTGGATTATCTGGCATGCAATCAACAGACCTATGTGCCCACCTTATTCCCTGGCTCAGTGGTGGCGAATCTTCGGCACTCCAGATGTTTTGGACCACAATTCCCAGAATTTCAAGCCTGTATTGCCAATGACAAAGGATTGTGAGAGTTCTGGTCCAAAACATCTGGAGTATCGAAGGCTCGCCACCACTGCCCTGGCTCAACTAGTATCTGCAATTCCAGGCTTGCTGAAGTTTACTAAGCTGTGAAAGAACACTAAAATTTTGCAAAGTCTCTTTAGATTCTTCTGCTTGCCTCCTTAGTGCCAGTCCTCCTTTAAACAAACCAGAACTGGCAATGGTGGTTTAATGTCAGTTTAACCTCAGTATCCTAGACAGCCTTTTGAGTTTGAGCTAATAATGTACCTGTTACTATAAACAAATCTGCCAACAAATGGATCACAACAATCTGATGTGCTATAACTCCATCTGACTCTGCTCTTGATGACTTCCGTCAAGATTTATATTTCTAACATCTAAGGCATATTAAGGACATTTATAAGTGATAAGACCATTACCGTGTTGTGTGTTTACAAACACATTTCATATTTTTCCTGTGCATACACAAATGTCTCTCTACAAAGGCTACTACATCCCAGGAAGGTATATACACCAGACTTCTTGGTCTTTTATGGACAAGTCTCTTCATTGTTACTTCTTTAAATAATTACCTTCTAGAAAAGGCCACATGACTTCACATGTTGGAACTAACAAAGGCACTTTTATTGCAACATGTATATGCTACTTCTTTTGCATTTGTCCCAGCCCACCTCATCACTAATAATAATCAAATTACTTTTTTAAAATTGGAACAACCTGTACGAAATGACCTTTAAGAAAATTAGTCTTAGAACTGTTCAAACTTGACTTTGAATTCCATATAATGTCACAAGCAACTTTGAATCAGTAAGAGAATTTCTGCTCTCATTCTCTGCTTTACTGTCTCCACCAGATGTGGTGGAAACAGAAAAGCAGTACAGTAGGCATGTCCAAACTTCAGCCCTCCTGATGTTTTGGACCACAACTCCCAGAATTCCAAGCCTGTATTTCCAATGGCAAAGGACTGTGGGAGTTGTGCTCCAAAACATCTGGAGGGCCGAAGTTTGGACATGCCTGCAGAACAGAATAAATGAATGTGTAGCCAGTTTGGTGGAGACAGAAATTACATCTGTGCATGCCGTTCATTACAAGACAGGACTGAAAGAAGGATTCAGACACATACACAACCCATCCAGTAGGCATATGTCATCTATTTACCATTAGAAGCAATGATGGACAGAGCACCTTTCTTTAGTAGATTTAACTCGAAAACATGGGGCTTCCGGAGTACATTTAGTTTAAACTTCCTGGCAAAAATTAAACTTATTTTTCCTTTACGTCATGTGAGCATTCTGAATTTTAGCATTAAACTAAATCTAAACATTGTTTTTAAAACTAGAACCTCTTGAAATACACTGAAGCACCGTTACGCATAAGCAACCGAAACAATATTTTGAGCTTCTTGTCAAGTTCTGCTGGTACTTTCCAAACCTAAGGAGGCAGCTGACAACAGCATTAGGCATAACTGTTCTCAACGGGTTTCATGGATACAAGTACTCTTTTGCAATTCAATAAACGGCTTTTTCTCACGCTCAAGTGGTGACCTCTTCTTCAATACGCACACACCAGAAGATACAACCCAAAACAGAGGCTCTGGGCCTCAATCTACATCTCAAAGCCCCTCAACAAGCCACTTACATCCGAGTTTAAATATGCATCAACAACATACATTTATTCACATGATGTCACCTTTGGAAAAAGAAGACAAATAATTGTACACTAACACAATGTACTGTATATCAAAATCGCTCAGAATTGCAAGCCACCGCTATTCAGAACACTAGAAAATGGAAGGGGTGGGTGGCAGGAAAGGAAGAAAAAGATTTTTCCAACGGCTATACTGGAAGCACGGATCTAGACTCCTAGCAAATAACCGTGGGAGTAAATGGTGACTCACTGACAGGTGCATTGACCAGGGAGGAAACAATGAAATGTTTCACATGGATCAGTGCTGGAAATGAAAGGTATTTTTTAAAAAAAAAAAGTGGGAAGGGCGTGAGGGCAATTTAGTGTCCTTGTCCAGAATTCAGAATTCTCATTTCGGCAGAGTAGAACAGTATTTATTTATTTTATTTATATACCACCAGATTTTTCCAGACGGGAACTCAGGGCGGTTCACAAAGAACGTGTTTGTGTGTTGTGTCGTTAACAGTTGTGACCGACTCTTTGTGACTCCATGTCCATGGAGTTTTCTTGGCAGGAATACTGGAGTGGTTTGCCAGTTCCTACTCCAGGCACCTACAGCCGCTGGTATTCCCTGGTGGTCTCCCATCCAAGTACTAACCAGGGCCGACCCTGCTTAGCTTCCGAAATCAGGAGAGATCGGATATGCTTAGGGCATCTAGGTAGTCTAACAAAGAATAGCATACAACAAATAAAGAGAAAAATAATAATTGGTTCCACAATATGACATAAAGAACAAAAACAAGCCCAACAACAATCAGTAGAACTAAAATTTAAAAAGCTAAAAATACCAAATATTACTAAGGTAAGATGGCGAAAAAAAACAGGCAAGCTTTTAACACCTAGTAATAAAAATAAATCAACCTCCTTGATCACCAAACACGGCCATATAAATCCGTATGCAGCATCTCATATTGTTAAGGCAGTGATTACGCCTTCAGCCACACAGGGCAGCATGATTCCCAAGGCAAATAAGTGTGACCAATATTCCCCTAATTTTCAGTGCCGCTGAGCGGGGCTCTGCTTACTGCACACGCAGCTTCGTTCCCTGCTCCTCCTCCACCATCTTGCATGACCGGAAGCAAAAGGGGTTCAAACCACCATCATCGGTGTACAGAGGAGGGGGAAGGCTGTGCAGAGATGGATGGCACACCTCTCAGAGAGAACCTTGAATGGGACTGATCTTTGAGTTTTGCCTTCTGTGTCTCAGCTTTAATAACGTGACATGCATCAGACCCACAAGTTCTACAGATGAAATTCAATATCAATCTGACAAAACCTGAGCTAGGAATTAAAGAATCCCACAAGCCCATGTTTAAGTGACCAGAAACTGCAAAAACTAGCGTGGAAGTTATGTAGTCAAAAGATCCGGAGAAACGTCTGCACACAGAAGCTGGTGGCAGAGGGTGCTTCGTCATTGTTAACTGGCATTTTGACATAACTCACATTGAATTTAACAGATGGCCAACCAATTTTTAAAAAAAACTGGAGACACTCTTAAACTGACCAACTCTGAAGTAACTGGAGCTATGAGACAAAGTACATAGGGAATGTGTACAGCAACATTTCACAGATTAAAAATGGAACACGTTTAACTTGAGCCTTACAACAGAGGCCACTGTGGACTACAGCAGTAGAACCCTGAGCTCTGTGTGTGTGTGTGTGTGTGTGTGTGTGTGTGTGTGTGTGTGTGTGT
>JAHTLZ010000327.1:8487216-8507587 GCA_023846285.1 Phrynocephalus versicolor | reverse complement strand
TGTGTGTGTGTGTGTGTGTGTGTGTGTGTGTGTGTGTGTGTGTGTGTTGTTACAGTCGTGACCGACTCTTCATGTGACCCCATGTCCATAGAGTTTTCTTGACAGGAATACTGGAGTGGTTTGCCAGTTCCTACTCCAGGCGCCTACAGCACCTGGTATTCCCTGGCGGTCTCCCATCCAAGTACTAACCAGGGCCAATCCTGCTTTGCTTCTGAAATTAGGTGAGATCAGATGTACTTAGGGCATCTGAAATGACTCTTCAACCATCTTTCCCTTACTGTAAGTCCAGTTTAGAAAAAATATTAATTAGCTCATGGAAGCCCAAGGTTTGTTCAATACTAACAGGAGATAGTAGAGGAAGGAAGACAGAAAAAATGATTTATTTCTGCCATGTGATGTACAAAGATCCATGCTTCTTCATCCTTCTGGCAGAGTGACCAGAAACTGCAACAAGGCATCTTCAAGGCAATTTGATTTGCAACAAGGCATCTTCAATGCAAATGGCATTTTAAATGGCTTGGTCCCAAATTTCCTTCCCAGCTGAAGTGGGCTCACCGTTTTGAAGGGTCATTGGGATGAATATAAGTCAAGCCTGCTTTAGCCTGAAGTGCACCTACCAGGTAGACATGTACTGTCCATGCCTCCTGCTTTCCAGCTCGGAATTGAACCAGCTCAGAATGTGTTTGGGTTTTTTTGCGGGGGGGGGGGGTGTCAAATTAGGATACTGCTGATTAAAGGGACTTTCATTCTGTCCAACGATGAAGTTCTGTTAGTAACATATTTTAATAAGGGCATTAAAGCCAGTATTCGCAAGGGGACAGAAAAGCAGTTTTCTTATCTCCTGGCAGTTATTCCAAGCCTTTAGACAATTCGCCCTTCAGATGCACAGCCATGAAGACTCAAAGGTCACGGCAGCCTTTGTATCCAGTTGTATGGTAGTTAACAAACAACCTTTTGTTCTCTTTTTCTCAATGGAATCAAGTTGCAGTCATTACAATAATTGAGTTCTCCATCCATTTAGCTTGAAAACTCTTACAATCTATTTACATTTACAGAAACACCAACTAGAAGCATGTTTCCTATATATCAAGCATAAAGAAACCGAGTCCAACTTTTCTTACCATATTTTCAGATTACTTACTCTTCTTCCCTTTTAGGGTGCTTTCTGCCAATCAGATGCTGCCATGTGCTTATCTTAAATTATTGATGTCCCCTCTTCCAGTGGTCAACCTTTCATCTGAATCCAGCATAGTTTTCATTATAGGTTCTGTATACAGACTGAACAGGGAAGCATCCTTTTGTGACATCTTTGCCTATAGGAAACCATTCTATCCCTCCATGAGTTGTTCTAATGGCAGCTTCTTGTCCATAATTCGGGTTACACATCAGGACAATCAAGTGCTGAGGCAGACCCATTTCTTTCAATCAAGTGCTGAGGCAGACCCAGCAGTGCCATAGCAATGAAAAAACGTAAACTCAATGCTAGGAATCATTAGGAAAGGTATAGAAAATAAGTCAGCAAGTGTCATTTCGCCTCTTTATAAATCTATAGTGAGGCCCCATCTGGAGTACAGTGTACAGTTCTGGTCACCATACCTCCAGAAGGATATTATGGAAATGGAAAAAGTGCAGAGGAGGGCAACCAGAATGATTAGGGGACTGGAACACTTTCCTTACCATCTGGGGCTGCAACGGCTGGGCCTCTTCACTCTTGAACAACGGCGCTGTTCACCTAACGAAGAGGTGAACTGATTGAAGTTTATAAAATCATACACAGTCTGGATAAAGTAGATAAGGAAAAACTGTTTTCCCTACCACACAACACTAGAACTAGGGGGCACTCCATGAAACTTTTAGGTGCTAGATCTCAAACAAATAAGAGAAAGTACTTTTTCACCCAGAGGATCACTGGTCTGTGGAATTCCCTGTCAGAAGTGGTGACAGTTGTCAGTCTTGACAACGTTAAGAAAGGATTAGACAAGTTCATGGAGAACAAGGGTATTCATGGCTATCATTATGGATGCCAAAGGACAACCTCTGGGTTGGAGAGATAGGCAGGATATCTCTCAATTCCATTTGCAAGGAATCGTAAGCAGGTGAAGACATCTGCTTGGGAATACCCTGAAGCAAATGGTCAGTCGCTGTGTGAGCCAGAATGCTGGACTGGATGGGCTGTGGCCTGTTCCAGCAAGGCTGTTCTTATGTTCCAGAGCCACCAGGTCAGACAGATTGCTGTAGTCTAATGGTGCTTCCAAACTAATACAGTGGACCCTTGTATAACAGACAGCTTGTATAACATAAAATTTGTATAACATAAAAATTTTTGGAGATAGGGGAAATTTGCTTAACATAATCGCCTATGGGGAAAATCCGTACAACATAAAAATGGGATCACTCTGTTTTCAATGCATTCCTATGGGAATTTGTATAAAGGAAAATTTGCTTAACATAATTTCATTTGGAACGAATTAATTCCTTTATACAAGGTACCACTGTATTGTATATTTAAGAAATGGCTTTACCAATTCCACTCCCCCAGTGAGTTTCCATCGCCGAATGGAGATTTGACCCCAATCCTCCTGAATCCTAGCCCATTGCTCTATCCGCTACACCACACTGGGTATCTGCAAACAAAGCTGTAGATATTTGGCGGTGGGATCATGTCATGCAGTTGTTTCAAAATCACAAGGAACTCTCAGGTGGCAATCACCTGGATCTATCTTATAGTTCCAATTAGTGTAGATAGAGATGGGCACGAAACGAGCAATTTTTCATTTTCGTTTTCATTTTTTTCATTTCATTACGTAACGAAACGAAAAACGACTTTTGTCTCCAAAATGAAACGAAATGAACCAAAACAACAGAAATTTTGTCGTGCGTTTCGTTTTTGTTGCGGCAAATACATTGTACTGTAATGAATGCTAACGAAACAGCAATTATTCTTTTTCGTTTTCATTTTTTCGTTTTGTTACGTAACGAAACGAAAATGAAAATTTTGCAAAAATTCATGAAAAACGAAAATGAACCGAAACGGACCCCCTAAACAACAAACAACAAACGAAACATCATTTCACCTACTATCTCTAGTAGATATGCTGAATCTGTGGCATTTACACCCTCACTGAATTATTCAGCAATTAATGCAATGGATTGACTCTAGAGGTGGGCACAAAACAGAAAACTCACGGTTCGGGTTTGTCTGTTTCAGGCCCACCCTTGGTTTGGTTCAGTTCAGGTTTGTACAATTGTTTTTTTTTTAATCGTATGATCCTAACCGGTTCAGGTCCGACTTACCGGGTGGCAGAGGCAGCGGCAGCGGTGGCGGCAGGCAATCCTGGCCCCTGCGGCAGGGGCTTTTTGAGGTGCTGGCTTGGGGCCAGTGCCTTGGGTTTTTTACCCCAAGTGCCGACCGTGCGGCCCCTGGGGCTGGGTCAGCGCTCCTCTTTTATTATTATTTTATTTTATTTTATTTTATTTTATTTACTGCCGACCCAATTATTTTTAAGTTTTGCTGGCCCACGGGCCAGTTCGGCGGCCCGTGAGTAGGGTCTGGTGCTCGCACGCAGGTACCGAGGCCCGGGTGCTGGACTGGTTTTTAAAATTATTTTATTGTTTTTTATGTTTGCCGGCCCGTGAGCTGGTTCGGTACAGGGGCCCGCCCACCGGATCAGTTTTTGTTGTTGTTTTTAATTTTTATTTTTGTTTTATTTTATTTTTTACTGCCAACAATGTGGCCTGCCTACCAGCTATAGTGCAGGCCCGTTGGCTTTTTTTTTCTCTCTCTCCTACCACCGGCACTACAGCCAGGAGTACCGGACCAGTCCAGGACCACTCCAGGTAGGAGACACCGTCGGAATGAAAAACGAACCGAAACGATGCGGAAATTTCCGTTTCATTTTGTTTCATTTTTCTTAGACGGGGCGGTTTGTTATTCGTTTCGTTATGTAGGCTGGGCAGGTGGCGGAGGGGACAGACAGAGGCAGGGAGGGCAAGCAAACCGTAAAACTGCAAGCTGATCCAGTATGGGGAGGGGCCAGTTGGCGGGGATGCATGACAAGCTGAGCTGGTGGGCAGAAGAGGCTGCAGGCCACTCAACATTTGAAAACAGGCCGCATTCTGCCCCCGGGCCTGACTTTGTACATGCCTGTCCTACTCGGTCTTCACACATTTTTACCCAAATGCTGCTTAAGCCATTTCCTGTCCACTTTGTATGTGGCAACTAATTATCATCCTAAAATAAATTTTCAATAACCAGACCTTCCCCCTCACCCTTAGCTCTCCAACCCCAATTAAGGCAGTGGTGTCTTTAACACTAGCAAGACAATGCAGCCGGGGGGGGGGGGGCCGGGGAGAGAGAGACAGAAAGGACCTGAGAATACTGCCACAAAACAAATGAGTCTTTATTTAAGAGCAAGATTCTAAGCAGGTTTCTGTGCAGCTAACTGAAGCAATGAGACATTTAATTGTGCTGCCTCAGGAAACCAACCAGAAAGTTAATGGCACACACTTTTAGTATTGGGAAATGCTTGCCTTAAAATGAATCCAAATAGGTTTACAATCCCGGGCCTGGTTAACAGGAGTCAATAGGGAGAATAAAAACACTACATTTCTTTTAGTGGAAAAAAAAATCAGCTGCTATACTAGTTATTTGGAAGTACCAGGTTTTATCAGTAGTATTCTTGATTTCCAGTAAGGTATGTACTACAAGCTCCTCTGCTCTCAGCATCATTTTTGCATTGTATACCGAAACAAGGATGGACTAGGAAGGGTGATATTACAATACCCCTGACATTGCCACCCAGTAATGAAGGACACAGGTAATGAAGGAGTCTGGAAGTTAAGTCATGGAAACTGGACTCCTTTTCTTGTGAGATCGAAATGTTTCACTAATCATCCAAAGAGCTTGGTAAGTCTGGGGAAGTTGGTGTGAAGCTTCCAATTTATAATTCACCTTAGTTTCAGGCAGCCCTGGTCTGAACAGGCACATCAGATATACAATCAGGGCTGTGGAGTCGGTAGATAAATGTTTCGACTCCGACTCCTAAGTTTTTTTGTACTTCCGACTCCGACTCCGACTCTGACTCCCCGACTCCGACTCCTCTGTATTAATATGCAAATGTATTTTATACATTCCTTGAAGGAAAGAAAGGCAACATACATGTCATCACCACAGGACTACTGGCTGGGAAGCCGACAGTCTACTGTATTGAACAGTTTAAGCAAAAGACAAACACAATGAAAACAACAGTTTTATTAATTTTTTTCATTAATTAATCAAGTGGCTGGATAGTAGCAGCAGGCATAAACATCAGGAACAGGAACTTTACCAGTTCAAAAATACAAACCACATTATTTGGTTGTTTTAGAGCAAAAACAAAGGTTATCTATATGAACCAAAAACAAAATCTGTAAAACCTAGAAATGGTTTATATTAATCTTGAAATGTAGCTATAGTATAAGTATTGCCGCTCCTAATTGTGTGTTGCGTGCCACATAGCGAAACACATGAAAAGCATGCTTCTTCACGGTCACTTAACATGTTCATTTTGCCGTTACGTGAGGCACTGCATGCATTGGTCTTTATTCTTACAGTAGAGAAGTCATTAACTATAACTTTTTGTGAATTGGGACATTTAAACTTGCTTTTTAAAAAAAATTCCAATCTAAATTTATTAGGAGTCGGAGTAAGAGTTGGTGCATTGTTTGCCGACTCCGACTCCAGGTACCCAAAATTTCCTCCGACTCCAACTCCACAGCCCTGTATACAATGACCTGGGGTCAGCCAAAGTCCTACTTATGCAATCCTTCCCAGCACCCAGTAAGTATGGGTCATTAGCTGTGGCCTTGCTGATGGAGGTGTGAAGTCGATCTCATTTGTCAGAGGATCGATGAAAGGGCAGCTTGATAAATGGTAGACAAATAGTGCTTAAGTCCCCCACCCCATTGAGAGCGGTGTTCGATACGCACATGAATGGCTTGGCTTCCCTGACCCTTCTCTCGAACCACCTATCTTCTAATAATTGTACATCCTCGTCTTTGAATGAGTGCCCTTTGTCCCTCAAATGAAGATGCATCACTGAGCTGGGCTATCCTGTTTAGTGGCTATTTGGTTTTTCCCATGTATAGCTTTGCACACTCCTCACTGCACTGAGCTGTATATACTACATTGTTCCACTATTGATATCTCTGGTCTTTTGGGTGGACGAGTCTCTGTCTTAGTGTGTTTGTGGGTGTGAAGTAAACGGGTATCTATCTGGTGTTTGCCAAAAAAAAAAAAAAAATCCTTTTAAAGCTTTTCAGCTGCACCCAATGAAAGGGGTGTTCATGTGAATAACTTGATGCCTGATCCACAGCAACAAGAGTTGCTGACAGGATGTTGGCGCCATGCCATTTCTTTTCACTGCCACAGCTGTTCATGTACTTTCTGTAGAGCTGCTGAGTGGGCACAGGCCTCCAGCCACATTATGCAATGCACAGCGACAGCATACAGAAGGCTTCCGAATACCCAGCCCTCCGGATGGAACGTAGAGCCTTCAAAATGTTGCCGGACCCTCACCACACCACTGGCTATTGCTCACTCAGGCTGATAGGTCTTACAGTCTCTAAGGGCAAACATCCCTAGTCAGCTTGTACTAATTTTTTCACATTACCTCTGAAGATCTGAACAACCCATCTTCTTGGAAGAATATTTCTGTTCCTCTAAAATTACACACACGCTTGTGCAGTTCGAATATTCAAAAGACATAATGACAGCGATTTCGCATTCCCAAAATAAAGGATGACCCGTAAAAGCATTTTCTGAAGAGGGTGAGACATCCTACCTACCAATATTAACATACACACTCAGAAAAAGATCAGTTTACATCACAATTTAAATAAATCGTCATTGATTTAAATCATTAAAAATTCATTTTTTAAATTCAAATTTGTTATTTAAATCTATTTGATTTAAATCAAACCAATCCTGTTATATCAACTGTTAATACTTTTATATCTAGGTGTCCTCTCATAAGAATTTTGTTGTAGTACATGATACACATAGTTAAGTGCTTGCCCTCTACCCAAGGAAATTAGGCCTAGCATAAACATAGATCTGTGCAGGAAATGTCGCCATAGAAATAAATTCTCATACAGCTTCTGAACTTCTTCATGCTTAAAGTTAAAGCCCCCCCCCCCCCGTATATGCATGCTAGTCATGTCCGACTCTAGGGGCAGTGCTAATCTCTGTTTTTTAAGCCAAACAGCTACTATTGTGCAAATCCATGGCCATGTGGCTGGCATGGCTGAATGCATTTCTGCGCATAGAACACTGTTTACCTTCCCACTTTTTACGGCGGTAACTATTTATCTACTGGCATTTCGTTGCTTTTGAACTGCTAGGTTGGCAGGAGGTGGGGTTAAAAGCGAGAGCTCACTCTGCTGCGTGGCACCCGGGATTCGAACCGCCGAGCTGCCAACTTTGCAGCCTACAGTTTCAGCACTCTAGCCCGCTGAGCCACCACGCCTCATGCTTCTGTTCGTGCTTACCTATGTTGAAATTACCAATCTTCATGCTAACCTACACTGAAATTACTTACACTGACTGGACTCCTCTAGGGAAGAATTATGTGCACCTACTTACAGTATGCATGACAGAAGCGAACCTTTCCCTTGCTATTTCTATTTTTAAGCCTGATCACAATACAGAATAAACTAAAGTTCTAAGTTAAGTCTTCCCATGTTTCAGACCAAAAGCATGGCACCTGAAAGACCACAATTCTACCCTTCTTAGATGGATATCCCACAGACAGGAAACATGTTACTTCAGTTCTGTCTAAGTATGTTAAGGTTCAACAGCAAAACACAAGGGGAAGGTGCAGGAAGTAAAGTTCAGGAGAGGGAATTCTATTCCTAATCTCAAAAAGGCACTTTCATTAAGCCAGAGGTAGGCAAAATGCAGCCTTCTGGAGTTTGCCAGGCTGCAGCATCTAGTCAGCAATGCGGAGACACTCAGGACAAATATTGGGCGAGTTGCAATTTTGCAATGTATGGGCAGGGAGAGGGGGCACACCTTATCCTAATGCCTCTGTTTCGTTCAACAGGTTAAGGCTTTAGACACATTTCCAAATTACCGGAGCTACCAGCAAGTCTGTTGACTTACCACCAGGTCCGTAAGGGAACTTGACATGAAACACGCACTGCAGCTCATTTTGCAACAATGGATTTCGAGACTGATATGATTAATTTTGGTTTCAAAAGACGGGTTGCTTAGAACTCAACACAAGTTTCAGTTACACTGGGTAACTAGTCAATACTAAGGGATGAATCCAGAGCTATTAGATGTGCCAGCACACTAATGTGTCAGTGGCTTGCCTGGTTTCTCTGCAAAATTTTGGACTCCAAGCCTCAACATCCCTGGCCAGCAGCTTTGCACACTGTGGCCGATGGGAGCTATAGTCCAAAACAGCTCAAGCCCTTAATGCAGTAGTTAGCAATAAGATAATGACTTAGAAAGTACAACAATCCTAGACCTGCAGAGCTGCTAATTCCCTAGAGGATAGGATGAAAATCCAAAAAGACCTTGACAGACTAGAATGCTGGGCCAAAGCTAACAGAATGGATTTCAACCGATGGAAATGTAGGGAACTACAGTTAGGTAAAAAAAAATGAATTGCACAAATATAAGATGGGGGATACATGGCTGGAGAACAGTACCTGTGAAAGGGATCTGGGAGTCTTGGTGGACCACAAATTGAACATGAGTCAGCAGTGTGATGCGGCGGCCAGGAAAGCCAATGCAATTCTTGGTTGTATCAACAGAACCATAGTGTCTAGATCAAGGGAAGTGATAGTACCACTCTATTTTGCTCTTGTCAGACCCCACCTGGAGTACTGTGTCCAGTTCTGTGCGCCTCAATTTAAAAAGGATGTTGACAACCTCAAGTGGGTGCAGAGGAGGGCTACCAGGATGGTTGAGGGTCTGGAGGAAATGTCTTATGAGGAACGGCTTAGGGAACTGGGAATGTTTAGCCTTTCAAAAAGAAGACTGAGAGGGGATATGATAGCTATGTTTAAATATTTGAAAGGATGTCATCTTGAAGAGGGAACAGGTTTGTTTTCCATGGCTTCAGAGACTAGTACTCGGGGCAATGGTTTCAAACTACAGGAAAAGAGATTCCATTTAAACATTAGGAAGAACGTCATGACAGTTAGAGCTATTCGGCAGTGGAATATGCTGCCGCGGAGGGTGGTGGAGTCTCCTTCTTTGGAGGTTTTTAAGCAGAGGCTAGGTGGCCATCTGTCGGGAGTCCTATGATGGGGGTTCCTGTAAGGCAGGGGGTTGGACTAGATGACCCTTGAGGTCTCTTCCAACTCTATGATTCTATGATTCTATGGCTCTTTTTGTTGCACCCATGTCAAGGAAGCCCAGTGGGGAATTGAACTCCCAACCATTGGCTCCGCAGTCAGATGCCTAAACCACTGAGCCATTCAGCAGTTAGCGAAGGACGGCAGAAATATAGCAGAAAGGCCAGCAAGTCTGTTTGAAACCCATCCCATCAAAGACATTAAAAATGCAGGAGAGAAACTGATGTAACAAGTCGTACATTATTTACTTGTTGACAAAAAATAAATAAACCAGCCACTACTAAGAGTCGGAACTGTAACAGTGTAACTGGGTCTCAGTTATCCCAAAGACAATACACACACACACACAAACACACATATATACAAACACAGAAGCCATACATCATAAGGTTATTTTATCCTGACACAATCTCCATTAGATACATCCCATTCATGTGGTTACATGAGAGATACAAAATGGCCAGTGAAGCATAGCTGTTTTTGAAGTGACAATCAATGCACATTTAACCTTTTCTCCCTAAGCTGAAAAAGACACAATGATGGCCTGTTGACATTTATTTTGAAACCAAAAGATACATTGGCATAACCTAAAACAAACAGAGGTGTGTAGGTCAAACACTTTGAGAGAGAGAGGCCTGTTTGAAAAGCAGTGGAAATGGAAATATTTAGTGACTCATTAACACAACCTACAGATTTATCCTGCAAATTATATTGGAGCTCTATACTATTTTCAGCTTCAACAAGAACAAAGCCTAAAAAGAACATAATAGTTTTCAAGCAAAACCTGTCCAGGAGCTTCCAGTCTTTGCACATAATTGGAACACAATGAGCAGCAAAGCCAGGAGAGGAGCGAACTTGGTAACCTCTGTACACTGCAGCATCCACTGTCACACACATCGCTCTCAAGGACTGTCACCACACAAGCCATAAACATGCTTTATGGCTCTATGTGCACACTCCAGAGTGCCTCCCCTTGCGCTCCCCAGCCATTGTCATTTAACCCTTGCCTGAACTGCACAAAACATCCGAGGGACTTCCTGGCAGTAACCTACGCCAAGCTGGTGTCCTCTTAAAGCCCCCCTCCCCTTAATTTCAGGGCCCAATGGCTCTCATGGGTGCCTCCAGTAGCCCTAGTTACAACCCAGACAAAAACTTGGAAGACTCATCCCAACAAGCTCCAATGTAATTCCCCACAATGCAAAAAGGTGTATCTCCAGGATGGGAAAACTCTGCCTTTGGTCTACAATCACGTAGCCACAGATAATCACATAGAACAATGTTTCTCTGCATTCTACCTGCCCCAGAATTTCAGCAGGAGTCCAGCCAATCGCAACTTTCCAGGGAGCCATATAAGCAAGCGTACTCATCATGTTTTCTGACGGGTTCTAGAACAGGCACCTTATCATGCCTCCCTGGATTTCCAGGGAGTATGAAGTTATTCCAGCCACCAGAAAAATCCATGGGAGATTCTGTGGAACCCAGGAAATAGAACAGAGGCACCCTGATCTACTTATGTGGGGGAAAGGAGGCTGTTTTACATATGCCAGTTTAGTAGAAAGATTGTCAGGTTTAGAAGGCATCTCCAAGATCGCAAGTCCTGCAGGGGCAAGATGCCTGCTCCAGCAGGGTGCCCAGCCTCAGCTTAAAAACTTTTAACAAATGAGTCACTGGCTAGTTGATGTATATATGCTGCCTTCAGTACAAACGGCCAAATCCTGGCTGCACTTTTGCAAAAGAAACACTTGTTACCTTTCAAGAGCTCTCCTTCCTCAGTTAATGTAAGTGTGCAAAATCTCAGTTGTACCGGAACTAGGAGTGTGCACAAATGATGCGATCACATACCCATAACCCAATGGGAGACCCTCTCAGATATGAGTCTATTCCAGAGAACATAATCATAAACATACTTTGGACCAGGCACCCTTGGAATGCCAAGACATGCCTCTCCAAAGATGGATCATTCTCACTGCTGTCTCTGACACCGGAATCTCATTCCATCACAGCTGAAAGGCCCTGGGTTGTCAACTCATTCTCAAGAGTATGGGAGGCAAAACAAAAAACACCCTTGGATGCAACCCCAACGGAGGTGAGCAAACAAAGGCATTCCTCTCAAGCAGCCAGACAAAAGATCTCCACAGAATGTCGGCACTCCACGGTGGCTCCTTGAAGCAAGCCTCAGAAGAGGAAAAACCGTATGTGTGCATCACAAGCCCCCCAAGCCCTCCTACTGACCTGCACGGAGCCCCGTCTGTCTATCCAAGATCACACTCAGCTGCTCAAAGACAAGACCCACCGTTCGCCACGGGGCTTACTCCCAGGAAACCAGGCTCAGGGCTGCAAGCGGGCCGTCTCCGTTCTAGGAGACACATTTCCAAGGCCGTTCCCTTCCACCGTCCCCTCCCCGCGCAAGGTTCTCCCCTCCCCGTGGGAAACCAGCCGCAGCCGTCCTTCTGCTGCACAGCCGGGCCCCCTGAGCACGTTTACACGCATAGAAGCCCATTGGGTTACCAAGATCCGGGCTGCGGTGGAAGCACCCCTTTCCGATCCCCCTTTCCTCTTTCGCCCGGGAAGCACGTGTGCAGGATGGGAGCCCCACCGCGTTGGCCTCTTCCTTCCACCGCGCTCCCTCTCCAGCAACGCGTGCGGGGGAAAGAGGGAGAATCGGAGCCGCCGCCTCCTCGGAGTCTCGCCTCCTCCTGCCCTCCGCCCTCCTCCTTTGCAAGCATTTACTCGCAAGTAAACCAGCCAGCCCACCCCGGGGCTGGGACTCGTGGGGCTGCACCCCACTCAACGACACCCCACCCCCACCGCTGGCTCGAGTGTTACCCGGGCGATCGCTCGCTTGGCACACAAAACGCCCGCCACCACTCGGCGCCCCCCACCCCACCCCCGGCCTCGGGATGGAGGGAAGGGGGCTCGCCTGGCCTCCGCCGGCGCGTCGCTGAGGAGGAAGCGCGCGGGGGAAGGAGCGCGTCTCCATCCCGCCCACCGGCCCCCATTTGCAGCCGGGGATGCAGGTCGAGGCCGCCCTCCATTCCCACGCGGCGCCACCTCCGTGTCTGCGCGCCGGTGGGGAGCATCCAAGGCCGTCGCCGCCGCCGCCCCCCATTCCTCGGCCGGAGGCATCTTCTCTCCCCCCCCCTCCTCCTCCTCGCCCACCCACCACCACCACCACCACCACCACCTCCGATCCCCCTTACCTCCTCTCGCTCCGCGGCGCTGCCTGCTTAGCGGGCCCCCCTTTCGTCTCCGGCCTCCGCTCGCCTCTCCAAGCGCGCGGGCGCACGCACAACCGCACCCCCGGCCGCCTCCTTCGCCGTCGGGCTCAACGGGCTCGCCTCCTCCGCTGGGCGGCCGCCTCCGAGCCGCCGCTCGTCTCTGCGCGCTTCATCCTCCGCCCTCGCCCGGGCGGCCCTTTGCTTCGCCGGCAGGCAGGCGCGGGCAGCGCGCACGCCGAGAGCCGGAGCGCGGGGGCTCGCCGGCGGGCGCCCAACAAAAGCCGGCCGGGAAGGAGGGAAGGACGGAGGGAGGGGCGCGGAGGGAGGCGGGGAGGAAGCCCAGGAGGGGCCGGAGCGAGGAGGCAAAAATGAAGGAAACGGAGGAGGAGGAGGAGGAGGAGGAGGAAGGGCGCCGCCGCCGCGCGTCTCTCTTCCCTTCTCTTTTCTCTCCCTTCTGCGCCCCTCTTTAAGAGTCGACTCGCGGCCTCCTTCCTTCCCCAGGTGCCTCCCGGTGGAAAGAGCCAAGCGGGCAGGGAGAGAGAGAAAGGGAGGAGCTTCCAAGCTCCGAACCACAGCCGTTTGGGCAAGCCAAGCCGCAACGAGGCGAGCGGGGCGCCGGGCCCATGCGCGCTAACCAAGCTCCTCCCCGGTGGCCGCGAGGACGGGAGGGGGGGGAGCGCAAACGAGGGGGAGGCGAGCGGACGGGCTGGCTCGGTGGGAAGAGGAGAGAGAGAGAGAGAGAGAGAGAGAGAAGAGGAGGAGGATGAGAAAGCTCTTTCTCCCTTCCCAAGGAGGGAGACCCACAGCAGACGCTGAAACTGACCAGGGACATGGCAACCCATCCCAAGGCTAGTCAATAGCGTCACTAGTCAGTTTCAGGGCTTGCTTTGAGTCTCCCTCACTGATAAACCCAGTCAATAATTCCTCTGGTCAGTTTCAGCCCCTGCTCCCCATCTCCTTCTCTGTTCCCCATATGTGTGCATAGAGGAAGCTGTACACATTTTCTATCTGTTATTCTGTTATAGTGCTATACCAGACTGCAAGTAGTAGTAGTAGTAGTAGTAGTAGTAGTAGTAGTAGTAGTAGTAGTAGTAGTAGTAGTAGTAGTAGTAGTAGTAGTAGTAGTAGTAGTAGTAGTGATGACCAACAAGACACAGCAATTGGACTCATGAGACACAGCCAATGTGCCCACCTTCACTCCCTGCCTGGCGAGTAGTGAAGGAGATTTCAAACACAAAAGGTTTCTACCCTAACCAGTAGATCTTCTATGGACCTGAACAAAAACTGAAGTTGGTAACAGATCTCCCATGTCACACATAGCTGAAGATGATGGCTTAATAATCCATTATTCAGCACAGTCTCATGATTAGCCTCAGTAAATAAATAACATGTGCATGGTTTTACTTCGCAGATAGGCTTGGAGTACTAAGAAACAATTTCACTGTGAATCACATTCTTAGTTGAGATCCTATTGAAAGCAGGATGTGCCCTAAAGCCATTTATTTCTGCACAGTATTAGGCTGCTGCTCCCAATTAAAGTTCACTAGGATTGCAGTCTGATGCTAAGCATTTTTATTTGGAGTCCAGTAAGTCCAGTAAGAGGGTCATGGTCGCTCAGCGGGCTAGAGCACTGAAACTGTCAGCTGTAAAGTTGGTAGCTCAGCAGTTTGAATCCTACGTGCCATGCAGTGGAGCGAGCTCCCACTGTTCACCCCAGCTCCTGCCAACCTAGCAGTTTGAAAGCATGTAAATGTTTCTTAAATTGTCAAGAAATAATGAAATATCCAGAACAAGTGTTCTGTCATCTCAGGTTGCACATCAATTATATATAATTCAGTGTCCATATGATGTCCATATAATTTCATCTTAATATTCCATTCATGAATAGACCATGTTCCCAAGAATCTCAGCTGCCTCCTCTTCTTTTGTAATATCCTGGCTTACCACTGGATCTGTGGCTCCAGAAACTTTGGCTTGACATTTTATGTACGTTTTGTCAGTTCCAATAAAATTGCTGCCTATATGTGCCATTGGCATCCTTTGTTTGGTTTTTGAAACAAGGTAGCATTTTGGTCTTTTTTTTTCTTTTTTCTTTTTTGGCTTGGGTGTGGTGGCTCAGTGGACTAAGGCTCCAAAAACTGTTGACTGCAAAGTTGGCAGTTGGGTGGTTCAAATCCCAGGTGCCATGCAGTGGAGCAAGCTGCCGCTGTTAATCCCAGCTCCTGCCAACCTAGCAGTTTGAAAGCATGCAAATACAAGTAGATAGATAGGTACCATTGGAAAAAGCAGGAAGGTAAAGAGTGTTCAGTGTCCAGATATTCAGCCATGTTGGCCATGTGGCCACAGACTTGCACATCACTGGCTCTTTGGCTTAAAAATGGAGATGAGTGCCATCCCTAGAGTCGAACACAGCTAGCACACATGTGCGGGGGAAACCTTTACCTTTTTAAGTCTAACTGAACAATCTCCCATGTAAAGCCACTTACATTCCTTTCAACTGATCATGATTTTGAAGCCTCCAAAACACCCGGGGCTTTTTAAAATAAACTAAAGTCTGTTATGCTGAAGTGTTTTTCTCAAGCTCGTGATTTCTAAATACAGAAAGAATGTATGCAAGCAGCCCCCATAAAATCCCCTTCTAAACAGAATTAAATATCAGAGAATGGAAACTTGAAAGAGAATGGTGTGCAGCCAGTTAAGAGGGCAGTTACGGTGTCTTTAACTCCATGATTGAGGTATCTCCCCTGCCAGGTAAGTATCTATGTGAAAGCATTGAGAAACGTAATGATGAGCTGATGGTATACATAAAGAATAATAAAATCCTATTATTTTGCTATCTACATTCTTGGGTACTCTTCTAGATTTTGTCCTGCACATACTAAGGTGACTTCTGTAGCATTAACATGCTTAGCCATGACCCTTTCACAGGCTATTGACAAACACTGCTTCTAATTTTTCTCTTTTGCTGCCGCCAACTAGCTTTGTTAGTAAATTAAAGCCTTCATATTGTTTTCAAGTTGAATAAAAACAAAAGAAGTTTATTTATTACAAAGTAACATCAAAATCGTTAAGGGTAACATGTCTAAGTACAAACAAAAAGAAAAGTTCAAACCCGCTTAGTTACAGATAAAGTTGAATATATGCACACCCAGTTCCTAAGTTTACAAACACTAGACACTCAGTTTTCCTCATAGACACTCTTAAAAACACCCTATCTCTCCTCTCTCTGTATTTTATCCATCATTGTAGGTCCCAGTCTATTCCTATCTGGTTCTCTCAGACTCTATCAGATTCCCTATCTGACTAAATCAGCCTTATATCCCCTTAGGCCACTAGCCCAGACTCTCTCATTGGTCTACAAACCACCAATCAGTACAGACTTTTCATGAATTGTTCATTACAACAGGTAAAAGCTACAACTTCCACCTGCTTGGCGTAGAGCTTAAAGCAGTGTCACTATGGTACAAGGTAAGGTAAATGCCCCCCCCGCACATTCGTGCTAGTCATGTCCGACTCTAGGGGTGGTGCTGATCTCTGTATTCAAGCCGAAGAGCCAGTGTTGTGCAAGTCCACAGCCACGTGGCCAGCATGGCTGCAAGGAAATACTGTTTTACCTTCCCACTTTTTACGGCGGTACCTATATATCTACTTGCATTTATATGCTTTCAAACTCTTAGGGTGGTAGGAGCTGGGGTTATCAGCGGGAGCTCGCTCCACTGTGTGGCACCCGGGACTCAAACCGCTTAGCTGCTGACTTTGCAGCTGACAGTTTTTGGAGCCTTAGTCTGCTGAGCCACTACGCTAGAACCTGAGTTCAAATCCCCACTCTGCCTCTAAACTCATGGAGTAACCATGTTTCAGCATGACTTTTCCCACAGTTGTTGTGAGTATGAAGAGGGGTGAAGAAGAACCACATGAATTGCCTTGAGTTCTTTAGATGAAAGGGGTGGTATAGATACAACGAAGAGATAAGAATACTTCTTGCCATAGCCAAGCATATTTGAAATAAGTAGGTAGAGGGAAATGAATTGTTAGGAAAGAAAAGAGTCAAGCCGGTGTCCTTCTGATGCAGTAAATTGCATCTCCAATATACTACACGTTCATGTGATGATTAGTGCCCAGGCAGAGATATCTATATAAATTAAATGCAGATTAATTCTCTTTGATAGCCTCTCCATCAAGGAGAAAGATGACAAGATAAACTCCCTATGGAGAACATAGTTCAGGATGGTTGGAACCATCCAGGTTTTGTACTTCTGCTGAATTCTTTTGTACCAGAAGGATTTGAACTCATGTGCCCACCTGTGGCTAGATGATCCACAGGCAAGACATAGCATTGGTTTTAGAAGAGGCAGTCTGGGCAAGCGAATCAGGCAAAAACAGAAGAAAAATTAAAAAAAACAAGACAGAAACCCTGGTGGCATCTTAAAGACGATCTGCTGTGTCCTGATGCATGCTTCTGTGGGCAAGCCCACTTCCTCATGACTTTATTATTTCGCCAATCGCCAAGACATATTGACCACAAAGGAGAAAACCAGCTATAGAGACCACACTTGGATGCAGCGGAAGGAAGCAACCAAGTAACCACAGTGTGATTATAGCTGTATGATTTGGCTCCGTAGAGGCATGTTTTCCTTAATGGGTGGGGGCATCATAGGCTGCTGAAAGCCCTGCAGTCCAAATTCTCATTCCTTCTCATTGCCTTCGGTCCTCCTGGTTTCAAATCTAAGATGCAGCCTTCAGAAAGTAATTTTCTCTCAGCAGTGATTCACAGGCACATGAATCCAACATCCAAGGGAGTCCAAGCTGCATCTCCTTGAGAAATCCTTGGGACAGGGGAAGGTCACTGGGCTTGTGTCGTGGGAAACGGGAACTCCTTCCCCAACACACTGTTGTTGTTCAAATGATTAGTCACCTCAAGAAAGGTTCCCTTTGAACTTGCCAAGATTTTTAGACATTTGCAAATCTTTGATTTTTCAACTGGGACATGCATGGGTGGGGGTGGGGGGCACTGAAATGACTATACATGTATATCCCTTGAGCATGTTATTAGAATTGAAGCTCCCTTAAGATACAGAAGTCATCTGTTTATCAAGCCTGTACATGTTACACATTTCAAAATTGCCTTTGTCTTGGGACTAGAGATGAGCAAGAAGCACAAAATTTGTGTTTTGTCTCGTTTTGGCCCCGTTTCATTTCATTTGGTTTCAAATTATGAAACTAAACACAAACCATTTCGTAACTCTAAAAAATGGCTCCCCTGGATCCTAGAGGCACGGAATTTGAACCCAGGGGAGCCATTTCACATAGTAACAAATCGGTTCATTTAAAACAAAACAAAAAAGCCATTTTGTTTCATTTTGTTACAAAATGCTGCCTGGAGTTTCGTAACTTTGTGAAACAATTTGTAAGCTTACAAAATGACGAAACAGCATTTTGCTGTTGGTAAGGTGCCCATCCCTACTTGTGACAGATTTTAGAAATGTGAATATAGGTTTCATTGACAAACCGGGCCACTCACCTGGCCCAGTTTGGTAGCTTCCAGCAGCTCCTCGACTGCTCTTCGACTCCTGGCCATAGATCAGGCTTCTCTGGCCCAACCTCCTGGCCAATCTCTCACTTAGACAAAAAGGTGGGGCAGAAAAGTCTGTGCTCTAGCCAGGAGTGGAAGACGAGTTGCAGAGCTTTCAGAAACTGGCAAACTGACCTGGGCGAATGGCTAGATTGGCTGAGGGAGCAGGCGGATGAGCAGTAGCATCTGTGCTGCTACCTTTACAGACCAGGATGAACTGGTTCGTGCCCATCTCTAATCATCAGTCAGGTACAACAGAGCATAATGAGTTGGTAAGGATGAGAAGAACAACCAAGGTTTGTATACAGTAATCCCCCATTTATCGTGGGGATTAAGGACACCACCCAATGTGTGATAAAGGGAAATCTGCATTATTCCGATGCTGAGTTGGTTCAGGACTGGGGGAGTGGCTGTTTGGGGCTTCCTGCACTTACCCCAGGCCTGATGCTGCACGGAGCAGGCCTCCAAGAGGCTTCCTACTTCCTAGGCCTGTTAGAGGCCCCAGAAGTGATTTCCACTGAACCAGAAACCACTGCTGGGGCCTCTGACAGGCATGGGAAGCCTGTCGGAGGCCTGTTCGGGGCAGCACCAGGCCTGGGGTAAGTGTAGGAAGCCCCAAACAGGCCCATCCAGCTTGCCCCAAGAGCCCTTGCCTTCATATACTGCGGTCCCACAATATACCGGGACTGCAGTATATGAACCACAATACAGCGGGGGGTGACTGTACCTAGCAGTATGGGTGTTGATCTGCTTTTTGGATTGGGTTTGTAAAGATTTGCTGGATCTGTTTGGAAAACTGGGCTATGATCCTGTTTTTTCTTTTCTTTTCCAAAATGGTCAGTATAATATTATTACTTTTTTTTGTGCTTGCAGAAGTCTTGTACTTGAAACTTTTCTCCCCACTCCAACCCCATTAAAGCTCTGTTCAAGCTGTTCTATTGCAGTGTTCCCTTGTTCTCACCATGCTTCTAAATAACTTGAACTCTACTTCGGTCTGTGCCATTGCATCACTCTGTGAGATCAGCCTCAGATCAATAAGTGACTGCTTGTGCCTGTTGCAAATTATGGAACCATTGATCTCCAGTAATTTGCTACATTGTGTCACAGCTGCAATTAAGCATCAATATATCCAAAGAGCCCTGCTGCCTAGCAATAAAACATCAGCCTAATAATGCCTCCCTAAATCCTTGAATTTTCATACCAAGTTGTTTTCTTTTTCTCAAATGTTTTCATGCAAAGAAAAGATTGGTGGAGGAGAGAATCTGTGGACTGTACTGAAAGATTCAGCCGGACAGTACAGATACCTATCAATGTCTTAGCGATGCTGCACTCAGTTAATCCAGGCACAGATGCATAGCGGTAGCTAGCTTTTGGAACATCAGGAAGGACTTCAATGTGTTTTGAGATGCTACATTTGATTGACCTGATTGGGTGTGAAAGGAAGGTGGTTTTTGTAATGTACATAATGCTCAAGGCAAAACAACCGGAATGCACACACAGAAAAACCTTTTAGATATTAGAAACTGTGTGTCTGTACATATACAATGGTACCTTGTATAAAGGAATTATTTCGTTCCAAATGAAATTCTGTTAAGCAAATTTTCCTTTGTACAAATTTCCCATAGGAATGCATTGAAAAAGGAGTAATCCCTAATCGCGACCATTTTTATGTTGTATGGATTCACCCCATAGGCGATTCTGTTAATCAAATTTCCCCTCTTTCCGGAATTTTTTATGTTGTACAGATTATATGTTATACAAACCATTTGAGGGTCCACTGTATATAAAGTAGGAGCATCTTCTTTTCATATCAGTAGGACTTACAAGAAAGTATGCCTGGGATTGAAACACAGGGTTTTTAATTGCATGTATGAGCTCAATCCAGAACACACTTATCCACTTCCTGTTGTTTTGTTTCCCTTCACTCTGGCAAAGCCCACTCCCCCCACCCCCACATTGCTTCTCTCTCTCTCTGTCTCCCTGCCACAGACTCTGCAAATAGGTCACCCGTATGTGTGCAGGGTGTGGGTGAGGGGACTAAGCACACAAGGGAGCCTTGAAATATGAATGATAATCTAGGGCAGTGTTGGCGAACCTGTGGCACGGGTGCCAAAGGTGGCACTCAGAGCCCTTTCGGTGGGCATCTGACATCGCCCCTTCACAGCCACCGGTATTCAGGTTAAATCGCTGTGATACCATGGGAAATCAGGCTCCAAAACATTTATTACATTAAGAG
>JAHTLZ010000327.1:8452221-8486716 GCA_023846285.1 Phrynocephalus versicolor | reverse complement strand
TCTTAATGTAATAAATGTTTTGGAGCCTGATTTCCCATGGTATCAGCTGTATTGGCATTTTGCAAAAAAATTAGCGGGTTTTGAATTGCATTTTGGGCACTTGGTCTCTAGAAGGTTCACCATCACTGATCTAGGGCTTCCCCCTGCTACACACACACACACACACACACACACACACACACACACACACACACACACACACACACACACACACACACCTTCTCCAGTACGGAAATGTGCCAGATCCAATTTTTGAACACACACACCACACACACACACACACACACACACACACACACACCTTCTCCAGTACGGAAATGTGCCAGATCCAATTTTTGAAAGACTACATTAAGGAGGATGCATGGGAATACTATGTGGAGACGCAATCGCCTTTGACAGTATTTATTGCAAACTGTGCATGGCAAGGTTATTCCATTTGCATTTTTTTGTTCCAGAGTCCAGCTTTCATGACTCCAAAGCTTTTTAGGCCAATCACAGACTGCACCCCCCCTTTTTTTCCCCATCGAAGTCTTCAGTAGGAGGAAGCATGAAACGAGGGAGCCAAAAGTGGGTCTCCGACCTCTGCCGCTTGACCTTTCCTGACCCAGAATGTCTTGACAGGGATTTAAAAACCCAGCAGAAACAGCCACCTCCCATTGTCAGTCCTGCCCAGACATTGCCAGTCGCACCTACTGTTCTTGTATCTGGTGTTCTGTTGTCACGATGAATGAGACCTGCCACATCCAACACTCTCACCATGGGGTGGAAATTAGACGCAAACTGATGTCTGAAGAATTTAGGTTTCTTTATTTTCCCCCAGTCGCTGTGTACAGCATGATTATTCAGGAAACAGAAGTCATGAAATCCCCTCTCTTTCTTTTTCTCTCTCTCTTCCCCCCTCCTTCCCATAGAAAAATATTTCCCATAGTCTCAGGTCACTTTCTCATGTGCAGTTCTGCTGTTTATGCATGCACAAAATGTGAAGAGTTCAGATGGCGGTAGCAGTGAAAGCACTCAGCAACATCGGTGAGATAATCAAGTTAAATTGGATCAAGAAGATGATGAGAAAAAACTGTGGCAGAAAATTAAGACATTTCTGCAGCTGTTTGTCATCCGTCGGGGCAACTTCTGGTGCACATTTTTTGTTATTTTTTATTTTGTTTTTCGAAAGACAGTTGTTTTACATTGTTAATGTATTATTAAAATTGCAATAAAAGGTTGGGAAGTATACAGCACAACACTACGTATGTCTACCCAAAAGCCAATTTTATTGAATTCAGCGGGTCCCGCTTCCAAAAAATCTCAGTACTGTAGAGAATTGTGATTTTACAACATTAACTTCTATCCAGCATTTCCTGATGATAAGCTTGATCTGATGGATTGGCATTTACTATATCAACATGACCAAAGCGCATCCGATCTTGCCTGATTTCAGATACTAAGCAGGGTCGGCCCTGGTTAGTACTTAGATGGGAGACCACCAGGGAATATCAGGTGCTGTAGGTGCCTGGAGTAGGAACTGGCAAACCACTCCAGTATTCTTGCCAAGAAAACTCTGTGGACATGGGGACATGAAGAGTCGGTCACAACTGTAACAACACAATACACACACATATCAACATGCATAGGATTAAAGTATAAATGGTGTCAGTTTGTTCAAATCTACTATAGATTTGAACAAACAGAAGAGCAGAACTGCACAGGAGAAAATGTTTCCATCACTGAAATATTAAGCAACCTGGCACATAAAGTGGATTTTAAATAAATCTAGTCATTTTGGGTTATGTAATGGACTGTATAGTCTCTTCTTACCGTAAGCCGCCTTGGGTCATTTTCCAAGGAGAAAGACAGCGTAAAAATACTCAAAAATAAATAAATACAATAAATAAAAGTTACTTCTTTGGAATTCTCCCCCAGATTTCCCAAGCTGGTATTGCCATTTCGTAGCCAGTAGCCTTGGTGACTGAGAGATACTATCGGTTGGACAGAACCACTCTCTTCCTGCTGAAAGGCATAGGCCCATTCCTCAGGAGGATACCCAGAGCTTGAAAAAAAAGTTAATTTATTTATTTGGATCATGAGTTATAAAAATTTCTCAAAGGGTGTGACCACCAGCCATGCTAGCCTGGTCATTCTGAAAGCTCTAAACCAGTGGTTCCCAACCTGGGGGTCGGGACCCCTTTGGGGGTCAAACGACCATTTCACAGGGGTCGCCATGAGCCAGTGAAGAAAAAGTCACAAACAGCTTGGGTCTGGAGGGGTGTGTGTAAAGAATGAGTCACAGCTTCATATGTTGGAGGGGATGTCAGTCAATGACACCGGAGGCTGCAATTGGCTGAGGGTGCCCGTAGAGGCACCTGCAACAGTGGTCTGCCAAAGGGAGATTGTGGCCTCTTCCAAGCAGGGCAGGGGGTCACCACAATATGAGGAACTGTATTTAAAGGATCATGGCATTAGGAAAGTTGGGAAACACTGCTCTAAACCAAACAAACTGGCTTTTACAAACTCAGGGAATAAACACATCAAGAGTGGCTTGATTGCAAAAGGAAATTTGCAGAATAACCGAATCTTTGGGTGGATCTTTTCCCAGTGATATTCAATGCCTCCTTAACATGTGAGTAATCTGAGGCTCTCTATTCTCTCTTATATTATTCAGTGAAATTGATCTCCATGAAAGGAGAGAAAAGGCAGAGCTTGCTTTCAGAGCTATTGTTAACGTTTGCTCATTATTCACAAACAAGCTGGCAAACAGAAAAGACGTGTTATTTGTGTTGTATTATGTTTTCAAGGTTTTTGTATCCTGGACCAAAATCTTTCTCCATCTTGGGTTCAAAATGGAGTAGAGTGACCCCATCCTGTTACACCAGGAAGAGTTTGCTTTGTTAGACCAAGCCTAGGAAATAAAAGAAAATCTAATCTTAACATCTGGGACAGGAAGAAAACAGACGTTAGCTCAAACCTGCAATTAACATGTGAGACACCTTGCTCGATTGCGAAATTATAGCCCAGAGCTAAATATTGCTTTGAGGGGAGAAAATAAATTATATATTCCTTGTTGTGGATAATCATAAACTTTTTTTTAAGTTGTCTGTCTCATTTCACATGCATGGCCTCTGGTTTCCAGAACGGAAGTGAGGATTTCCTTTGCAATAAGCCGTTTTGTCTGATCTCTTGTTTTGATTCTCCCCACTTATCTTTACTTCTCTACATTCCAGATAGTAGAATAAGAATAACAAAAGCATCATATCATCCAATCAGTGCTGGCTGATGGTAAATCTTTCCTGGGTTTCCTATATATAAAATACTCTGAAGTGGTTTACTATTCTCTTTTTCTACAGCCAGGGCAGTAGCCTGCAGCTGGTCTAGAGATGCAAAAGCTGACACTTCTTCTAGGATGCACAATGAGAAACTGGGCTCCCAGCCTCTGACTCTCCAGCTAGATGCCCAATCCTCTAAGCCAGTGGCGGCGAACTTTCAGCACTCCAGATGTTTTGCACTGCAACTCCCAGAATTCCAAGCCTGTATTACCAATGGCAAAGGACTATGGGAGTTGCGGTCCAAAACATGTGGAGTGCCAAAGGTTCACCACCACTGCTATCCAGCCAGCTCACAATCCACACAAGGCAGTGGTAATGCCCAGTATTCTTTGACATAAGCCTATGCGTTGTGTACCTAGAGATTTCTTATATTCCATTTGTTTGTTTTTGAATAACTTTTTGTCATAAGGGGGAATGGAATTCTTTTTTTCTAAAATATGTTCTATATTGTCTGTAATACTCATTAGTGTTTGTCCAATATAGGAAGTAAATTATTTAAAAGCATGAGTGTGAGACACGGCAACAATCTGAGAAACTGGGGAAGAGTTTAAGGTAAGTTTCAGGCGTTCAAAACTCAAATGCCATGTGTGAGCATGTACAACTCAAAGTTTGCTGCCTGTTGGAACAGCAGTAAAACAAGTTAGTGCAACCTTGAAAAACCAAATAAAAATAATTGTGATGTGCAGGATGCTGTTTTTTCTGCTCCTGTTGGAATCAGCAGTTTAAAATGCACCCAGTCTCACCTGATTTCACAGGCTATAAGGTTACCTCAGTTAATTCACACTAATTTCTGCTGACATTAACAGACGTGGGAAGTAGTCTTTGATTGCTGAAAAGTAAGTCCGCAGATATACCAAAAGCTTTCAAAGCTTAATGCTGTAAATCTTGAATCCTAATTGTGAAGGTTGACTCAGCCTTCCAGACTTCCAAGGTCAGTAAAATGAGTACCCCGTTTGCTTGTGGGGGATGGGGAGTGTGCAACCTGCATAACTGAATTGTAAAGTGCCCAGAGTGGGCTTGAAGGGTGAAGGGGTGGCATATAATCAGCACACTTTGCTTTTTGTTTTTTGTTAAGTGCCAAAAAGAGTGTCAAAGACAGTGACAACAGGAACTGAATTTCAGATGGCATTTATCATGTTTCAAGTGCTAAAGTGGAGAGGGAGAAGAACATCCTGAGGTTACTGAGGGAAAAGTGGTCGGTCAATGTAAGATGCAAATTAAAAGAAATATGTTTTCATTCATTACAGAAGGATGAGCATAATAAGCATGAGCCTTTGGGGTGGAAAAGGCAGATGATTTTTGGAGAATTGGGGAAAAGCCTACCCACTTTCCCCCCAAGACTGGTAAGACCTGACAAACGTAGGGCCCTTTCAAACCACCAATCCCTTAGCTTTTGAAAGCAAGGCAAGTTGACAAGAAGGTAGAACTCGTTTGCTTGAAAAAGATCAACTCGGATGTGCAAGCCCTAATGAGCGAGGCTGCTTGAGATCAACTAACGGCCATTGTGTGACTTCTCCAAAAGTCCATTTATATCTTAAAGGAAATCTGCTTGTTTCCATCTATTAGACTGCACACCATCTGGCAAAGATCCTCCAGGGAGTAGCCACAAGTGTCTTATGTCTTATCTTTTATTGTGGGATATAATTCACTGACAGAATGCATGCATTGTATGCAGACATCCAAGGAGAATTTGATGTCATTTTCCTCTGTATTTCTAATGCATAACAAAGGGGATTTTTGCTAGACATCTTAAACCCCCGCAACATGATTCAGCCCTTTTTAAAAGGGATGGGTTTATCCATTGCATTGGCTATTCAAACAAACAAATGGATGATTAAAAATACCAGGTCAATGAGCCATTGCAATTATTGCCCGTGTGAGGCGTTCCCTATAGAGCTTATATGCACCCTCTTACCCACCCCTCCCAGTTTCTAAGAGCAGAGAGCCACTGATACATCAATATGCCCACAAGAATGTCGAGTGAAGTAGAGCATTTGGGACAGCTGTGGCAGGTACAACTTGGGTTCCGCTGAGAGTTTATCATCCACACCCAATGCAGTCAATTGGCGAATTAAAACCGTGTAAGGTTGTCTTCTTAGTATTATGTCCTTCAGTACCTTTTTGAAAGGAGAGATCAAAAATCTAGATAACCAGTGTGCTGAAAGGCAGAGAGAGGGCTTGCAGCCAGCTACAGCTGCACCATATCATAGCCTTCTGCCTGCAGTGTCTATGCCAGTCTTTCCAGTGTCTCTAGATCAGTGATTGCCATCCCAATGTTTGTGGCCTACCAAAGATGCACAAAAGCATTGCAAAAGGGGCCATGTAGTATGGATGGACCCCTCCTAGGGGGAGAGCAAGGGAGAGGTTGTCATGGAGGTGGCCTTCACTTTGGTTCCTGGAAGACCGTAGCTGAAATCCAGTAGCACAAAGTGACACAGCATAGATTGTCATCAGCCACGAGCATTGCTTAAGAATAAAAAGCTTCCGATTCCCCATCCCTCCATCTTCTGTGGAACCCTGTTTGTCCTGTGGGAAAGCTGGCACGGTCTAAAAATACAAAATAAAAAAATAAAAAAATAGAGAAGTCTTGGAGGTGGGGGTGGGCAGGGAGTCTAATGAAAGTGGTTTCGTGGTCAATTTAGAAGTGCATGCATTCACAACCAAGAAGTGTTTTAAAAAATTAGGCTGCTCAATATTTAAGAAAAAAACACATTTTGAATCACAGACTCAGAATAATTGAGCTGGAAGGGGCCTAGAAGGCTACTGAGTTGAAAACACCTGCTCAATGCAGGAATCCATATCAGGGCAGATCTTGTAGATCAGTGATTCTCAACCTGTGGGTCCACAGATGTTCCTGAACTGCAAATCCCAGAAACTCCTTCCAGCACAGCAAGTAGTGGAGGCTTCTGGGAGTTGCAGTCCTGGAACATCTGGGACCTACAGGTTGAGCACCACTGTATAGATGATTGGCCAGGTTTCTCTCAAATGCGTCCGGTGTTTACTGCCTTCTGCAGTAATTTATTCCATTGTTGTACTGCTCTAACAACTAAGGAATTTTGAGGAGCTCCACCAGGGCAAGATCTTGTATAGAACTAGTGGGTCTTGCTTGCTCATTCAAAAGCCAATTCCCCGAGATGCTGTGTCAGAAGAGGAATAGCCCATTACTTCTGAGGAAATGGGTTACAGTCCTTCATATCTTAAAGCCAATGAAAGCTGTCATTAAGATGCCACCAGATAGTTGTTTTGCTGCAGCAGGCTATCATGGCTACTATCCTTGAAATTTTAACAGCACATTATTGGTAGGAATATCCTGAAGAGTGTGACAGATGTTGTCCTCATCTGTCCAAACCATAAAATCCTGCTGCTTCAGTGATGTAACACTGGATCTCTATAGCAGTTCTCTGTGTGTGTTACTGGCGTGTCTGGTGCTGGTATGAACAAACTTGGGTGTTAAGGTCATCAGGAGAGGCCCCTCTCTCCATCCCACCACCCTCACAGGAACACATGAAAGGGCCTTCTTGAACTCCCTCCCACTAGAGGCCAGGACTGCCTCATCTCTGTTGTCCTTCCGGAAACAGGCAAAGATCTTTCTCTTCAGGCAAGCTTTCCCTGAAGGATGGACTACCATTATGTGTCATTTATATGAATCTATAAGTTCACATAGACTTTGTGTTTATTTCTACTTATAACCTTATAGCTTTAATGTAATGTTGTCTATCAATGCTGTAAGATGTCCCTCCATTCCTTGTTCTCAAAACTTGAACATGTCTTAATTGTACTGGACTGTGTATTATCCCTCATTACTGTAAGCCGCCTTGGGTCCTTTTCCAAGGAGAAAGGCAGGGTAAAAATACTCTAAAATAAATAAATAAATAAATAATAGTGTTATATATTGGGGGGTCTCAGACATTGATTGGCAGAATTTGTAAGATCCTTAATCCACTCAGGTCCATAGGCAATCTAGGCATTTCTCGGTGCAAAATACTCTGTGCCATTTCTTCTGACAATTCTCTAGCTTAAGCTCAAAAACTAGACTGTGGGTGGCTTTCGGCTACTCCGGCAATGATCTTACAGGCTTAAATCGGTGTAGCAGCCAAGAGCACACGATGGGATCCGAAAGCAACAAAAGCAGCCTGATGAGAAGTAAGGTGATATTGGTGGTGGTGGTGGGGTTTCATTAAAATGGAGATTAAATGGAGATTAGCATCTCAGGCCGTGGAGGTCACAAGGGAGGCAGGAATCCATGAACGTTCCTGCTTAAGGACTCCCTCCCACGTACTTGGGGCAGGCAACTTTTACAGCCGAAACACAGAGCTAAAAATAGATAAAGTGGGCAGCGGGCTCTTTTCCTCTTCCAGAGGTCTTTTGCCTGCCCTGCACTCGTCTCTGAACCTCCACGACTCAGGATGGCACCCTGAAGTCTTTCAATGCTGCCATTCTGGAGCTTCTTTTGCTTGGCTTGCTGCTGTGCTTCCAGGCCTCCCAGTGACACTGTTTTCATTACTGCTGATATAGATACGCCATCCGAAATGGGAGGAAAGAGGCTGTTTTCTACCTAAGCCTCTCTTTAGTATCACGGCAGGCCACAGGTTTCAGAGTGCAATGTGCCACAAATGTGCACTCGATGGTGTGTATGTCGGAGGTGGGCAATTTTGATCTTCAGCCTATTATGATGATGACTCACAAAATCTATTAATCATAAAACTGCAGGGAAGAAGAGCTCTCTCTCTCGCTCGCTCACTCTCCAACTTGGCTTGCCTGCTCTAGAAAGACATTGCCTTCCTTTGGTGTTATTTTTCAACTGCCTTAGGTAGCAGACTCTGGAGGGCATGCATGGCAAAAACTGGCACAAAGAGAAGGACAGCAAAGATGGGGCCATCCTGACCTCCAGTGGGAGGGAGCCCCAAAGTCTGGGAGCAGCAACAGAGAAGGCCCTCACCTGTGTTCTCAGCAGATGCACCTGCGAAGGTGGTGGGATGGAGAGATGATGCTGAGAAAGACTCTTCATTAACCCTCCACTCTGCTTTGTGACACAGTTTTGACTTCTATCAACAGAATGGCTTTGAAAACAAAACTTGAAGGCAGAAATGTTGACAAGTGTTCGGGCCTGAGCCTCAATTTTAAGTCTCTGGTTGTTGTTGCTGTTGTTGTGTTGTTACAGTCATGACCGACTCTTCGTGACCCCATGTGCATGGAGTTTTCTTGGCAGGAATACTGGAGTGGCTTCCCACTTCCTACTCCAGGCGCCTACAGCACCTGGTATTCCCTGGTGGTCGCCCATCCAAGTACTAGCCAGGCCCAACCCTGCTTATCTTCCAAGATCAGGCGAGATCGGATATGCTCAGGGCATCTAGGCAGCCTGAGTCTCTGGTACCAAGTCCTTATTAAAACAAGCTCCCCACTCCAGAAAAGGGGGAGGAGTGGGTGGGTTCTGAGTCATTAGTCAATTCTGAGTCATTAAAAAAAAAACCCAAGTCGAGTTTGAGTCAAGTCATCAGAGCGACTGACATTCAACTTGACCACGAGTCCTACAACTTGAGACCCCATCCTTGCCAAATGACACGAGGTTTTCTTTTTTATTTATTTATTTATTTATTTATTTATTTATTTATTTATTTATTTATTTATTTATTTATTTATTTATAAATTTCATTTCTATACCGCCCATCTTCCAATATGGAACTCTGGGCGGTTTACAAGATTAAAAAAACAATACAAAACAGTACAAAGTTAATGAGCCCATGTTATTTCTCTTTCTCTCGCCAGTCTCTTTTCCGCATTCACATGAAGCTGAAATGGTCTAGAATGACACGGCAATGGCAAAAGAATGCCAAGTGTTTTAAAACATCTTCTCCTATATTGTGCACCCGTCAGCTTAATGAATGCCAAAACACCCGTGTTTTTCAGCCTCAGCTGCTGTTGTGAAGCCTGTCGCTTGTTTCAATAAATCTCAAAGAATGCACTAAGCCCATTCCTGTGGTTGTTCTGAGGCTATTAAATAAAACACAATTTGATTCCACATCTCTTTCTTTTGTGGGAAGACAAAATTTATGTCTGAGGTAGAATAATCTATTTGCCTGCTGATAAATCTGGAACTATAGCATAAGAAAGGATCATAGATGGAGGTGTGGGGTTTTTTTTTGGTGAAAAGTCCAATTCCCACATTGCATTTTTATGATATATTGTATATTTATGGCTGGAGTGGGGAGGCTTCCGTCCTCCAGATGTTCTGGACCACAACTTCTACAGTATCATCAGCAATATAGGTTCAGAATTCTGGGAGTTCCTGTCCAAAACATCTGGAGAGCTGAAGACCCCCCCTCCCCTGATTTGTTGTGTCTTGAGTTTTGAAGCAGTGCTAGCTTTCATTATTAGGGACACAAGTGCAGGGGGAAAATGAAAGACTAGAGGAGGGATGGAGAATCTCTGGGCCTACAGAGAATTTGAACCACAAATTTTCCCTCTGTGTTGACCTGGCTGAGAATCCTAAGCCAAAATGTCTGTTGGGTCCTATCCCCTGCATTCTGAATGCATTTTCTTTTCTGAACATGGGCATGCTTCTCTTTCCGACTAGAACTGTTAGGCACCTCAAGCCACCAAGGCCCTGCTGGTTTTTGGAGCCGTAGTAGAAAAAAAAGTATCTTTTGCTGTGTTTGTCTACTGTGAATAAAATCGGTAGAATCTGTTGATTCAATAACCAAGTTGTGGTGTAGAGGTTAGACTCGTTAGACTCTTTAGAGAAACTTTTGGAGAGGTTCTCTCCAATTAATTTGGACAGTGGAGAAAGGAAGAGGGGAAATACTTGTGTCCTGAAACGTTTATTTGCTGCCATGTGTTTATGTGTGTATAATTTCACAAAAGTTTAGTATTTTAGAGCATTTTCATTATTGATAATTTTTGTTGCCGCATACTACCCAGAGTAAAGATTTGTTAGACCGGCAATATATAAATGGAATAATACATAAAGAATGAATAAAATCAACTAGGACACAAGATCTCCATTCAGTTATAAAGCTCATCTATATATAATTCGTTCACTAATTTATTTATTTATTTATTTATTGCATTTTTATACTACACCGATTTCCCAGAAGGGACTCTGGGCGGTTTACATAAATGCAAATAAGAAAGACACAACAATGCATTTTTTTTTAAAAAGTAGAATAAACAAGTAAAATAAGCAAATAAACACACAATACATGCAAGAATCTGGCAAGAGGCAAAACTAAAAAAATAAAAAATACTAAAAATACTAAAAAGGGGGGGAGGGAGAAACAATAAACAGAGAAAACACAATACAACAAATTACCAATTGTCGTATGCTCCATTAAAAAGCCAGGTCTTTAATGCTTTTTTAAGGCTAGGAGGGATTCAGTTTAGTGGTTTTCACATGGACGTTTATTCTGTGCAGCGAAGCCAGCCACTGAGAAGCCCAATTACAGGTAAAACCCCTATGGGCCTCCCGCGGAGTGGCCACAAGGAGTGAAGAGACGCTCTGGTGGGCTGGGTCAATGCTGACCTTAGGGAGATCCGCTCTGCCAGATACTCAGGCCCTAAGCCATGGAGGGTTTTGTAAACCAAAACCAGTACCTTGTATCTTATCTGGAAGGCAACAGGTAACCAATGCAAGCAAGCCAGAATTAAAGGACAGAGGGGATGCGAATGTAAGAAGCAAGTGATAAACCCGGGCAATTATTCACTAAGCATTTATTTTAATAAGATTGCAGCCTTGAAATGCACAATAAGACACACAACAATTGTGTAATATATAAACTGGCACATTCCTGTGCCCTGATGGGCTGCTATTTCCTGGAAATGTATTTGGATTGCTATATGAAATCACCCATCCTGCTCTGAATGAGATCAGAATGGGCCGTAACTGATCAATGTCACCCTTAGAGTTGTGAAAGAATGGTATTTTATGCTACAGTGGAGCTTGGAAAAGTAACTTTTTTGGGCTACAGGGCATGGGTTGTGCTGACTGTGGGATTCTGGGAGTTGTAGTCCATGGGACAGTTTTCCCAACCTCTGGCAGGACTGGAAAGACTGCTTCCTTTCCATTAGCCACGTTTTAAAGGGTGATGCAAATTGGAATCTAACAACATCTAGAAGCTTACTGAAACGGTCTGCAGCCTTCAAAGTCCAGGACACCAAATAAAACGGATTAGTCGTTGAAAAAGCTGCAAGATCTGCTTGTTCTGGAGGCCTTATGTTCTCTAGTCTTGCTTCTCAAGACTTCAACCCTACATTTATTCCCTGGATTCTGTTTTGGCCTGGGCTACCTTGTTCCTCATGTCCCTCTAAGTCTGCTGTCCTGCATCCCACGGAGTCACTGCTGAATTCAATAGGATTTATATCCAAGGAAATGTCCTTTGGACTGGGAAAGCCATTTCTTGGCTGACAGATTTCTTCTCAGCAGAATGTTCGCCAAATGCAACATTCGTATTCCCTTTGGGTTGGAAAACTCCGAACAGTCCGTGGTAATAACAGCCAGGGAGAGGGGGCCTTGGTTGCAGATGTTGCTGCCAGTGGGAGGGCATCTCAGAGCAGGCTCTCAACAGGCAGTCTCTGCAGCCTGATGCTTTTGGCCAAACCAGAGCAATGCTTCCGTTTTTGGCTGCCTACTTCGAAGCCGACTTATCTCTTTTTGCTACTCACCCTAATCAACCAAAGAGTAGGCCCTACGAATTTCAAATATAAAAATGCACACTCCAGGATTTTATTATTATTTATGTATTATTATTATTTTTATTTGTTTCATTTTTATACCGCCCATCTTCCAAGGTGGAACTCTGGGCGGTTTACAAGATTAAAAAAAAAAAAAACACAGTACAAAACAATACAACAAGATGGGTCAAAGGGCGGTAGACGAGAGAGAGAGAGAGAAAAAGTAAACTTAAATTAGATAAATTAAATTAAATTAAATTAGGTCGCCAAATGCCTCCCTGAAAAGCAAAGTTTTCAAAGCCTTTCTGAAGGCGGGCAGGGACTGTGCAAGGCGCAGCTCACTCAGAAGCTGGTTCCATAATGAGGGGCCCACAACAGAGAAGGCGCAGATGTGCATGTCCGACCTCTGCACCTCCCTGGGGGCTCTAAGCACCAGAGCTGAGCAGGCTTCAGAATCTTTCCCTGCCTGAAGGTTATGGGTTTTGTTTCAATTTTCCAGGCCTGCACAACAGGTAGACCACGAGCTACAGGTAGCCCAAGAAGGGTTGAAAAGTAGCCTGCCGGCCACCAATAAAATAAGTGAGGAGATAAGTTCTCCAAAAAGAGTAGGAGGAGGAGTCCAGAGGGGGAGGAGAGTCAAGTTGGGTCCTGGGCGGGTTAGGAAGGAAAGTGCACCTTTAAAAAAAAAGCGGATCTGCCACCGCTGCTTCCCCGGGCAGCTCGCAAGCACGCATATGCCTCCCTTGCCCCTGCTTGAGCCGGGTGCAAGGGAGGTGTGTGCATGTTTGTGGGGGTTGCCCCTTGGAAGGGGCATTCTGCGCAAGCATGCACGGGCCTCCATTGCAGCTGCCTGCACTGGCTTGAGTGGGTGCAAGGGAAGCATGTATATGGTCAGCCTTCCCATAGAAATGCATTGAAATCAGTTCCCTCTGGAACAGATTAATTGATTTTCAATGCATTCCTATGGGCAACCACTGCTCTACTTACAATTTTTTTTTACTTAAGAGCATGTGCTTGGAATGAATAAAATTCATAAGTAGAGGTAGCAGCCTCAGGCACTTTGGGCCAGAAAAAAGTAGACCTCGGTCTGTTCAAAAAAGTTGGACAGCCCTGATATTTAGTTTTGAGGTTTTTAGGGAGCAGCATTTTATTTTGCTTCTGCTAGTGTTAAAGAACTGGGAGCCAGGAATCCTTACCAATCGGCTGCAAATAACCCGATCTACTGGTAAATCCAGATCCATGTGTTGCCAAGCCCAGATTTAGAAGGTGAAAACAAATAACAGCGCAGTGGTCAAGACGTTCAAACCAGTTTGACAGCATTGAAAGAATACTGGGCTTTTCAACAGCTCTTGTGGGAGGTGGAGGCAGGAAATTTACAAGATGTGTTCCCTCGTCTTTGGAGAAATGGGGATTGATTTAGGTTAAGAACTTGGAAAACTCATAAAGTATTTTGTGACAGGTTGGTCCTGAGTGGGCAAGGCAAGACCCATTGGGATTACCCATAATCCTGCTCCTGGGAGAAATACAAAAATCCTAGAAAAGTCATTAAAAGTCTGTTGATATGGGACAACACAGTTATGTGCAATTCTGGACTTTCTGTGTGGCCACCGAAACCTCAAAACTCCCTAGAATACTTCACTGTGCTAGTATAGCCATTTTCTCTGTGGTTTCTCAAAGAAACCGTGGACATGACAGATGAGCAGAAGAGGCTGTGTCATATAACCAGACTGGGGAAAAATTTAGCATCAACACATTTCATGTTAGCCAGTTTTCTGGGGAAGAATGTCATTGTTCATCGGATAAGTTCTAGAAAACGCCATGAGAATACTGTGTAGCTTAATGTATTCTGTTGTTGTTTTGGGTGCACCAAGAAATACAGTACTAGATTCTGGACACTGGGGCTGGACTCTGAAATATTCCAGTTGTGATTTCTTGCAAAAATCTAAAACGTACACTGAGGCGTCCCAGAATGAGCCTTGAGCTTCCCATATGTCTGGCCTTCACCTTATTCCTCTCTAGTGCCTGTCAAGGAGCTTAAATTGTCAGCCCTTGTATACATAAGCGAACAGTGCTAGTGGCTTAGCTTTCTCAAGACTTGAACGTCATTATTTGTTCTGGATGTGTGATTTATTCTTGTGGATTACTTTTGCTCTTATAAGCTCTTTTTTTTATCTAGCTTATCACTTGTATTTCCCAGCTGGCCACAGGGTATAAATGCCTCCACAAGTACAGAAGAGGTTTGCTCCAAAATGTCAAAGGGGGGGGGGGTAAATGAATGGTGGCCACTTCTGTCCCTTGCATATAGGCCTGGCGAATGTGAATGTGTGACTGCTGTCTTCTTTGCCCCCCAAGCCCTGGAAATAATAGGCGAGACAACATTGGTTATGGGGTAATTGGGCCACAATTTATTAACAATTCAACTTAGTTCAAGCAACGCAGCTATAACCTGTAAAGGGGGACCTGGGGACCTGGGACGTAGTGCAAGCAGGGGATGACCAGGGACTACCCCCTACCAACCAATGTGTATTCAGGGAGTTCCAACCCTGGCCAGATGTTGCCCACCTGTTCAGCATTGTGCCAGGTTGGTGAATCTGCTAGCCCACCACAGCCCTCGTGTTGGCCTGGTTTTAACTTTCTTGCTTTGTTTAAATCCTCGGTTTAGCAGTGATGTTTAACTGTATACGAGGGCTGCCTGGCACCTTAAGGGTAACTTACTCAGCCCTACCTGAATACCCTTACATCTTGCACTTCCTGCCTAACATCATTGTGACCAATGGGAGAGAAATTGATGCCTAGACTCATGCGAAGACATAATGGGATGGGCGAAAACACATGTCTACTACCGGCCAATCAAGTAGCCACCAAAAATTCCCATCCAGCCCCATAGTGACCAGTAAGACTCATTCTCCTTTCCCAGGTTGCATGGGCTATAGTTCACACAATCTCCCAGCAATCAATAGTGGGTAACTAGTGTGCCTGATGAGTTCTGAAAGCTATAGTCTCTCTCACCCACATTCACAGTGTTGCATTGCACCATTCTAGCTAGGTCCTTCTCTGTAATGTGAAAATTGATCCTGACAGCCCAACCCATGATTCCAGACCCTACTTCTTCTGCAGCAAAATCCTATGAGAACATGAGACTTGGAACTATACATTCAGCTGAGGAACATTGCCATACATTTTCATCAGCCAGAAACCTTTGACAGCAACCAGAAATTCTGAACCCGTTGGTTCTGCTTGGTCACATCAAGTGTTCTTTCTCACTCTTAAGGTGCCTGATAAACTTAAACAAGACGTGGAGATCCTTAAACAGAGAATTGAAGCACTCACTGAGTGTTTCTCTAAATGGAATAATCAAATGGGAGCATCAGACACTGGCAAGCCTCTGGTACCAAAAAACAACAACAAAAACAATTGCTCTGAGCCAAGCCAGCCAGAAGTGCTGACCGAGGTTGCAGGCAAATCATAGAAGTGGCATTATGAATAGCTTTGATTGGAAGCACATTCCATATATTTATTCACCGCAGTTAGGTGGCTTAATAGAATGAAGTGTGTGCATATTTTTGTGTGTGGAAAGTAGGCATGGGCCTTTCATTTTGGAATGGGTCCGGTTAAAAAAAACGAATAACAGCAGCACAGCTGCTGTTTGGAACTTGGACCCACCCTCAGAAACAAAATCACCCATTGACTTACCCTGGTTTACCTCACGCAGGGCGATACTCCAAACAGGAAGTAGCCTCCAACGCATCATCAATCCTTCTCCCTGGTGCTGGCCAATCAGACAGGGAGGTGAGAATGATGCATGTCTTTGCCAGCTCCTGAATGGCCAGCGCCAGGGAGAAGGAATGATGATGCGTTAGAGGCTATTTCCTGGTTGGAATATCACCTCTTGTGAAATAAACCAAGCTAAACCTCTTCATCCTTGGACCTTGAAGGGTCTCATCTATGATGTTCATCCCAACTGTTTTCTCTTTTCAAGTATCGAAAAAGGCCCCTGTGCCCTCTAGTGGTTATGGTTTGAGAACCCTGGGACTATGTGCTACCCCATGGGCATTGAGGGACCCTCAAAGCATTATGAAATTACTTCCATGCCCTCTAGATGGCACCAAAGGAGTGGATGAGTGAAAAGGGGGAAAATTGGGGTAATGCATGGGTATGCTGGGATCCATAAAAATCTGGGGATTTGCCCCTCTTCCATTTAGGGGTGTTGTATCTCACATTGCTAGATGAATGGCTGAATTCTTCAGCTCCACTTGCGGAAGAATTTTTCTTTGGGGAGGGTGCAAAAGATGCATTTCTTTGAAAGCAAGGGTACTGGTTTCCCTTGCCTCAACTCTCATCCATCTTGAACTGCCATGAAATAGACCATGCATTCCTTGGCAGCGGCTGCTGCTTTATTGGGGTAGCTTTAAGTTGGTAAAACCAGATAAACTCTGCTTCTAGGGGAGGCATTTTTGAAAAGGATAGGACGATGTAAGTTCAGAGCAGAACTGGAAAAAACCCTACTTGCCTTTTAGAAGCTTCCGGTGGTTCTTCAAGTATTACGAAAACAAGAATGCTGGCAGCATCTTGGAAGGCACAAGAGATTTATGGTGATGTATATGCCATGGGCACCTTCATCTGATTTTTTTTTTGTCATTCAATAAAGGTATGGAACAATAAATCTATGCCTGGAACAAGATCAATATCTGTGATTGCTCATATTCTGCCAATAAGTCAGCTTCTAGAATAATTAAATAAGTGCACGGAATAAGGCAGTTCCAGCTTATGGCTGCCCTTTCCTATCTAGACCTATCTAGAAGAGACAGATCTAGATAGGTCCTAATAGGACATTTTGTGTCCCATTAGGACACAAGTAGGACACCTATCTCAATAGGTGTCCAAATAGGACACCTAACTCTTCTAGACCTAACTAGAAGATATAGGTCTAGATAGGTCCTGATAGGACATTTTGTGTCCTAACTCCAATTTCTTGGAATTAAGACACAAAATTATCCTCAGCCACCCAGGGCCACGGTGGCACCATGTGACATTACAGTCACTAGTCATCGAGGGAGAATGTGGTACACATCAGATGCTGGGGGCAGGCAACTGGAATGGGCTGTTTCCTCCCACCTCTGACTGCTGGTGACCCAGGGCCATATTTATGCATGGTCAGGACCCTAGGCAATTTGGTATTTTAGGCCCCCTCTGACACTTCAGTCTTTTACCCCACGACAGCTGATAGCTGACCCGGATCAGTAGATAGGGCCTTAGCCTCTGTGGGGCTCCTAGGCTTCAGGTTAGCTTTGGGTTTTTTTCTGGCCATGTTATTTGTGGAATTCCGAGAAACGTAGAGTAGTTCCAAATGTAACCTTCCCAATACTGTATGTCTGTGGAGATTTTCAGGTGAGGTTCTCTGAGTCATGGCAACTGGACTTCATTTCTTGTTGGATTGCAATGTTTTGTTACTCATCCAGGTAGCTTCTTCAGTCTCGAACTGCTTGGATGAGTAGCAAAATGTTTCCATTCCACAAGAAAAGAAGTCCAGTTGCCATGACTCAATTACCGGACAGCCTTCGCCAGCCACAGTAGTTTGGATGCTTCTGTTTTGTGACAGTAACTTTGTACACAAATGCAAAACTAAACTACAGGCAATACTTTTATAGGCCACTAATAAAAATAAAAACCACTGCAAGCTTTCGAGTGTAACACACTCTTCTTCAAAGCAAAGTGTGTTGCACTGAAAAGCTTGCAGTGTGTTTTTTTTTTATTTGTGTTTTGTGATGGTCATGTGGCTCCCCCCCTTTTTTTTGCTTTGATGTAACATTTTAGTTTCTTTTAAAGTTGCAAGGGATGTCATCTCACTATACTGTATTGTGGAAGAGTATTACAGGGTTCAAGTGCCAACATATACTCAATGTGTGTCCTCCATTTGTTGCATGTGCTGATTTAACACTCAGGCAGACAAGAGAACATATTTTGTACCAGAAACCAGTAGATTAGACCATTCCGACTTTACAAAAATAATGGACAAAAAACTTAGATTAGCTACATTGGTATTTATCCGTAGATTGATTCATATGCAAATAAAAAATATCTAAAGAACTGGGATATAAAGAATTCCTTTTCAAAAGCTGCAGGCATAATAGCAACTAATAACTTTTGTAACTTGGTGCTCTTATTGTAACCAATTACTTCTAAGATGTAAATGTCCAAGATCTGCTCCTTCCCTTTGCTCATGGCAGCTTGAAAAGCAGTGCAGGAAATTACAAGAGGAAAATGCTACACAGAGAGAGATAGTTGGTCTCTACAATTTCCATATCACAATAACACCATTGCCCTTAAGAACTCCTGTTGTTAGTTGGATGTCTCTCTGTGACAGAGCTGTTAACTCAAAGAGAGAAAGACAGCCTCTTTCCCTCTGTCCCTCCAAAGCTAATTCTACTGACCTACAACAAGGTGCAACTAAAAAGCCACGAATTTGGGTGATAAAAGAAAAGGAACAAACTCATAGGTGTACAGTCATATTCCCCACCTTTGCAGTGTCAGGAAGGGTTTTTATCTACACCAGTGCCTAAGGCACTCGCTGCTGAAAGCTTTTTAAAGGAACCCACCCCACTTTCTTTTATTTAAGTCTTTGAATACAGCACCATAATTAGAGGGAAAGAAGGAGCTGCCTGTTAGTGTCAGAAGAAGGTAGGAAAGAAAGAGGAACACAGCTAATGCAGAGGAGGAGAGCAAGAGGCTCCAGAAAGCTTTTCACACAAGCTACCAAGCCGAGTCAGGCCATTAGGAGAGTACTTGGCCAATAAATAATTCTCTCTTGAGTGGGCAGCATAATGCATCTTGTTGTCTCGAGCTTCCAGAGAGGAAATCTAAATGTCATGGGTTGAACAGGGCTCTGAGTGTGTGTTTGGGTGGGGTGGGGGGATATCACAGCCGTTCTTTCCATCTGAAGAACACAAACTCTTTCCCTCAGTCCATCTCACTGCCTCTTGGTTTCTTGCATTCTTCCCTCTTCTTGTTGTTCTCTGGGAGGCTGGCTGTCGTCAGGTCCATTTCGCCTGGGAATGAGCCAGCTTTAAACCCTGCAGGGCGTCCAGATCAAAACTCCATGCTTTCTTCATCCAATATGTGTGTTTTTCCCCTCCTTATTTTATTTTACCTGTAATGATCAGAAGTAAGAATCTGTCTATCGCATTTCTCACTTTTTTGCATTGTATATGATTTATGATGACGTAGAGAGGCAGCAGACATCGACATGCTGATAAGTGCCATGCACATATCATTTCCATCTCCCATTTCCAATATACTCTTCTAATTGATAAAAGACACATGTCTAGCAAGGGGTCTTGTGATGCACTGTTGAGTCCAACTTAAGTCTCGCTAGCAACTCAACTCAGACTTGACTCTGTTCCCCATCCCCTAAAGACTCAGACTTGACTTGTGACTTGGACCAAGTTTTTAAAGTCACATTTCCGGGACCCTATTATTAAAATAATAGTGATGAGGAAATGTGACTCAGGAACATAGGCAGAGTCATGAGTTGTGCCCAAGTCTTTAAAAAAGAGGAGGGGGTAGTGGGACAGAAGGAGGTTTGACTGGTGGTACGTTCACAAGATGGCAACCTTAGCTTCCTCTCTCTCAAGACTGAGCATGCTTTGGGATATGAGTTTTGTTGCTTTCAGCACATCTGCCAGGGTGCTGTGCTGGAGCTTTTTGGATGAACGGACCACCTTCATGCTCCAGTTTCTTATCGGGCCCTTTGGGATTATGTAGGTCCTTTGGCCTCCCCTAGAGAGTTAAAAAAGTGGGAGAGAGAAAAGGAAATGGTTAGGAGGATGAAATAATAACAAATATTTTTAAAAATTAAAAGCTTTCAAAATATTTAATTAATTAATTAATTAATTAATTAATTTCTATGCCACCCATCTGGCAATAGGGACACTCTGGACGCTTTACAACAATAACACAAATATACAAATAGCACAGTACTTTGGACTTAGACCCAAATACTTAAGACTAGGGTGGGGGACGCAAGCCCAAAGACTCCCCAGCATCCCCAAATATACATCAACATTTGGGTTTTGTGCCAACAGCTGGATAACTTCTCTGGAAGTCATGTGCAAAAGAACAAGCCCCCAGGTGGGAATTGTGGTGGCCTCCCTGAATGTCCTGGTACTTAATTCTCAATACAGTCACAAAGATAATGCTGTGGGTCTTTTGGGGTTGGGTTGAATTTGAGTCAAGCAGGTTCCGTCTAGAACAGTGGTTCTCAACCTGTGGGTCCACAGATGTTCCTGGACTGCAACTCCCAGAAATCCTGGCCAGCTCAGCTAGTGATGAAGACTTCTGGGAGCTGCAGTCCAGGAACATCTGGGGACCCACAGGTGGAAAACCACTGGTCTAGAACATGTTCACAACATGTCTCCATGAATGGATGGCTCATGCCTCCAGAAGATGGTGGGGTGATTCACTGCTGCTTGGCTGCAAGGTCCACCTGATGCTGGAGAGACATCTGTGGACTGTAATGAGTGGAGCACACAATGAAGCTGCATGGTGCAACAAGCCAGCAGTGCAATTCTGAAGAGCAGCTTGGAGCCTGGTAACCTTGTCCCTTTTCTTTAAAAGCAAACACCCAGGCCGCTGCAAAATCGGAACCAAAGCCCAAGAGAAGAGGAATGTTGTTTGTTTGTTTTGCTCTGTGTTTACGGCTGGAGCTTTCTGTGCTTTCAGTGCTCTGATAGAACGAGATGCAGGCACTGGAGCAGAAAAGGCAGAATGGAGTGGATTAAAGGTCAGTGTATACCCCTGACCTTTCTATCTCCATGCTTTGGTTCTCAGAAGCCAGGCAGTACTTTTTTCTGTTCTTTTCCAGACCCCTGCATTCAATAGGAATAGCAAAGGCTCGATGCAGTTTTTATTCTTCCATCCAGTATTATTCTAAATAACCCCATCTGGTTCCCACATCTTGGAAGATTTTGCATGTAATAAAAAGGTCAAGGTTTTTTTTTTAAAAAAAAGAACTCTAAAGCCGATACTACTGTTAGTAACAATAACAACGGTGTTATATTAGCAGACATTTTAATGGAAAACTTGCTCTAACAAAAATACTGTAGAGGTTTTTTTGTTCGCTTTTAGGGTTGGCATGGGAGAGTGTTATGCATCTATGAATTAATTGCTTCTGAAATAAGTGTTGCCCTTTGTTATATCTTCAGTCCCCGCCCCCCGAAACCACCTAGTTCCCTTTCCAGCTCAAGGTGATCCAAACCATCAGAGAATGAGACTGCATTTGGCATTGTATTTGGGCCACTATCCATCCCCTCTCCCCTACAAATGCTTTTAGTCGTGTTTTTAATTGTGTTTCATCCCCCCCCCCTTTACAGTACAGTAATATCTTGGCCAAGGAGTGAAACCTTCCTTCAGAACATTGTTAGATATTTCTTTTCAAAAAGCATCCCAGTTCTAGAAGGACCCTCAAAGTGGCTGACCATATAATTCAGTGGTCCTCAACCTTCCTAATGCCGGGACCCTTTAAGACAGTTCTTCATGTTGTGGTGACCCCTTGTCTTGCTTGGAAGAGGCCACAAGCCCCCCTTTGGCAGACCACGGCCACAGGTGCCATAGAGAACTTCCCTCTACAACAGGCACTCTCAGCCAATCACAGCCTCCAGTGCCATTGACTGACATCCCCTCCAACCTATCAAGCTGTAACTCACTCTTCCCCTCTTCCTCTCCTTCCTCCTCCAGACCCAAGCCATTTGTGCCTTTTTCTTCAGTGGCTCATGGTGACCCCTATGAAATGGTCGTTCGACCCCCAAAGGGTCCCGACCCCCAGGTTGGGAACCACTGATATAATTAAAACACAGCAGTGCCAGCTGGATTGCACAGTGAGCTGGGCGTCTGTTTGTGGAGTCAGAGGTTGGATGTTCCTGTTCCATTCTGTCCTGGATCTTCTCCTACCATCCTGTGTAACCTTAGGCAGACTGCACAGTCCTTGGGTACCCCAAGAAAGAGGGAATATTCAACCACTCTTGTGTATTCTCAGCTGCAGAGTTTAGAATTTTGGTTAAATTCTTCTAGCAGTTCAGCAGCAGTGCAGGAATCCACAAAGCAAATGATCCTCAAGTTCTCAAGTTTACTACACTCTTTTCTCTCCTCAACCGACACTAACAATCTCAATAACTCACTGGAGAAAGAACAAAACCCTTCATTTCATAAAATTGAATAGATCAAACAACAAACTGACAAACATGGCTGACAGACTCTCAGCAACTGGTCTCAGAAGACTCATTGCTTCCATCAGACAAAAGAAAGGGAAAGAGAGATACAGGGGGCAGAGAAGCAGGCTTCCCTTTGAATGCAGAGCAGAGCTGTATAGACTGACAACCATCATTACTTGAAGTCCCTTTGTGAAAACTTATTGGAATCTGGCACACAAAAGTAGATTGTCTGATACAACAGAGTTTCATATTTGGTGTTTATCTGAACCACCGTTTGAAAGTTGTTATTCCATGTTTGGACTGTCCCCATTTTTAGAATTCTCTTGTGGCTTGTTGATTGACTCTGCTAGCACAAAGTAATGGGTGCACTCTTCCAGAGTACAGCGGACCCTCGTATAACAAACGGTTTGTATAACATAAAATCTGCACAGCATAAAAAATTCTGGAGATAGGGGAAATTTGCTGAACAGAATTGCCTATGGGGTGAATCCGTACAATGTAAAGAGAGTCACAATTAGGGATTACTGTTAGCAATTCATTCCTATGGGAAATTTGTATTTAAAAAATTGCTTAACAGAAGTTCATTTGGAACGAATTAATTCCTTTATACAAGGTGCCACTGTAATAAGGCTGAACCTAATATTGGGATAAAATTCAGCACCTTGGGTAGCTCCTGTAAATTTTGAAACATGGAGTGGATTCCCAGCACTTCTGAATCTGGGGTCACCAGCTGCCACTATTTAGTGGGTTATACTTGAGTATTTTTGTTGCATTTGAAAAAATGAACGGCAATCACTAAAGCTTATGCAGTCTTGAAGAACCTTTCCTGGAGCCACCACCCCAATAGCTCTACTGTTTAAAAACCACTGGGCCAATATTAATCCTGATCTGCCTTTTGCATTTTTGCTGTCTTAATAAGGTTCTGCCCTGTGAAATCCTAGTCGCTCTAGGCTCTAAAGTTACCTAGCTAGACTTTGGAAACACCTTTTCTTCCATATCCAGAAGCCAAAACTTGATATTAAGCAGCTGTTTCCATTGTTTTGGAAGCAAGAAAATGGAATTCAGACCGATTCTTTAAATGTTTACCCAGGCAAGCATTTTCCCATTCACCCATAAATGTTTCAGCATTATATTTTGGATCAGCTCTAGCAATAACTTGGATATTCTACCCATTTTCCAGTGGATTTATTACCCATCATAATGCTATCCAGGTTTTTCTTTCCCCCTTTTGTTCTTTTCGGTTTCTGCCTTGAATGCTTGGCTTCTCTCTTTGTGCAAACTGCAGTTCAACAAACGGCGTGTCTGGCATTTGTTCCATTTCTTCTTCGGAACATTTCTTCATGCCCTAATGAATCCAGCAGTGGATCTTGGTTTGGGGGCTGTATCTAGATTGCATCGCTCTCCCACACGGATCCCATTCTAACCTTCACAATCCCTTTCCATGCCATCCTAAGATTTATCGTTTGGTGATGTCCTTAGAATTTGGTGCTGTAATTCAGGGAAGTACGCCAGAGCTTTCTGATAGAGCTTTCTCAATAGTTAAACAAACTGCACACTCCAGGATCCCACAGGATGGGAGTGGCATGTGTTACATCTCATTCATTGTTGAAGGCCAGAATCCTGATGACTTGCAGACGGTGTAAGGGCAATAGCGCAATCAATGGTAATCATTTGCGAGCTGCCTGTTGCATGTCTGTTTGTTCTCTAATTTTGCAACCTATTGTGGGAACCTATTGAAATTTCTTGTATGGTTTCTTTACATGTGCTGTTCTTTCACAATACAGAAGGAATGTGGTATCTGTGGGAGATTTTTTTTCCAATTCCACTCTCTCATAGGTGCTGGGAAATTACTGATGTAGAAACTTTAGATGTAGCATAGTCTCTGGTTCCCTCTAGTGGCAAGTTCTGATAATACACACTGGGAAATATATTTTTGGGTTTTTAATTTAATAATTTCAGGCAGCGGATAAATGAAATCATGGCTATTGACCCCACGGATATGGTGGCCCTACTGTATTTACAAAATTAGAGGGGGAAAGGACAAAAATGACACAATATTACAGCACTCAGTATGAGTTTTCATGCATCAGTCCATTTTCACAGAGGCACTTGGTTGTTCTTGTTTTACAGTTTAACAAAAAAAAAAGGATCAATTTTGTTTTTTGACAAAAGATAGCTGAATCGGAGAAACTGCTTCAGAAACACATCAGAAAAACAGATTATTAAACCTGAAACACTATTTGTAAAAGAGTTCAAGGAAGAGTTACCTTTAAAAGCTAACCCTAACACTAGCTGCTTCTTGGGACAAGATGAACTTTAATTTTTAAAAAATTAACTTTCCAAGCTTTGTTTTGAGCCCATTCCAATGTTTATAAAGCATATTAATTTACTGATGCTAAATCCAAGTAAATTGCTCTTATAAGGATTTAGATGTAGATTGACTTCACTCCCATGACACACATGTAACAGTGCTCCCTCCACCACAACATTTCTGGCCATAGACGTGTACTGTTATGAAATTCACTCCTGCTGCTAAAACCAAAGTACAAGTACGGGATCCAATATTTCTAGATGCAAACCACAAAAGTTAGTAACTTGACATGTCCTGACATGAACTATTTCTGCGCAGTGAAATTTGTTTCTTGAATTTTTTATGGCTCCCATCTATTCTCCAGCCTCTTCTCTCTCTCTCTCTGATGCTTTTAGCAGTGGAAGCAATTATCATGCAGTTTTCTGGTGAGCTGATGGCCTTCTCCGATTCTTCGCTCATTCTTTTGATACGTCTTAAGAGACCAGAACAAAGGGCCTGTTTGGATGCTGGGGACTCTCCCACAAATCGGTGCCTGTCAGTCATAATCCACAGTAGATCTGGACTTCAGAACACAGCTTTGGCATTTCTCAAAGAGGAAGGGAAGGTGAGTCATCTTTGCAATGAGAGTGAAAGAGAAAGACAGAGCACTTTCCTGTTAGAGTTGGCCAGTGAGTCAGCTGTATGTCAGAATCAATAGGATTGTTAATAAAAATAAACCCCAAGGCCATTGGTAGCAAGGGAATCTTCATTCAGGCTCTGGGCAGTATTTAAAGCTGTAATTAAAGCGGTCATTAAAGCTGCTTCGTTGTCTTGATCCCAGGCGGCTTTTACACGACCCCTAAAATCCGCTGCAAAATGCTCGCAGATGCAGAGCATAAAATTGTTTTCCCACCAGCAGTGGACCTTAAAAAAATAGTATGACCACGTCCACTTAAGCACGTCCCAGCACATTTTACAAGTACCTGGTCTGGAGGAGGTAAAATCCATGTTGCTGTTCCTTGTTGCTGTTTTAAAGCATCACATGCCTGGCCTTCCTGCGCTTTTTGTTTGTTTTTGTTGGGTCCCCCCCCCCTTTTAACAGACAGGAATCCTAACGGGCTGGAACAATTAGCTGCTGCTGACGGCAGGCGGAGGTGAGCCTGCATTTTTTTCTCTCTCCCCTCACCGCAGACAGAAGCAATAGAAATTAGAGTGTGGGAGGTGGGAACACAGGAAGCAGAACAAAAACCAAGTTGGGGGGGATCTGCGTTTAAGTTGCCAGCAGATTTTAGGGGTCATGTAAAAGCAGCCCCCAAAAAAGATAGAATGAAAAAAAATGCATCTTGGTCTGGGCCGCAGAGAGCCCCCAGGTGTGATTTTGTAAACAAAAATGTCATTGCTACTATTGATTAAAGAGAGGAGGTCTTTACATACAAAACTCAATTTACTGTAGCATTCTATATGTATGTATCTCAATCTACCTGTATCCATGGTTCCCAATCTTTGGCCTCCCAGATGTTCTTGAACTAACGTCCCCAGAAGCCTTCTCTACTGGCTGTGCTGATCAAGATTTCTGAGATTTTTGGTCCAAGAAAATTCTGTGAACCTTGGCTCTATATCAACACTTTTGGTCAGTTCTGTGGCTAGCTTTCTGCTCCATGATTTGCACTGATTGTGACAAATACCATGCCCCCCCCCCAAAAAAAGAACAAAACCAGAATCAGCCAGAAGTCCATTACTGCTTTTGAAAAAAAGTGCATCTTTTTGGATCATCCAAGGACTTTTTGGCTGATTTAAAAAGTGAATTGTAGCTCATTGAAGTTTCTAGTGGCAATACACTGCATTTGGACAAACACAATAACATTCATTATAAGAAAAATAGGTAAAGGTGATGGTAAAGGTTCCCCCTGCTCATGCATGCTAGTCGTGTCCAGCTCTAGGGGTGGTGCTCATCTCCGTATTCAAGCTGAAGAGCCAGTGTTGTGCACTTCTGTGGCCATGTGGCCGGCATGGCTGCAAGGAAACACCATAAAAAGCAACATCGTTGCTTCAAGTCACACTTGAAATGCCCGGGAAATAAGCATAATGTTCACCTACCACTGAAAGGAATGCAAAGACGGCACCAGGCAACCCTTGGGGGGGGTATTTTAATAAGGAGGCCATCCCTGAGAAGGGCCATTCCTTGGCTCCTACCCATAATATACACAGTGATGGCGAACATGCTTCTCACACAAATTACCTTCATGAGCGATTGGACTCAGGTGGTGCTATGGGAAAACACAAGCCCTCAGGCCCCCCAATGTCAACTGCTATATAGCTGTGTAGCAAAATGTTGACTTAGGGCGCTTTTACACGACCTCTAAAATCCGCCTGCAACTTAAATTCGGACCAGAGATCGTGGGGGCTTGTTGCTCTTCCTGTGTTCCCACCCCTCTGTACTCCATTGTTCCTGTCTGTGTGAGGGGACGGAGGGAGAAAAAGGGGGAGAAAAAAATGCAGGCTCACCTCCGTCTGCCGGTCAAAGCCGACCCGAGCTGCCCCGTAGTGATTCCTGTCTCTTAAAGGGGCGGTGGGGACAAAACAAAAACAAACAGAAGGCAAGGGAGCCCGGCATTCACAGCTTTACAATGCGCATCAGAATATTTTGTTACCTCCTGGAGGCCAGGTACTTGAAAAGTGCACTGGGACACGCTTAGGTGGGCGTGGTCGTACTTAATTTTTTTTTTTTAAGTCCGGAGCTGGTGGGGAAACATTTTTAAGCTCCGGATCTGGGAGCCCTTTGCCTCAGATTTTAGGGGTCGTGTAAAAGCGCCCTTAATGTCACTGCATTTGCTGCAGAAGAGGGGAAGAGTGACCCCCAAAGAGATAGTTGGAAATTTGTTTTTAAAATCTGCAACTCCTCGAAGGCTCAAGCCAGTAGGGATGCTGGTCATATTAACAGGTGATATGGGGAATAACTTTCTGAAACATTAACTCCTGAAGCTATGCTCCCAATACCTGCTTCAGTTTCTCATCTATTTTCCTCTATGAATATTATTACTAAGAATAGTGATGAATGATGTGAAGGATTGTGGCCCTCTTGTGATCTCGACAGAGTCCTCTCCACATGGAGGATTCTAGACCATTTCAACAGGATACAAATGATGGCCAACTTCTGTTTTGAGAATGTTAACTTTCCATCCCAACATTAGCTGGCATGTGTTTAATTGAGATATTGGCTCGACTGGGTTGGCTGTCTTTTCCCGAAGCTGCTATGATAGAATTTCTGCTCTAAATTCTGCACATACAATGCGCTCTCTCACAATGTCTGTTTTGAATTTGGATGATCTGTTTCTGAAGTCTAGAGAAGCTGCCCTCTGGTTTTATACACTGACGCATCTACATATACAAACTCACAGCCATAAGAAATGCAGATGTTCTTTTATTTATGACCTCTGCTGCTTTTGGCCCAGCTGAGAAGCATTATTCTTTGGGGTCAGCACACAGTGCAGGGAAGTCAACTTTTAGATTTCCCAGCGCGTCCATGATTCTGAATGCAAAACATCCTGTACTTATTTTAAACAAGTACTTCGCCACCTCCTACTTAATTAAGTATGATTAAGGGATGCTCTTCCGTGAAAAAGGTAATGGGGTTGGGGAATAAACTACAGTGGTACCTTGTATAATCAGAATACTTTTTATTGGCCAAGTGTGGTTGGACACATCCAGAATTTGTTTTGGTAAAATATGCTCTCCATATATAAAAGGAAATATAAGAATCATATAGTCAACAATAAAAAACACAGTACAACAATACAATATAACCTATTATTTAAAAAGGAAGAAGAGAAATAAAAATTAATTATTCAACAGTGTGATAGCACTTGGAAAGAAACTATCTTTATATCTAGTTGTCCTAGTGTGCAATGCCCTAAAACTTCGCCCTGAGGGTAACAATTGAAACAGGTTATGTCCAGGAATTGTGGAATCTGTATATATTAATATTGGAATCGATATTGAAATTAATTCATTCCAAATGAACTTCTGTTAAGCAAATTTTCCTTTATACAAATTTCCCATAGGAATGCATTGAAAACAGAGTAATCCCTAATCATGACCTTTTTTATGTTGTATGGATTTCCCCTATCTCCAGAATTTTTTATGTTGTAGAGATTTTATGTCATACAAACTGTTTGTCATACAAGGGTCCACTGTATAAGGAGAACAATGAAGTATATTTTATTTTTTAACATTTTTATCGCAGGTAGAACTCATCATCAAGGTTATTATTTATTACTTTATATTTTGGTACTGCTGGTGCCAACAGCCTTTTAGAATAAAGTCCTGAAGTCCTCAGCCGATGAATGAAAAGCATTCCCCTCTCCTCTCTTCCCTTGGATCATGCCCTTGGTGTGAACTTGTCTGCTGAGTATTCTACTTGAATGGGTGGAGAGAATTCAGATTTGCCACCTAAATAGCTGCAGAGCAGAGCCACAAAAGGAGAGATTTGAATGAGTGAAAAGAGAGAAAGAGAGTTTTTGAGAATGAGAGGTGGGGTGGAGGGAGTTGGGGGGAGGGAAGGGATTACTCCAGCTTTATGGAACTAGCAAAGAGCCATCCCCATGGTCACAGTCTTGGAGGCAGCCGGGGCGTGGAACAGCTTGCTAATCAGCAGCATGGTCGTCTGAGGGTCCTGGCTGGCCACCTTGCCTGATTGTTGGTTCCTCCTCATCGGAAGAGGTGAAAAGCAAGCGATTTCCCTCCTCCTTCCCTCCACCTTGAAAGAGAGAAAGCTGCAGAATGAGTCAGCAACTGCCTCCACTCCACTCCAGGAGCTCAGGAGGAACAATCTCTACCCTGTCCTGGCTGATCTTCACTTGGCTCTTGCAGTGCTGTGATGGACTAAAGCCAGGCATATTTGGCAACCAGGGGTTCACTGCCCAGAGAGTTACGTTTGGGTGGCATAAGATTGCTGAGTTTGCGTGGAGGAAGGAGAAAACTAGGAAGAATTCTCAACCTCACATCAGATCTCTCCCCCCCTCTCTCTCTGTATGTGTGTGTGTGTGTGTGTGTGTGTTTCCTTTTGTCTAAGGAGGATCACTGGGAGATGTTATACATGTCTGGGGTGTGTGAGCTTTGTGTTTGTTGTTGTTAAGTCATTCAGTTGTCTCTGACTCTTCGTGACCCCATGGACCAGAGCTCGCCAGGCCTTCCTATCTTCCACTGCCTCACGGAGTTTGGTCAAATCCATATTGGTTGCATCAATGACACCATCCAACCATCTCATTCTCTGCCATCTTCTTTTCCTTTTGCCTTCAATCATTCCCAACATCAGGGACTTTTCCAAGGACTCCTCTCTCCTCAGATTTTGAAGCTGGAGCCTCAGCTTCAAAATCTGTCCTTCCAGTGAACATTTGGGGTTGATTTCTTTCAGGAAATTTCAGCACCCTCTAAATTTTAGCAATTAAGGTCAAAGTCTTGGTTGCCTCAACTTAGGTTATAACTCTGGAGCAAAGCTTCCTTCCCCCCCCCAAAAAAAAGAGTTGAAGCACTGACAGTTTTTGATTTGCAGGGGTGAGGAATGACATCACTGCCATGCCTGCAGCCCTCATTGTACCCTGGGTTCGATAGATCTTCCCAGCAATCATATAGTGTGAGATCTCCTTATTGTAACGCAAAATATTTGGAGGGACTGGGGGCAGCCTGATCTTACAAGATGATCAGTTAAGAGTCATGAGCTCTCATCCTCATAAAGGACAGACAAATGGATGGACAAACTGACAAAAAAAAAAGGCTAAAAGTGCCTCATTGTTATGGATTAACCGAGCCTGAATTTTCGGAGGGGGGACAGGATATGTGTCTATGGGTAATGGTATGAGTACCACTTAACGCACAAATATTTGCCAGTATTCAACCAGCCACTAATTTCACCTTCATTTAAAAGAGAAAATACACACCAACTTCAAGCTCTGGGAAAGAATGATATGACTCTCGGAAGTGAGTGAGTGAGTGAGTGGGTGAGTGAAGGAAGGAAGGAAGGAAGGAATGGCATAAAGAAAAAGGGTGTTGGAAAACAGGGGGATCAAAGGGGATCACCCTACTGATGTCTGGCCCTGCTTTCATCTACCAATGTCTTCATCTCCTCCCATAGCCCAAATGTGGCCACTGGCAAATTGCTCGCCAAGGAATCTTGCTCTCAATATGAAATAGGTTCCTGACCACTGGGCTATGTCTGTGAAGATCCTCACTCAGCCATCCAGGTGAGCTGATCCAGGAGTTGAGTCATGGCAACGGGACTTCTTTTCTTGTTCAGTCGAAACATTTTGCTACTCACCCGAGTTGGTAAGAGACTTCCCATTTACATTGGTACCTTGTATAAAGGAATTAATTTGTTCCAAATGAAATTCTGTTAAGCAAATTTTCCTTTGTACAAATTTCCCATAGGAATGCATTGAAAATGGAGTAACCCCTAACCATGACCATTTTTCTGTTGTATGGATTCAACCCATAGGCAATTCTGTTAAGCAATGTTCCCCTATCTCTGGATTTTTTTTTCCTTTAAGCAGATTTTCTTTTAAACAAACTGCTTGTTATATGAGGGGCTACTGTATGCTTCAATTTACCCTGGTCTGAATAGGCTTGTTAGATGGACAATGTCTCTCTCTCTCTCTCTGTGTGTGTGTGTGTGTGTGTGTGTGAGAGAGAGAGAGAGAGAGAGAGAGAGTCACATCTCTGCAACCTCTCCCAACACCTATTAAGCATGGGTCCTTAGCAGTAGCCTCCCTTTTGGAGGTGTGATAGTGGTCCTGTTTTTTTTTCCCCTAGGGATAAATGAAGGGGCAGCATGGTAAATAGGAAACAGACCATGGACCTATTTACTCTTCAGTGATCTTCCTAGTTTAGATTGTAGCAGCATTTCTATGGGCACCCCCTGCTGAATCAGGAACATTGGCACAGACTGGTGGTACCTCCTAGCATTCTGGTATGGATAGCTTTCAATGGAATGTGCATCCAAGCAGGGTGCACCCCCTTCCCAGTGCTATAAGAGGTGTGTGTGTGGAGGGGGGAATCTGGCTTTTATTAGCAAATAAGAGGTTCAGGAGCCTCTCTGCTCCCTCCCACTGCTCTCGTCTCCTCAAGCCTTTTAGCCAGCCTAATATATTTGGTAATGGACTGCAACTGAAGAGAGACACGTATACACCATGAAGCCATTGTGGAAAAGCCACCCCATGACCTTGGAAGGCTTCCAGTTTCTTCTCAGATCTGTCCTTTCCCCCGTTAAATCCAGGACTTCTTCATTAGAGACCAAGCTGAATTAAAAACACCATTCTTCTCCAGACCTGAACCAGTAATGGTCATTCTCTTTTGTCTGCAGCAGTGATGGCAAACCTATGACACGGGTGCCAAAGGTGGCACTCGGAGCCCTTTTTGTGGGCACCTGACATTGCCCCTTCATAGCCACCTGTATACAGGTTCAATTACTGTATTGGCACTTTGCAAAGAAATTAGAGGGTTTTGAATTGCAGTTTGGGCACTCGGTCTCTAAAAGGTTCGCCATCACTGGTCTACAGGGTGGAGGTGGTTATGGAATCTGCATCTCTTCTTACAATTGGTTACACTTCCATCCCACTTTTCCACCAAAGAGCTGAAGGTCCCATGCATGGTTGCCCTATTCTCCACTTTTTCTGCCCAAGGAGGAGGCAACGTAGTTCAGGCTGAGACAGTCACTGGTCCAAGGTCACCCCAGGAGATGCATAGCTAAATTGGATTCAGATGAATTCTCCTGAATCGAGGCCCAAATAATTAGGCATCACTGACCAGAATTTGACTGGGATTTTAATCTAGGGAAAATAAAAATTGCATACCCCACAGTGGCAAATGGTACCTAATTGAGAAGATGCTAGTCACATGCCTGGCCGTATGATTTGCACACAGCCTGCAAACGATATATGACAAAGCAACTTTCCCAAACTCTACAGGGTCAATTTCATTTTGGGACACATGGAAGTTCTACTCCTACATCTTGTTTGTCCACCCTTTTGTGGCAAGCAAACTCTTTGAACGGCTACTATTTCATGGACACCATAGGCATTGGAGTCTTTGCTAGGGAAGTGATGCAATATGATAGAGGCATATATGATCCGCTAAATAAATAAGCCAACACTTATGGAGCATAAAGAGGGGTAAAAGGTCAGGCATCAATAGAGGCAGAAGTAGAAAGTTCAGAGACTTGTAAACAACGGAAACGGTCTGTGGGAACAGACGGAGAGGACGAGAGAGAGCTTAAGGCAAGGAAATCAACTCGGCCACACACTGAAGAGAGAAAGACAAAGATGCCCCTGTTCTTTTAGACTCCAGTTTGAATGCTACAAGCTGTGCAGAGCCCATGAAGGCTCCTCATGATCTGCTTTTCCTCTTGGCCTTTCCACCAGGGATGGTGGTTCATGTTGAACTGACCCCTAGACTCTTCTCTCTGCTTCCTTTCTGAACAAGGTCTCCTTGGGATATTCAGCCATCTGGTTGTTTGTTACAGTTGGAGCATCGTTGGGAATTAAATGTGCTCTCTCCCCTTCTCCCCCTCTCTCTTTCCTGTCCAGATCTCAACACTGCTTCTTTTGATGCTGCCAGCATCAGCCTTCTTCAGTTTAGAATTTCTCACTTCTCACGTTTCCTAAAGAAGTGTCACACCATTCTTTTGATGTCACCCTGCCTCACACCTTGTTGATGTATCTCTAGCCCTTGCACGTTGGTCGCAGCATTCTGTTTAGTCCTGGGCAGTTGCCATGCACAACGGCACACATATCATCAATATTTTAACATCCAATATACTCCAACTTTCCTCTACGGAAGCATACATTTCATCCATCTCCAGCATTTTATCCTCAGAATAATCTGGTTAGTCAGAATCACAGAACTGTACAGATAGAAGGAAGACCAAAGGCCATCTCATCAGAAACCAAGTGGTACAGGAATGGCTAGGTTGGTGGTGACCAGCCCAAGATCATTACGGTTGTTCACTGGATGAACAAGAATTGAAACCAGAGTGTCTTCACTCCTCATCGAGTGCTATTCAGTATGCCAGTTGAATTGACCCTTCTTGTGGTCCCTTGTTTCAGCTTTGGGGCCAACTTCTTTATGCCTTCAAGCACGGCACCACGGTACAAGAAAATCCAACCTGTCTAGGAACAACGTTGAGAGAACAATGATTAATGACCATCTTGAGCAGTTCTTCACTAGGTTGAGAACTGCCCCCTGGTTTCTGCAGAATCCTTCCATCCAAGTCCAAGTTTATCTCATTAAAAACTTGTATCCACGTCTCCAAACAATTCCAACTACTGTACTAACCCTCCTTGCTATACATGGGAACAAACTTCCAAACCAACAGGTCATTTTTCTACCAGGCAAGTGTTCGATGCTTCCCAGCCATGCTTCCTTCAGTGGGTGTCCACTCAGTGACAGTACCCCAATTTCTCTGACTTGCCTCCTTTGGACAATACCTTTGAGAGGGCACCCCCTAAGTAGGCAGGGTTCGGAAGCACTGAACACCTGTTCAGCTGAAAAACAAACTGGGACAAAACATCAGATTGGTGGCTCACAACAGTCTCTATCCCCCTGCCCAGTTTTTACAGACTGCATGACAAATGGAGCAAGTATATATGTATACTGGATATGCTGTGAATAATTTGTCATTACATTATCTTGAATTATTTTCATTTTGTTTGGCACTGGGAAAAGCACCGAAACCCTGTCACCAGCTACTGGAAACTACACAGCCAGACACCCCTTGGCTTTCTAAAATACTGGTTGAAATCCAGTAATAAGTGACAACTAAAGTAAGCCCACTGAATGAATGGGGATTGAGGAAGTCAATACATCCCATGGATTCAATGGTTCAACTTTAGAATGGCTGAAAATGGATTTCAACCATTCACAAGCTTTGTGGCACTCCGTCCAGTGTATCTTAATTCCCACAAGGGGGAAAAGGTGCTTAAGGAAGGAAGGAAGGAAGGAAGGAAGGAAGGAAGGAAGGAAGGAAG
>JAHTLZ010000327.1:8416541-8449516 GCA_023846285.1 Phrynocephalus versicolor | reverse complement strand
CATCATCATCATCATCATCATCATCATCATCATCATCATCATCATCATCATCATCATCATCATCATCATCCTATCTTCCTTCACTACAAAGCTTTATAACTAACTCTGACTTAACCCAACTAGCTGGTCCTCATCCTTATGTAGGGTGGATATTCTGGTTGCCACAATTCTGGTTTCTAAAATGAATTCTTGACTGTTGCTGATGCATCTTGATGTCACTGTAATATGGAAAATCTTTTCTGGCTCCTAATACTAGGAGCTAGTAAAATACTGCCACCTTGTGGCCTTTTAGAGCCTAGGAACTTACTCCCACATCTGTATTTTGGGTCATCATGTGCCTATCAGAAAAGACCTACTGTATTCTTCCAAGCCAAAATCCTAACCCACTACCTTCTCAAAGAATCCCAGCATTTACCAAATATCATTCATTTGGGCAGTCCTCTAGCATGCTTCCCATGGTCTATTTAAGGATGTGCATGATTCAGAAGAAGGCGCCAATAAGTCAACGTCAAAACTACATGATATAGTCAGGTTGTGATTAGAAGCTGACAATGAACCAGTGGTTCTAAGTGAACTTTATAAAGTGCTTTCATGGTAGGTAGAACTCCTTATTTGGGAAACTGGGATGTTTTCAACTGATGTCACATGGTAGGTAGAACTCCTTATTTGGGAAACTGGGGTGTTTTCAACTGATGTCACAGCCATGACATGCTTCCTCTGTTGAAATTTACTCTGCTTCATATCTATTAAAGGTATCAGAGCTCTGTTGCGTTCGGTAGGTTCTATGGGATGGTGGTGACTAGAGATGGGCACCAACCACCAGTTCAGTGGTTTATGCCAGTTTGGTTGACAGCTGCATAATCAACCTGCCATTGGACACCCATTTAGAGGCAGCACTCAGAGCTGGGCCAGGGAAACCAGGATACTCCCTCTGAGTGGGCACCCACTTGAAGGGGCAGGGAACTGAACCATGGAACCATTGGCCAAATCAGCACGAACCACTGAACCAGTGTGCCCGTCTCTAGTGATGACATTTGGATCAAACAGCAGAATTTTTGCTCTGGGTCTGCCCCAGCTGATTCTACATATTTTGGAATAACTGCAACAATTGGCAAACACCTCCAAGCATCTTGTGACCTTGTTAAAAGTAAATGAGATGCATCCTTGAAGCCTCAAAACATCACTGCTCAGAGAATTGGGGTTTGCATGCATCACAAGTTCTCAAAGGCAGTGAATCCTTGTAGAAGGCTTAAACAGCATGCTAATGGACCTGCGAGTCTATTTATAGCAAGCAGCAATCACGGGAATCAGTCAATTGGATGAACCTGCAGCAGTATGTTATTACTACAGAGACTGTGGGTACACAGTGGCCCAGTCTAATCAGGCTTCAATACCAAACAAAGTTCAAAATGGCTGCTTAGTTTATTAGATCACATTTAGGACAACAAGGTCTTTCTCCCAGAATCGCGTTGCGGTTTGATTATCAAACCAGCAGAGGGAGACATGGCTCCATCCTCAGCTTCAAGAGTAGGGAAAATGTGCATTATAGGAACAATTCCATAACATTTATTATAGAGGGTTTGATTTTGTTTAAATTAGAGAAGGCTGCGTATTCAGAATCCCTAAACTGTAGCATAGATAGCTTATGTGTACATCTGGCCCTCTTTGGAGACAGGGTGCCAGTTGGAACCACAAGTGACTTACATAGGCCATTACTTCACGTCTCGTTCATCCCTCTTTGCTGTCCCGCTTGGGACCAGTACGAAAAAGACTTACTTCATGTCCATAGCGTGACAGTGGAAACTTGTCTCGACCACGCCCCCTGAAGCGGGAACAGAGTATGACAAACCGTGCCTGCCCCTGGGCTGGGGAATTCGCTTGTCATGGTTAGTTCCCAGTTTCTGTTCCGAGACAAGGGATGTGCAGTAACAGCCTGTCACGCAACAACCAGTGTCCACCTAGTGGTCACCGGCTGAAGCGGCATTCAACATTAGTTTCCCTATGGGAAACACCATGCAGTGCAAATGTTTATTACAGAAAGTACTGAAAATTCTGTAGCATTGACGTGTAAATCCCGGAAGACCAGTAAATTGAAATATCAAAAAAGTTTTATTTAGGATAATTTTAAAAAAAGGTTAAGAAAGCAAGACAAATTCAGAATTTGTCACGGAAGAAGGACATGAGGTAACAGTTGTCACGAGACAAGTAATCACACCCGTGGGTGAACGGAAACAGGGACTGAACTGCGACAAAACCATGTGACCGCAAACAATGCTGTCACGGAATGAACGTAATTGCAGAATGAGGAAGGACGTGAAGTAACCACCATAGAAAAGAAGCATGGGCTTAGAAATCCAACCAGCAGGACATAGTGAGTCTTTGTACCTGTGTTGTTTACATAAAAGATGAGCAAAAGATAGATTGGTAGCTACTGACAGACGTTAGTGTAATGACTAACATGGACTCCTGAATGTCTAAGACAGTGGTTCTCAACCTGTAGGTCCTCAGATGTTCCTGGACTGCAACTCCCAGAAATCCTGGCCAGCTCATCTAGTGATGAAGACTTCTGGGAGTTGTAGTTCAGGGACATATGGGGACTCACAGGTTGAGAACCACTGGTCTAACATTAGCTTGAAGATATAGGACATCTGGACCAGTCCTGTTCTTAGGCAGAGTGAAGCACTTGCCTCAAGCAGTGGGTCCATCCTTCTAACTACCACATTTTTCCGCCTATTTAAGGGGTGTCTTTTACACAGACGTTAGCGGAGGAGAGGACCCCATGGGGCACACCGTGGAAAACAAGTCATGCCTGCACGCAAATGGGAAGGGCTTGCAAACTGCGGGTGCCCTATGGGTGGAGGGTGCAAGCCGCCTCTTTCCCAGCCCCAGTGAGTGGAGGCTGGAAAGAGGGAAAAGGCAGAGACAGAAGGAGAAATGGGGGGGGGACAATCCATGCCTGCACCTCTCCAGCTCTCCAGCCTCTTCCCAGTGCTTCTCTTCCTACCCCTTCCATATCTAAGTCCAGCCCTGCATCTTCCTCACCTTACCCTTGATCATGGCAAGGGATTCCACCCCCCTCTTTTCCTTGAGCAGTTACACATTGTTCCTGTGCCCTCCCATGCTCATGGCCTCCCATACTCTTCCCCAGTGCTTGTCTCCTATTGCTTTCTCCCTGGTGGGCTCCTCTTTCTTATCTGCACCACCACCCACAGCCAGGTCCAGGGCAAGATGTTGGAGAGGATCCATCCCAGATAGGCTCCTCTTTCTCTTTCTATAACCTGGGGTTGGAAAGTGGGGACGGTTTTATACTTGGAAGTGTCTTATAGACAGAAAAAATACAGAGCTCTCTAGGGCCACGGTGTTACCAGTGTTTTCTGTGTAGTTTTGCTGCAGAGAACTGCACAGTAAAATATCACATCCTAACCATGAAGGGAAGTAAATCGGTGTCCCGGTCAACCATGCCCCCAGAACCGCACTTTCACTGAAGTTTCTAAAACCACTGCTAGGGGTTGGTTTAAAAAACTTCCCTTAAAAATGCTCACTCTAACGAGGTGTGACCCCAGAAAATACGCAGTATTTAGCTTCGTACCCCATTTCCTTCCACTTCCTGCGGGTCCGGCTTGTTGATTCTTCATTGAGAACCCATCGAACACGTGGAAGGAAAGTGGGCAGTTTCGCAAAATGAGAAACTGCAGTGGTTGAATGACAGCTTACCGGTAATCACCCCGGGAATTTCTTAAAAAATAATTCAACGGAGACTTAGAAAAAAGGGAAAAGATGCACAGTAGGCAAGTAAAGATGGGCACAGAGCAGAAAAATACTAACCTGGCGACAGGATGTGACCACCCCCCCCCAAAAAAATACACATACAATTAAGATGTGCAGAAAACTTTAGTGAGACCACGGCCTCTAGGTTGTGTCCCATCAAATTTCAACTGACTTCTAGTGATCCTAAATAGAGCCTTCAAGTTCAGTGAAATATTTAAGGGGTGGTTTTACCCATTCAACCCATTCCCCATGAGTTTCCATGGCCAAACAGGGATTGAGACACCAGTCTCTTGAGTCCTATTCCGTAAAAGGTGCAAATGATTCCGTGGGGCCGGAAAATTATAACTCGGTCTATTATCTTCAAGTTTATTTTTCATAGGCATCAAAGCCATTTTTTTTGGCAATAATTTAAACATTAGGAAGAACTTTATGATGGTCATAGCTGTTCGGCAGTGTAATATGCTGCCACAGAGGGTGGTGGAGTCTCCTTCTTTGGAGGTTTTTAAGCAGAGGCTGGATGGCCATCTGATGGGTCTACTTTGACGAGGGTTCCTGCATGGCAGGGGGTTGGACTGGATGGTTCTTGAGGTCTCTTCCAACTCTATGGTTCTATCAGTCTAGGTCTTCTAATTCTGTAAACTGTCATTGTCTGGAATCTTCTTGGCATGCAATGGTTTTTCAGAAATAAAATATTTTCAAACCCCACTCAAAGGTCGCAACACTCCTGTAGAACTCCTTTCGTCATCTGGATGCCACGGTGGGCTGTGCATCAGCCTTACACAGCAAAGCTGCACAAACAGAATTACAGCATGGTATAGTTTGAGAATAACATGTCGGCTTCATTGGCAACACAGACCATGTTTTTTTTTAATCCTAAATAGAGTACCTCAGTTCTCCTGACATAATATTTAGGTTGACCTTCAAATGTAAAACTTTATAGTAGTAAGACCGGACCATGCTTTCAGTTTAATTGACAAAAAAGTGTGTTTTAAAACAACAAGATTTTTAAGCAGGTGTTGTCTCCCAGTACTGAGTCCAATTAGTTGACTTTGAAGGAACTGAAGGAGTATGTTGCCATACATCTTTATTTGTTTATTTAAAATGCTTTATACCATTTTCTTACTTCAAAAAACAAATTCCACAAAGTGGTTTGCAATGGTGAAAATGTACAAATCTCCAGTGCCTGAAATCCAGTAGCAGAACTTACACTGATGGGTATTTTTTTAATTAAACATTTCCATTTGCTGCCTCCCCCACCCACCCCATAAGTCACAGGGGGGGGGGCTTCAGATCAATGTTACTATGGGGAAGATGTTGAGGCCACAGGAAGGGGGGCTCTTTAATTTTTAAAAATCATAACTGTTCAGATGATTTTATTTGCTACTAAGATTGTAGGAAATTAAACACTTCTTGTACACTTTTAATTAATGAAACCCCATCAGCCTAACGTGGTTTAAGTTCTGCTACTGGATTTCAGTCAATAATACAGTATTTACTTAATAACTCCAGAGGCTACTGAGGATATTATTAATTATAACTCTGTCTCTTGTTACCATCTAATGGCATTGTTACCATCTAATGGTTTGAGCAGAGTGAGTCTGTTCGGTAAGAATCAGTATATATAGTGATGTTCCACATGCACAGCCTTGCTCTGATTCTTACAACAATCCTTTCAAGTAGGTCAGAATTTCTGTGTTGAAATCTCAAAGGGGTAGAAAGAGAAAGGCCATATATTCAGCTGATGGCAGAAGAGAAATCCACAAAAGGGGCTTGTTGATTCATTGTTCTGTGCCATCAAGTCCAAAGAGACTAAGGCAGTTACTTCACGTCCTACTTTGTTCCGCAATTATATTCATTCAGTGACAGCGTTGTTCGTGGTCATGTGGTTTTGTCCCTGTTCAATCCCTGTTTTTGTTTACCCACAGGCATGATTACTTGTCTCGTGACAACTGTTACTTCACGTCCTTGTTTCGTGACAACTACTGGATTTCCTTGCCTTCGTTTAGCCTTTTTAATATTGCCAGGCTTCCATTTTTTGATTTTTCGAATCCCCGCTGCAGGCGCATGGGCTGTCTCGGGAAGCCTGGCAGGAGGACCTGGGTGAGCCCTCACCACTTGCCACAGGCGAGTGGTGGAGGCGGCGGCATGGGTGGGTGGGTGGCGAGCAGGCAAGGAGAGCTCAGCCCCACCTCCAGGACCCAAGGAGGATGGACCTACACCTGACAGTGGCTCTGTGCCTATCTCTTCAAGAGCCGCTTTCTCCTGCAGGGACAGACGGGCAGCCGAGCCTGGTCTGGTGCAGGAGTTCCAGTCGGCTTTCTTGGTTGTCAGAGTATTCCTAGAGCAAAAGGGAGAAATAGCCATTGTCGTTACTTCATGTCCCTTGTCTCAGAACAGGAACCGGGAACAAAGTGTGACAAGAGAATTCCCCAGCCCAGGGGCAAGTATGGCTCATCACACTCTGTTCCTGGTTCAGAGGGCATGGTCGGTACGAGATTCTGCTGTCACATTATGGACGTGAAGTAACCTTTTTTCATACCGGTCCCAAGTGGGATAGCAAAGAGGGATGAGAGGGACGTGAAGTAGGGCTTTTTCAAGAGTGGTTTAACTAGTTCTACACCCCCCAGGGAGCTTCCATGGCCATGCAAGAAATTGAGCCCTGATCTCTAGGGTCCTAGTCCATCATTTCTATCCACTACACCACACTGGGTATCCCTGTTTATTTATAGCTGTCAGCAAAAGGTCTCCAACTAGCTTATACACCCATTTATGTCTTTATTTTCCTCTCCGTCTCTGACTCAGTTGGCTGGGAGAACTGAATCACGAAGGAGCTCCTCACCTTAGATGTAATGGAAACATTTACTAATGAATGAGCCCTCATTACAATCATTATGAGGAAATGCTTAATTCACAGTAGGCACCAGATAACTGGCTTTAATTAATAAATCTGGCTGGCGTCTCCTAAACCACAAGAGAGGATTACAGGAGTTAATGCATCTGTCTGGTGGACTTGTATGGAAGAATGTTGCGGTCTGCCTTGAAACATGAAAAACACACCGCTCTCTGTCCCACCACTTGAACATGGTGGGATGGGGGACAGCAGGAGAGACAACTGGTTGCAAAAACAGAGGACACTGTTCTGGGGGTTTGACTTAGGCCTGTATGACATGTCCACCTAAGAAGGGCCCAGGAAACAAACACTTCTCTGCCTCTTTCTCCATTCTGGAAGCTTTGTAAAGCCTTTTCTTCTTGGTAAAGACTACTGTATAGCTAAATTTTACTGGTCTTTTCAAAAGGTGTCTATTACAATAAGAAGCATACATACACCTGCCCCCTTCCACCCACAATCCATGGAACTACTTCTCTCTTGCCATAACCTATTTCTAGCCCTCAAACGGAGAGAAGGGTGGGGTGGGGGGATAATAGAGGTTAGAAGATGATGTTTGAACAGTACTTGGTTACAGTAACGATTCCATGATCCCCTAAAGCTAGTTGCTATTTATAGTTAAAATATTAAAATAATTGCTAGTTTCCCCATTTCCCCAAAGTAACTAAATAGAAATAACACTCTCTTCCTGTTAATCTTCATCTCATCTCAATGCCCACAAGAATGAAAATGGCAGTGGCACAAGCCGGAACTTGAACCATGTGATCTTCCTCCTCCTCTACTGCTTAGCGATGTCACCTGCCTGTAAAGTACAGAAGTCACGACTAGACATGGGCACGACTTAGCGAAATTCCCGTTTCCGTTTCCGTTCCTCGTTTCCGTTACGGAACGGAAAAGGAAACGAGAATTACTCTGCCAGAACTCGAACTCGAACCAATGAAAGAAAAATTGGGTCTGATTTGTCGTTGTCGTTCCTGGCATCGCGGCGATCACGCGATGCCAAGCGGCACAGAAAAAAAGTTAAAATAAAAAACCGATTCCCAGCCAAAAAAGCAGGCGAAAATATGCCTGCCTGAGAGTGCACCTACCAGAGGGGTGGTTTCGGGGGGGGGTCCCCCCGGCCTCCACCCCCTCTCCTGTCCTGGGCTGCTGGGGGGCATCCTCGTCATCTCGCAGTCGCAACTCGCCGCCATTCAAGCGGCACAGAAAAAAAGTTTTAAAAACAAAATAAAAAAACCCGAGTGCACCTACCAGAGGGGGGTTCGGGGGGGGGGGTCCCCGGTCTCCCCCCTCTCCTGTCCTGGGCTGCTGCTGGGGGGCATCCTCATTGTCTCGCAAGTCGCAACTTGTCGCCATTCTAGCGGCACAGAAAAAAGTTTTAAGAACAAAATAAAAACCCCCGAGTGCACCTAGGGGTGGTTTCGGGCGGGGGGGTCCCCAGCCTCCCCCCTCTCCTGTCCTGGGCTGCGGTGGTGGGGGGCATCCTCGTCATCGCGCAGTCGCAACTCGCCGCCATTCAAGCGGCACAGAAAAAAAGTTTTAAAAACAAAATAAAAAAACCCCACTGCACCTCCCAGGGGGGGGTTCGGGGGGGGGGGTCCCCAGCCTCCCCCCTCTCCTGTCCTGGGCTGCGGCTGGGGGGCATCCTCGTCGTCTCGCAAGTCGCAACTTGCCGCCATTCAAGCAGCACAGAAAAAAGTTTTAAAAACAAAATAAAAAACCCCGATTCCCGGCCAAAAAAGCAGGCAAAAATATCCCTGCCTGAGAGTGCACCTACCAGAGGGGTGGTTTCGGGGGGGGGGGGGTCCCCGGCTTCCCCCGCTCTCCTGTCCTGGGCTGCTCTGATGGGGGGCATCCTCGTCATCTCGCCAACTCGCCATGCCATGCGGTGCGGGCGGGGGATCCAAAATGGGGTGACCGCAATATTTATTTGAAATCGTGGTCCAAAAACACACCAAAGCACCACAGAAACATGCGAAAATTGCTATTTTAAAACTGCCAGAATTTTTACAGTAGCAGCAGTAGGTTTTTCTTGCAACAAAATGTCTCCAATTGATTTTATTTTATTTTATTTTTATTTTTTTACACCTGCGCAATGATGGGCTGGCCATGGGAGTGGACCATGCAAATTTTTGGAGCCATTCCACTAATCGCATGGCCACTTGGCCAGGTTTTGACTGAGACTTCTGGGATGTGCCAGTCGGGCATAAAAAGCCCACTAACCCTAGCCCTAGCCCCCACCCTAACCCTATCCCATACGCCAGTACACTGTCCTTCTTAGTGGGTCAGAGAGGCACCCAGAGGTGCACCCCACTAACTCACCATAATCTTACCCGTAATCCTAAGCCTAGCCCTTGCGCTAACCCTAACCCTAAGCCAGATCTGTGTACTCGCATTGCACTACATACGCAAGTACACTTCCCTTCTTAGTGAGCCACAGAGCGTCCAGAGGGAGCCTTCCCCTGTGCACTGTGACACTGCACTATACCAGCAGTGAGCCTGTGAGTCGAGAGGCACCCAAAAGAGAGGTGCCTCTGCCACTGCAACTTGGTATGCATATCCAATTGGCTATGCATGCCATTTTGTAGCGGGCCAGAGGAGGCACCCACCCGAGAGAGGTGCCTCCAGGAGCCCACTTTCCCTTCATAGCAGGCTAGAGGAGGCACCCACCCCAGAGAGGTGCCTCCAGGAGCCCACTACCCCCCCTAAACCAGTACTAATGACAGACGAAAAAACGACAAACGACAAATTTTTCAAAAATTTCGCGAAAAACGGAAACGAGCCGAAACGGGCCGGCTCTGACACACAACAACTCGAAAACGTCATTTTTCCTGGTCGTGCCCATCTCTAGTCATGACAAAGCCACCAGAACAATTTGTTTTCATGGAGAGTAAAACTGAGCCCATTCACCTCTTTGTTTCAGGCATTGATTGTTCCACTAAGCTTGAAATCTGTTATCATGGCAACATTCATTCACACAAATCCATCAGGAGCAGAGTTGATGCTGAAGCCACGAAGAACAGGGACAGCCACACTCTCTAGTCAAAACATGTGCTCTAGATGTTGTTGTACTACAACGCCCATCAGCCCAAGCCAGAGTAGCCAGTGATGGGGAATGCGGGGAGCTACAATTTTATCAACAACTGAATGGCCATGCCTTGCCCATCTTTGTCATATGTGATGCTGTTGGTATCACTTGTTCCATCTCTTATTCTTTTTAAGTTCCTTGTGGTACTGAAATACCTCACGTTGCTTCCACTGGAACTGTGATAGAAGTTGTTGGGTGTTCATTCTTGCTTCATCTCAAAGAAAATTCCTTCTCCACCTGCTATCATTCATCCTGTTTATGTCTGGCTTGTGCTGACACTCCACTTTCCAACAACAAGCTCAACATGGCCGCTATGGCTCTCCTGCCCCCCTACTCTGTCCTCACAACAACTCAGTCAGGTAGTCTACATAGAAAGAAAAAAGGCTCAGAGTAGGTTAATCCTATGAGCTTCATACTTCAGAGAAGATGTGGCTCCAGATCTCCCAACGTCTAGTCCAAAATCTCTTAACTACTATACCACACTCCCTCTCATTTTAAAAGCAAAACTAGCAATGCATTTTGTATTATAGTCTAGGCCATTGTTAGCCACGCACAGGTTTAGTTGTGTCATCGGGCCATGTTAAAGACTGGTAAGGACAGAGAGTGTCATCACCTTGTAATTGCATGGTGTTTTTTCACATTCACTTCTACTGTACAAAAAAATCCTTAGGTATTCATTCATTGCAGTTAAATACTCAGTCTTGAAAAATGATTGCTTAGAAGAAGTACATCAGTAAGCCACAGTAAGCATCTATGTTGTTGTTGTTGTTGTTGATGATGATGATGATGATGATGATGATGATGATGATGATGATGATGATGATGATGATGATGATGATGATGTGTTCCATCAAGTCACCTCCAACTTATGGCAACCCTGTGAATGTGTGATATCCAGATAATCCATTCTTTAGCAGCCCTGCAGAGTTCTCACAAACTCAAGCCGGGGGCTTCTTTTAGGGAGTCACCCCCCTTGTATTTGGTCTTCCTCATTTCCTGCTGTCTAGGGATGGGCACAAAACAAAAAATGAAATGCTGTTTTATTGTATCATTACGCAACAATGACATGAGGAAGCAGCATTTCGTTACAGATGAAACTAAATGGTTTGTTGTTGTTGTTGTTGTTGTTGTTGTTGTTGTTGAAATAAACCATTTTGTTCCCTCTGTAAGCCACGTGGGAGAGAGAAAAAAGCTTTTTAAAAAAGCTCGAGGCTTAAAAAAAAACTTTTTTCCCTTCCCCAAGCTGTGTCAGCTGATCGGCACTAGGGTGGAGAAAAAGGTTTCCTCACCCCACCCTAGCACCCATCAGCTGGCAGGCGGGGCTTGGAGGGGAGGGAAAAAGTTTTTTTTAAAAAAGCCCTGGGCTTTTTAAAAAAACCTTTTTTCCCCTCCGCCACTTTCTAGGGCCCCCACCCACCCACACAAAGCACCTCGTTTGTGGTTATTTTTGTACAATTTTATTGTGGTTATTTTCGTACAATTTTATTGTGGTTATTTTTGTACAAATTGTATGAAATGAAATAAAAAATGTGGGGGATGAAAGGAAACAAAACAAAACAAAAAATTTTTGTGGTTATTTTCGTACAAATTGTATGAAATGAAATAAAAAATGTGGAGGAGGAAAGGAAACAAAACAAAACATAATTTTTTTTTTCATTTCGTGCCCATCCCTACTGCTATCTTTCCCCTTTCCCAACATGACTGTCTTTTCCAAAGAATCCTGCCTTCTCATCATGGGCCCAAAGTCTGACATTCTCACTTTCAACACCTTTGCCTCCAGAGTTAATTCAGGCTTGGGAATAACTTTTTTTGGGGGGGGGTCTTTCTGATAGTTCAGGGCATCTGCAAAGCTTTCCTCCAGCAACACGTTTCAAATGAATCATTGCCCCCCCCCCGCCGGTCAGCTTTTTAAACTGTCCAGCTTCCAAAACTCATACATGGTGATCAGGAATACCAGAGTGTAAGTCTCCGGGGACACATCCTGACACTTGATGATCTTTCTTGGTTCTTCAGTTGCGGCCCTTCCTAGTCTGCCTTCATCCTCTAATTTCTTCGGCCTACTCTCCATTGAACCAAGGGAGACAAAATATAGCCCTAACCGATAAGAAGGGCAAGGCGGTTACTTTGCATCCTTCCTCGTTCCGCGATTACGTTTGTTCCATGATAGCATTGTTTGCGGTCACGTGGTTTTGTCCCTGCTTAGTCCCTGTTTCCATTTACCCATGGGTGTGATTATTTGTCTCGTGACAACTGTTACCTCTCATCCTTGTTCCGTGACAAATTCTGACCACTAGGTGGACGCTGGTTGTTGCGTGACAGGCCATTACTTCACGTCCCTTGTCTCGGAACAGGAACCGGGAACTAACCATGACAAGAGAATTCCCCAGCCCAGGGGCAGGTACAGCTTGTCACGCTCTGTTCCCGGTTTAGGGGGCGTGATCGAGACAAGTTTTTGCTGTCACACTATGGACACGAAGTAAGTGTTTGGGTTTTTTTTACCGGTCCCAAGGATGTGAAGTAATGGCTTTGCAAGAAGGGGAGCCACTCTCCTTTTCATGGCTGAAATACTAGTGCTTTGTGTAGTATGTTGCAATTAGGAGTAGGGCCACTGAGACGGTCAGAATTTTTTTGAATCAGCTCCTCCAGAAACTCAGTCAATTGAATGGGCCAACTCTAGCTGTGACTTGCTATGCTCAGCAAGAGCTACTATGGAAACTCAGAGCTCTGAGCAATTTAGCAGAGAACTCTGTATCTCTCCGTACTGTCATGCAGATGCAAACTTGTGACCCTGTGACGAGGATTTGCTCATCAGGATTTCCACCAAAGCTTCCTGAACTAACAGAGCTTACAGGAAGCCCAAGACCCAAACTGTACAACAATGGTTCTCCATCTGTGGGTCCCCAGAGGTTCCTGGACTGCAACTCCCAGAAATCTCTTCCAGCACAGCAAGGAGTGGAGGCTTCTGGGAGTTGCAGTCCAGGAACATCTGGGGACCCACAGGTTGAGAACCACTGCTGTACAACATAGCAGAGAGTTCCTGTCTCTTTAATTCAAGGTGGGCAAAACAAAGGCTCCCAGATGTTCAACTGCAACTTCCTGCATTTCTTAGAGTTGGTTGGGTTGGCCAGGATTGATGGGAGACACACCACGGTTACAGCTGGAAACTAACACTTGTTATTTTTTTCACAGCTTGGAAAAAGTAGTAGAACTACAGCTCCCAGAAAATCTTAATGATTTTCCACTTTTTATGCCAGCTGTGGGTTTCTGTGACTTAACATTTTTACAACATAACTTTTCCAAGCACTGTCCCAGCTTTAAACGTTTGTGCAAATGGAGCAATGTCCTTCCTAGTAAGACCACCATTCTGGACTTGTTTATTGTCCTCTCTGCTGGTTAATGATGATAGCATATCCAAAACAGTGCCAAGTTCTAGTTCTTTCAGTTGGATGCCTGACCTCCTCAAAAGCTCTTTGCTTCTCATTCACATCTGCACTAAAATATATACCACAACAGGGCTGATCCAGTTTTAAGGGGTTGAATTCTGGATGGGTTTTCTGGAGGGATCATGGAAGCCGTATTTTTATACTCGTGAATTCTACCCAGCAATGTGGCAAAATTTGTTCTACCGAAAAATCCTAGAGACAATTTGGTTCCTTTTCAGCCTTTAAATCTTCAGGGATGATTTCATTAGATGATATGCCAGGGGTCTCTTAAGAAGTTGGGGGAGGGGGGGGAATAGGCAGCTTGAGTGTACGTGAGTGTGTGAGAGAAGGTAAGATAGATTCCATTGTGAGCATCTAGGAAACAGATCTTCCTACCTAGAATCGGTAGCTGCATAGCAACACAGAGCTCTCAAGGGCAACTAAGAAAGTAATTTTTCAAGATGACAAATCATTTTAGCACCAGGAGGCTTCCTTGTCTTCTCCTTCTGTTTTCTGTTCTAGCCTAAGGACAGCTGTTGTCACTGCCACCTTGAAATGCCAACTTAGACCTATTATGCAGGATTATGCGGATTTAAAGTTGTCTTGTTGTGTTTTCAGTGTATAATGTTTCTAACATATAACATTTAGCACGTGTTTTATTCTTTTACATTACTTTGATGTGACAGTATTTGGGTTTAACTTATCGTGGTGGACTATTGCTCTGTTTTCTGTTGGGAACCTCTCAGAGCGACCTGGGCAGCCAGATGGGTGGCATACAAGGTAAACAAACAAATAAGCAAATTGTACATCCTTCCTTGCTACATCTGCCTATTTTCTAGGGCTGTAAGTTCACCTGGCAGGTAGGGAGAATAAAGCATGGAGCAGCAGGTCCCAGGGCTGGCGGTAGGTTTTTTGTTTTTGTTTTTGCGCCCTAGGTGCCGGGGGCGGGGCGGCAGGGCAGCGGGTGGGCGGGCACGGGGGGTGCAGGCGGGCGGCGGTGACCGGGGGGGGGGGTTAAGGGGGTGCCATTAAGGGCGGGGGGGGGGGTGGCGGGGGCAGTGCCCCCGTCCATTTTGGCACCCTAGTTCGCCTTAATGGACATGCCAGCCCTGGCAGGTCCATGTTGATTCTTTGTGGAGTTGGCAGTACCCTCACCAGCCCAACTTCAGTGGCGGCTCTTAAGCACAGAAGAGAAGCAGAGGCCATTGGTATGGGGACTAAGAGGATAACAATTTGAGGATCACTAGCCACGTTACAGTTCCTACTGTCCCTGTCCACTGGCTGTGATGCATATGGGGAAGTAGTGGGAGCTGAAGCCCACCAACATATGGAAGGCCTGCCTTATTTCTGACTCTGAGTGATGATACCTAGCAGCATCTGTCATAAAATGCAAAGTCATATTTTTGAACGTGCCTTAGACTTTCCCATAACACACAAGGCCAATGTTTTTGCTGAGCCAACATTTCTGCTGAGCAGCTGGGCATGGAGAAGCTTTCATGAAGGCCAGCACCTTGAAAACCACCTGATACGTAACTGACAGAGAACCATGATGTTGGTAAAGATGCCTATTTCTGCCTGATCCAGAAAAAAAAAAAACCCAAATGGTCAAAGGGAATGCCAAGGTTGCAACTACAAGAGCTGAATGGAGAAGCGGGGTCAAAGTGTGCTCCTCGACCACAGCAGGGCTTAAGCAGTTGTTGAGTCCAATTCTCCAAGGGTTAGCTCAGCCTAATGCAGCAAAAGCTCCTGGGCTTAACCAGTGGCACCAGAGCTCAAATCAGAGTCTTTACATCTCCGTGTCCTTTTAATTTCCTAATTATTCTCAGTGACAATTGAATTACATGTCTTCTCACTGATAATGAACATTCTTTTTCTCAGAGATCACTGGGGGAGAGGAGACACAGAAGAGAGCAGTTCAAAGGCAGTAGCCCTGATCTAGGGTGTTTCTCCTCCAATCCACAATATTATTTTCGGCAGACCTACTAATTCATCATGCAGTCAACCTTGTTTTATAGACTGTTGCAGATGCGCTTTGCAGGTTTGAGCATGTTTGTACAGAAATGGACTGGGCCAACCTCTTTGCTCTTCTCATCGACCAAAGCCAAGCCTAAACCCATGCAAACACACTCTTTCTTCTGCATCCTCAGTGTCTTCTCTTGTCCTTTTATAGCTCCTCACACTCAAAATTACAATTAGAGATGGGCACGACTAAAAAAATGGTGTTTCGTTTGTTGTTTGTCATTTAGGGGGTCCGTTTCAGTTCGTTTTTTCATTTTTCGTGAACTTTTTGCAAAAGTCTTCATTTTCGTTTCGTTACGTAACAAAATGAAAAAATGAAAATGAAAATGAAAAATTGCTGTTTCGTTAGCATTCATTACAGTTCAATGTATTTGCCGCAACGAAAACGAAACACACGACAAAATTTCTGGTGTTTCGTTTCGTTTCGTTTTATTTTGGAGACAAAATTCGTTTTTTGTTTCGTTATGTAACGAAACGAGAAAACAAAAATGAAAACGAAAAATTGCTCGTTTCGTGCCCATCTCTACTTGCAATTGTAAATACCTTGGGGCAGGTGCCGGTTGCATTTGGCTGACACTAGCCTGGAAAGCACAATATATCCACCTACGGTGCTCCATGGATATTAAATAAACAGTCGTGCGTCTGATCATTTGCTGTGAGCAAATGATCAGGCAAGCCAGAAGCCAAGTTCCATGAGTCTTGTGATCTAGGTTTGGCCATTGGTAGAGACTAGAACAGTGTTGGCGAACCAATGGCATGGGTGCCAAAGGTGGCACTTGGAGCCCTTTCTATGGGCACCCGACATCGCCCCTTCACAACCACCTGTATTCAGGTTAAATTGCTGTACTGGCACTTTGCAAAAAAATTAGTGGGTTTTGAATCAGAGTTTGGGCATTTAGTCTCTAAAAGGTTCGCCATCATTGGACTAGAAGGAGAAGAGGAAAATTGCAAGAAATAGTACAGCTTTGATTCAAAACAAGGCAATGCTGTGTGGCTGGTCCTCCTAGAAATATTTTTAAAAGCATTAGCTTTGATTTAAAAATAAAGGGTAGGGGGAAAGATCTAACCCAAGTGCATGTAAACAGGCAAGGAAAAGAAACCTGCAAGTCACAGGCGATCGAACTGTATCAAGTGGAAACCGTGCAATGAGACCCCTTCAAGTACACAGAGAGTTAGTGTGATGTAGTATTAAACAGACCGCCATTCTGGAAGATCTACATCTTGATTCTCAATTAATCGTGGAATCCACTGAGGGCAACAGTGTGATTCGGCTCAGCTGCAGCTTGACCCACAGCCTGTTTTAAAGTTCTGCTCAGATTAGGTGATCACATGCAGACTGTGGACTGTTTTGGTGCTGATGTCTACACTGGCCTCTCAATCTGATGCCATCTGATCCTTGTCATAGTCCACAACCCACCCACCCCAGCTCACTTCCTTTGATTCTGCCCTCTGCCAATCCCAAGTCCTCTTTTTATGATTCATTTGCAGAGATGGGCACAAAACAGAAAACCAATGGTTCAGTTCATTCTATTTCGGGCCCAACTTCAGTTTGGTTCATTTTGGATTTGTAAAAAAATTTAAAAATTTGTACGAACCCGAACTGACCCGAACTGGTGTGGCTTACTGGGATGGCTTTGGTGGTGGTGGTGGTGGCAATCCCGGTGGTGGCAATCCCGGTGGCTATTCTGGTGGCAGGGGCAGCAATCCCGGTGACCACCGCCTCTGGAGGTCCAGCACTTTTTAATGTTTTAATTTTTAATTTTTTTAAAAAATTTACCAGCACCAACCATGTGGCCCCAGGGGCCGGGTCAGTGCTTTTTCATTTTCATTTTCATTTTCATTTTTAAAAGTCCCTGATACCAGGGTTTTTTCCCCCCACACAGCTGAGAGGTGCTGGCTTCCCTGCACCTGGGTTTTATTTTTAAAAAATTTCCCCTCCTGGCCTGCTGGCTCCTGGGACGAACCAGCTGACCCGCAGGCCAGTGGGACTTAAAAAAAATATTTTTTTTAATGTTTTATTTTTTTTAAAAAAATTAAAGTCCCAGATGCGGGGATTTTTTCCCTCCTGGCCCGCAGCAGCTGCCAGAGTTCCAGGCAAGGAGGCAGAGACAAGGTAGGAGGGGGGGGGGATGAAAAACAAAATGAAATGAAATGGAAATTTCTATTTTGTTTCGTCTCATTTTCCTTTGATGGGTTGAATCGTTATTCGTTTTGTTAGCTAACGAAATGAATAATGAATAACAAAACAAATTAAAAATTCATGTCGTGCCCATCTCTATTCATTTGTTTTACACTCACAACAAATCCCACAGGATTTGACCATGTAGCCACACCCTGAGTGATCTGAAACCAATCACTCTCAGGCAGCCTGACCTACCTGACGGATTTGTTTTTGGAAGGATAGAGGGAAGAGAGATAGACCCATGTGTAGCTTGCTTGTTTGCCTCAAACTTAATGAAGAAAAAGAAATAGCTGAAACAAGTTAATCAATAAAGAAATGCTTAGCAACCTGTATTTATCACTTCACTGTCCTGCAATGTTACGTTCAGCCATTAACCTCTTCCCCCATCCACCCAGTTATTTAGTTATGGGCCTGGTGTGTATGTATGTGAAAATTTGCCACATCTAGTATCCCGTGGTGTGGTTTTGAGCAGCATTCCCAGGCAAAAGAAGCAATAGGGGGGACATAGTATATGTGCAATATGCCTGCTAGATCTTCTGATACAGGGCCTGCCTCCAGGTTCCTAAAACCAGTGTGCTCCAAAGTTACTGGGTGACAAGTCTCATCTTCTCCAAGTACCCACCCTGACTCTGCGGGGCTGAAATTGAGAAAGCGAGAGGAGAAACAGGATGCTCCCAGAGAAAGCTTTAGCCATGTTCCACTTCATGCATGCAACTGTATCATGGTCAGATCTTGACTGTCATTGACTTGTACCATTCCTGTGATGCACCACAGTTTCTTCATCTTGTTATTCTTTCTTTGCTAAGGGAAGGGAAAAAATTTGGAATGGCTATACCATTTTGAGAGGGTTGCTTCTTCAGGATTCTCTCCCTCCAGAGGAATCCAAGGGAAGCATGGTAAGCAGCTCTGTTTTCCCCAAAGGCAATCTGCTTCCATTCTAGACCACGTGACATCTGGTCAAACGTATCTCCCAGGGTCAGATGGTCAAAGCCGCCCCTCCCAGCACAGGGCTGGATCAGAGCATCCCTTCCATCAACAGATGCAGCATTTGCTTCTGGGAAAATTTGATCCATCCGCAAGTCCTTGCATTATACCTTCTTTTCTTTCTTTGTGTCCCTTGGGCAATTGATGGACATGACAGAAAAGAAAGGAATAGAGGATTTAACTGCTAGATTTGTTTTCATTTTTATTTTACTGACCTATGCCCCAGCTGTCCAAACATTTGGGACTGACATATAATAAGATAATAATCATGGGCTTCATGTCAATTCTGATTATGGTGACCACTTTCAGGGTTTACAAGATAAAGTATACTCAGAAGTGATTTGCCACTTTTTTCAAGGGGTGCTTTGGGACCGTCTTCAGCTAAGTTCAGATCTTGGTAATCTGGACTTTCTTGACTGCCTCAAATAAAGAAAAGTAACTTTGGGGCTATTCTTCTCCAGGTTCTGCCATGGAGAATTTCTCCCACCTATGCTCACGAGTAGAGATGGGCAGGAATTTAAAAAATGGCATTTTGTTTGTCGTTTGTCGTTTGGAAGGTCCGTTTCGGTTCGTTTCTGTTTTTTGTGAATTTTTGTAAAAAATTCATTTTTGTTTTCATTCGTTTTGTTACCATTTTGTTACCATTTATTTCATTTTTTGTGATTTTTTACAGGATTTTAAGCAATTCATTCATATTGCAGTAACGGAAACGAAACGCACGACAAAATTTCCAGTGTTTCTGTTTGTTTTGTTTCGTTTTAGAGACAAAATTCGTTTGTCATTTCGTTACGTAACGAAACAAACAATGAAAACGGAAACAAAAAAATGTTCGTTTCGTGCCCATCTCTACTCACGAGTGCTGATGAAGACCGATGCCTGATTGTACTGGTGAGTGAGTCTCTCTCTCTCTCTCTCTCTCTCTCTCTCTCTCTCTGCTGCTTCTCACCAAAAAAAGTTGTGGCAGACGGTCTAAGTCACTTAAGCTTCTGGGAAGCCACCTGCTTGCAAACTATTAATAGATGGCTTGTGAAAAGCCAGTACTGGGCAGGTGTCTTTATGGGTATTAGAGGGACAAGAACACAGAGCCTCAGAGCCTGTAGGAAGTGAATGATATATCTTAGGCTGCTGGTACAAGCCGAATAACATGCATGTCCATGCCCATGCACATGGCCATGCATGCATCACAACACACCCTGTCTTCTCTAGGCAACTGGCACTCCAGGTTAGGTCTACAATCAAAGGTAGCATACATTTCTGTTCATCCATCCATCCATCCATCCATCCATCCATCCAGTGTTACCCCATCTTTCTTCTTAACAAGGATCCAAGGGAGCTTACCTTATTAAAATATGACATTTAAAAGCTAAAACAGTAGACAAAACATGGAGACAAAGGTGCTGCTTTGGACCTCCAGCCTCATGCGAAATGATCATGTGTGCAACAATGACATCCGATCAATCTACAGCATCACACCAATCGCCGACAAGATGCGTGAAACCCAACTGCTTTGGTATGGACACTTCTTGTATACCGGTGAGGAAACTCTGGCCCCAAAGGGTCTCACCCTGGAGGTCATCAGACCTTGACTGAGAGGACGACCAAAACCATGCTGGATGAATACCTTGGCAAGGACAAGAAGTTGCCCCAGGTTCACCCAGATCAAGACCATGGTCATGCCAAGTAAAAGGCAAAAACCAGAATAGCAGACCTCACCACCAAGTGGATCAGATGCTAAAAAGAAGAAGACGATTTAAAAGCCAAGATAGTAAGTAGAATTAAAAAGAATCAGACAAATCCCATACAAAAACCAGTAAACCAAATAAACACCAAAAGTGGATTCAAAGCTACAAGGCACAAGAGCCCATGAAAATAAATACCCCTCTTGGACAGCCAGTCACTGTGGGGAACCTTGCCTGAAGATAAAGGTCTTTTCTACTCATGGAAGGACAGACTCCTTCTTACTGCAGATCAGCTGTTATGCCGCTTGTGTCTGCACAATGTAGGCTGGAAAAATTATCATAGTTTTTGTGTCTGTGTTGGGAATTCTAGGGGTTATACTGTATCTCTAAAAGTAATATTTTTCAGTTCCATCATGCACACATGTGTGTGCACAGACATCTTTTTACCATCATGAAATGTCCATCTTAGTTACATAGGTAAGGATTTGCTGTTTCCTCTTAGAACATTAGGAGCTGTGAGAAAATATCTATTTATTATTTTCCTTTTTTACAACCAGTTGTTGCCATATCTTGATACTACAAAAGCCTCCAAAATGTCATGAGACAAAAAGGGATGTCCATTTAGTCTTATTCCAGATGTAACATGTTCTCTCTCTCCCCCCCCCTCTCTCTCATCATATCTAAACACTGGACAATTTAAAATTATGGGAGTATATGGAATAGAGGTAAAATTAAATTGTTAAGATAATTAGACTGTTTTTGACGAGAAGCAAGACTATTTCAGTAGCATCATCTCAGCCATTTGCTAGGTCTTTATTCTTTGACCTTCCTACTTTGCGTCAAAGTTTCTTGGGTGACTCTTACTTGAAATAAAAGTAAGTCCACATAGATCTAATCTGGATCAGATCCACCTGCAGGAGAGGCATAAACTAGGAGCAGATGTGAATGTAGAAGCAGTCTGAGTTCAGTTCTGATACTGAAAACAAATTCATGGTTAGAGGCCTATATTCAGAGGCACCCCATTTTCAATAAGGGGCCATTTTCTGGTTTTGCTCTGTCCATGGTCTTACATGAGCCTTGGCATCAAAGTGATCTGGTTAATATCCCACCTGGTATATTACACCTTGTCAAGCAAAGTAATTTGTGCAGGTCTAAACTTGGAAAAGAATTATACGGTGTGTGAAGAATGTAGCAGTCCTTAGGAAAATTAATTTTTGGACAGAAATCTCAGATTCTCCCAGCCAGCATGGATGATGGAATGGAAACGGTGATTTCTGAAGGATGCTCCTTCTACCTGGAGGAGACTGGCTTAATGCCATAGGGACATGTAGCAATTAGTGACTGACAAGGATCAGTTGGCGAAAATGTTTCTAGTGCCTCTGAATATGTGCATATTTTTTTCTGCTCTCCTGAAGAACTGTCAGGATCAACCGCCTGGAAATCAAGAATCTGGCTCTTCAAATGCTTTCTGAGCTGCCTCTTTCAATTTTCGAACAGATACCCAGTGTTGGACTGGAACCTCCTATGTATAAAACCCCCCAAAAGTCTGGAGCATCAAAAGTGTAACATTTCTGGATGTCAAAAGGGGCAGTTAGATTGGGAATGGATGGGATCAGGACAGGTGCTTTAGCAGCACTCATTTATCTCTGGTTTTGTCATCACATCCTGTAGTTATCGGGGTGCTGAGCACACGGAATGGTTTAGGTTTCTTCAGCCTCCCATTTGGCATCATTTTGGCACCACTAACTGTGGGCACAGTTGTCTCACCCCAAAATGTGTTATGACCTCACCATGACTCAGATCAGCAGTCTACGGAGCCCGTCCTGACAGTAGACCTCTTCATCTACTTTCAGGAGAGGTTTAATTCATTCCTGACGCCACAGAAGTTCTTTACAGTCTCAAGGAGGTTAATTGGTATCATCATATCTCCCCGCAGATGCTGATCTGTGGGCTGTCTCTCTTGTTTCCATTTTTCTGATGAGATAAGGTGTCAAACCTGTGGAGCTGGAGAGCTGATCTCTATCTCACCAGTCTTGAGTGTGAAAGCCACAGAAGTGCAGAATAAGCCTTATTATGGTAAATGTGGTCAAAATGTCTGCAGAAAAGCCATTGTTGAAACAATTTGGGGGCCCACACCTATAGGACACAAATGTCTGCTTGCATTGGGCTGGGGACGTCCCCCCCCCCCTCAGGGGTGCTGCATGAACAGTTAACATTGTGGAAAGCAAAAGAAGCAACCAAAGAAACCAAGGGGGAAATGGAAGGAGTGGCTAGAAATCTACTTCTGGATTTATAGAACAGCATTTGTGAACTCAAAATAATGCACAGATGCGCCATGTTCTCTTGAAAACTTGAAACACTGAAGAAGTAATTCTCTGTCATTTCAAATTATTTTTAACTAAGGAAAAACATTTGAAGGTGGAAGCACAAGAAAGTGTTTACAGGGCCAAGGGCCATAAAAACAGCCTTCCTAGGCTACCAGTGGAACCTTTTGTCACAGGCATGTCCAAACTGATGTTTTGGAACACAACTCCCAGAATTCTAAGCTTAGATTGCTAATGGCAAAGGACTTATGGGAGTTGAGGTCCAAAACATCTGAAGAGCCACAGTTTGGACATGCCTGGTTTATGAGGTGGGGAGAAGCTCCCTAGACCTAATACAGCTTGGAAGGAAGGATAGCTGTGAAAAATTGCCTTTTTCTGCCTCGAGACCTTGTAAAGTCAGATTTAAAATGGGGGTGTGGGGGAGAGTGAAGTCTGTCCCAGGGCCCTTTGACCAATCTTGAAGGAGAGTGTGCTTTGAAGCAATGGGTTGTCCTTTGCAAAGTAGGGTCTTTGCCATTTCCCTCCTGAGCAATTATTTACAGAGGCACCACATGCACCATCTCACCATATTTGTCCATTGTCTTCTTGCACAGTTCTGATACAGCATCTAGAATCCCCCATCCGCCCCGCCCCCCATGACTCCTCTGCTGAATGCTCTGTTGCTGGATATCTTCCCGTAATTCCCGATGGAGGGTCTCCAAGCTTTCAGGTACTTCATATACCAAGAACTGCAACCAGGTTGACCAGTACTGAAGGATTCTGGGAATTGTGGTTCAACAACCTCTCGGGAGGTATGGTTTTGTCCCACTGCCCACATCTCCCTCCAATCAGTAGGTGGTGGGCTTCCATTGGAAGGAGAAGATTCTTCAAGCGACTCCAGTTCAGAAGAAGGGACTCTATACAGAGTCCTCTTGTAGGAAAGTGGTCCAGCAGAAGTTACAATAAAAGTCATTATTAAGACCAAACAGTAGCAGACAAGAGTGGGGGAAACCACAGCTGGAGCAGCTGGAGACATCCAGGCAGAAGCATCCAAGACAAGACATGATCAACACCATCCAGTGGTGGCTGGAGCCAGGAATTTGTGGGGAAGGTGAGGGGAGAGAACAGTTCTCATTGAAATTCTATTGCATACAATAAAATGTCATAGGTTGTGTCTGTTCTTTACAGCTAAATAAAGAGCTCTTGCAATGATTTCCAGGGAGATGCATGCACGCTTCCTTGGTGGTGGCAGCTCACCAGCATGGAATAGACTGAAACTTAGGCACTTGCATATGTTTTGCAACAGGATTCCAGCCTCTGCATATTTGCATCACGTTTCCTTGGGTGACTGATTCTGGCTTCTTCTTGACAACCAGTTCAATGTCCCTCCTCCTTTTCCCTTCTCTTTCTAGCAACCATGAATTGAGGGTTGGGGGGGTGGGGATAATCCTTGAGGACATGTTGCAATGAAATGAAGCGGAATTGTCCCCAAATCAACAGCTGTTGCTCCCGGGAATGTACTTGATGGGTCAGACAGCCCTTGGGTTCATTCTTGCCTAGCAGAGATAATGTGACCCTCCACCCCTGTGACTGCTACATAAAATAGCTCAAAGTGTTGCCTGGATGAGTAGCAAAACATTTCAAACTCTAAAGAGAAGCATTATTTGGAAGAAAACTTTCAAATAAACTCACCTGGATGACTGAGAATCTTAAGAACATACATAAGAACAGCCTTGCTGGTACAGGCCACAGCCCATCTAGTCCAGCATTCTGTCTCACACAGTGGGACTCACAGACAAGTGTTGTTGTTGTTGTTGTTGTTGTTGTTGTTGTTGTTGTTGTCGTCGTCGTCGTCGTCGTCGTCGTCGTCGTCGTCGTCGTCGTCATAATCATTGTTGCTGTTGTCTTCATTTTTGTTTTGTTTTTGCAGCGCACAACTAAATTGGTTATTGGAATTGGTATAAAGTTGCGTACATTGACGAGTTCAGACTTCCACCAGCCCCATTTTTTAATGGCCAGCAGGCCAATCTGAGTCCAGCAGCATCTGGAGAGCTTTATGTTCCCCATCCAAGATACAAAACCATGCATGGCCAATGCTGACTGGGGATGATGGGAGTCATACTTGAGCATTTCTGGATTGTGTCTCCCTGTCATGGTAGAGAAAGTGAAGATACCATTACAAGAGTCCTTCCCTGGTAAACCCAGAAAAGCTCAAATCACATGAGGAGCCTGACTGGCACAAAACTGGCCACAGACAAACTAAATTGCTTAGTCATGTAATTGTTTTCTAGAATTTGTTGCTGCACATTGTAGTGATTGTAGCGTGTTTTGATGTCCATAAAATAGCATTAGAGAAAGTTGACTGTTGTGACAAATTGGACCTGCAGAGTACTTTTTGTCCAGAGTTCCAGTACACCAATGGTTCCCTTCCTTGGGTTCCCAGATGTTCTTGGACAACTACAACTCCCAGAAATGCTGGCCAGCACAGCTAGTGGTGAAGGCTTCTGGGAGCTTCAGTCCAAGACTGTCTAGGGAGCCAAGGTTGGGAACCATTGCATATCCCATTTCTTTCCCTCTTCCATGTTCCCCCTTGATCCTCTGCCCTTCAACAGGCAATCACAATTTGGTGATGCTGATTTCTCCTGGGGCTCTTCCTCTTCTTTACATACAGATATGCTTTTCAGAGGATAACCCCATTATTGTCATGATAGAAATAGTAATTTCTTTAAGTATTCCAGGAAACTTACATGCACACACACAAAAGCTGGGTGGACTCTTTTTCAAAGAGAATTAAGCAGAAACTCTGGCAAACCTTAAAAATATTTAGAGATATGCTTACCGGGCGGTGTGCATTTTCTAATGGGTGTGACAGAGATATTGCTGCCAAGTATTGTCTGTCAGCCAGAAAAGGCAGTTTTCTTTCTGGCAGGTGCAAATTAGATTTTTCTCACACAGTGGGAGGAGGTGAGGAGTTACAACAACTCAAACAAACAAGGGTGCAAGCATTTTCTTAGAGATTTGAGAATCAGGGTATACAAAGAGGATCTGTTTTCAAAGATAAACATCACTACCACAGCAGCCCTAATAAGAAAACTCCCATTTAGGGAAAGTACTGTTCTGAGCAATATAAGCTAATGGAGGCACTCATTAACCTTCCCATCCACAGAGGCAGCAATGCAAATAACTCATTGCTAATTACAACTGTTCTTTAATTATTTGCAGCTAGCCCAGCTGGCTGGAGGACCTGGGAACAGTAGTGCAGAATGGGGTGCTTCCAAGTTCTCAATGTTTCAGCGGGACAGCAAATTTGTTATTGAGTCATAGAAAAATAAGGAAGACAGATGAGATAATTGAAGGGCTGCAAGGTGGTGATACCTTGTGATACCACAGGCCCAGAGCAGGTGAGGGGTTAAGAGGAAAGCAAGTGCAATGAACTTTTTGAGCTGAGCCACTGAACATGGACACCACTTGGAAAAGACAGAGATTGGTGCCCATGACTTAGTACAGGCATGTCCAAACTTCAGCCCTCCTGATGTTATGGACCATAACTCCCAGAATTCTAAACTTAGATTGCCAATGACAAAGGGCTGTGGGAGTTGTGGTCTAAAACATCTGGAGGGCTGAAGTTTGGATATGCCTGGGTATATACTCAAGTATAAGCCGTCCTGAGAATGTCTGAGAGCCTAATTTTACCCCCCAAAACTGAGAAAACTTATTGACTCAAGTATAAGCCGCTGGCTTTTTTTTTTGTTATACTCGAGTATATACGGTATACCAGCGGAGCTCTAAAGGGGCTGGGGGTAGTAAACGGCAACATGTGATGGGAGTGTGGTGGCAATAAGGGAGTTAATACCATAGAGTAAACTCTCAGAGTGCCTCCACAGTCCGTGCACAGTTGCCAATACTACCTTCAGCCCCTTTAGAGCTTCATTAACTAAGTCCCCTTACCCCCCAAAATGTTTCCAAATTTCAGGGGGTTCCCTCAAATGGCTTTCTGAAGGTACACCTGCTATTTTGGAGTCCCAAGGTAAGTAAATTTTGATTGCGTATTTTTAAAATAATTTTCGAGCGTGTATTTTTTAAAAATATATATACGCATTCAAAAATTACTTACATTGGGGACACCAAAGAAGCAGGGCTACCTTCAGAAAGTGAAGCCTTCTCATTGGAATCATATCGGAAGTGGAGGCACCGCTATCACTCACCCAATCAGGACTTGCCCTTTGCTGCCCTCCCCAAGCCATCTGAGCACCCAGTTTTACCCCCCCCCCCAAAACTGGGGAAACTTATTGACTCAAGTATAAGCCGAGGGCATTTTTTCCAGCCAAAAATAAGGGCTGAAAAATTAGGCTTATACTCGAGTAGATACAGTAAATATAGATCACACACCCAAGCCTTCCCCTCCTCCTGTGCAGCTCAGCCTGAGCTGAGTTTCCTTTCTTGGAGGAACAGCGAGCCCCTAACACTTCAGCCGGTGCCCTAAGACCTGGCAGCCCCATCGGGAAGGAAGCATGCAGTTCTGTCATCCAGTGAGGATCACTCATTCACACTGTGTACATCACTGGAAGCCACCACCATGAGCTACCCAAAGATAGGGCTGGCTCTGTACTCCAGATCTAGTCTAGTTACAATCCGTTCATGGGTTTTCTTCCTCAAGGAGAGCTTGGTCTCTCTCCTTTTGCCAACTCTTGCTTGTCTTCTCCAGAAGCCTATTTCTTCATCATCCCCTCTTCCCTCTGTCCACGCTTGTCATGCTACCAAAGAAATGTGGGCAAGGTCTTCACCAGACCAGGAACAGCTGTGAGGAGCTTCTGAGCCTGGGTGGCAGATGTTTGTTATTCAAGCCGCTTCGTAGCTTTTTGCAGAAACAAAACCTTTGATTCTTCCTGACCAAAGTAGGCTGCCTTTGAGTGACAGCCAGTGTGTGTTCCTTAAAACATAAACCATATTATTACATTTGGTTTTTAAAAAAAGAACCACTCAAAATTATTATTTGAACGAACGGAACCTTTTAGAGAACTTTGACGATATCTGTGAGGGTTGGTCCATCATTTAATCATGTCCCAAAGAAGCAAATTTGAGCCAGTTGTAGAGAGCCCTGGGGTTAAAGATTAAAATACATGCCAGTTCTAGATCAAGAGCTTAAAGTTATGCTTTCTCCTTGCCTCGTCAAACCTAATTCCAGATGTGCGAGAGGTTGCGGCATTTATGTGGGAGCAGGGATTCTACTGATGGTCCTCTATGTTATTTAATTCTTCTGAGATTTCATAGCTTGTGTGAGAGCAAGTTGTGGAAGGTTTGAACTTGGTCCAGTTATAATGTCAGCTAGGGATGCAAATCTTGAATGCGCTTTCTCTTGGTAAGCCACCGGGGAACTGCCCTGAGTCTTCTGTGCACAAATTTAGAGAAGAATAAATCTTCTTTCTTTCTTTCTTTCTTTCTTTCTTTCTTTCTTTCTTTCTTTCTTTCTTTCTTTCAAGAACTGCCAATTGACAGAAAATTCTTACACTTTCTTCGCATGGCATTTCCCGCCCTACACAAGGAAAGGGATTTGAGCATCATTTGTCAGTGTTTTTGTGCAAAAGAACAGATTGAAAGCCAAGCAAAGGGTGGGTGGGTGGGGGACAAGACTGAGATCTTGTTTTTGTGGGAGGAAGAAAAGTCTTATGGATTTGGTGAGAAGTCTCAGTGTGGTTCCTGCTTGGGAACCCCTGCACTACACCATGCTGGCTTTCTCGGTGAGGCTACTCTAATGGAACTTAGCCCAGGACTTGACACTCGTGTAAGGCAACATTAATAAAGCTGTTTGAGGACAAGATTTCAGAAACACCCATGACCAGCCTCCAGAGCATCTTTATAAACTTTTAGAGGCAGTTATTGGGTTGCTTGCAGATAATTTCCCAGAATTTGGGGTGAGAACCACATGCTACTCATTTTGCGCCTGAGATGGTGATGGATGGAGGTTGTATGTGTTTTTTCCTTTGCAACACCAAAGCACATATGTTACATGTAAGACTTATGGGCACAAAAGTAACCAATCCTTTAATGCAGAGGTGGGCAACACGTGACTGGCCTCCATTTGTTCCTTTGATCAGTTCTGTCACCAGGCTGATCCTGTCCCACAACGTTGCCCTACCTTGTGCTTCAATTTGACTCCTCAGTCTCCTTCCAGTACTTCTTCTAGCTATAGCCAAAGTCAAAACTGCCTACTTCAATAATTATTATGTGCCATCAAGCCAGTTCTGACGGATGGCAACTCTGCCATGGTTATCTAGGTGTAAAGTCCCCAGAAGGAGAATACTCTCCATCTTTCCAGTGTCACCCAGGGACCATATGAATTGTCCAAGGCTGTGCAGATAACAATTCACCATCCATACACATCCTGAATACTTAGCAGATGCCTCTCCTGAGAGCCACAGCAAAATTTAAGCTCCTGGTCTCTAGCTTCACAGCAAGATACTTCAACCCACTGAGCTATACCAGTTACTCAGTGTAAGTAAAAGTGATAGACAACAAAGAATCAGAACCACGTTAAGAGAGACACATCCTTCTCCTTGGTACATATCAAACATGTATCTGATATATGTCATATCTGCCACACACCAGACTCTCTGTCTTACACATCTATTTTTCATCTGTGATAGACTTTCAAATCAGGGTGGAAGTTTTTTGTAAAGCACTGGATAAACGTTAACATAGATATGGAAAAAATATGGTAAACATGAATATTTCTTAAACCTGTTGTTTTTCTTTAATTAACCCTTTTTTTTAAAAAAAAGTACATTTGGCACCTCAAGAGCTGATGTCATCTTTAATTCTAGTCCCACAGCTCTGTTATGCAAAATATTGGGAGCCACGACTACATTAGCTGAATAATTACATAACTTACATTCATATGCTATAATGTCAAAACAAACTTAATAGCAAACAAACACACTAATAATAACATGGCTGGAGCTGCACTGCTTCTTTTCATTCCTGAAAACACTCCCCCATATATTTCAGGTAATATCTACCCTGTTTCCCTGAAAATAAGACCTTCCCAAAAAATAAGCCCTAGCAGGATTTCTATGCATTTGTTAAATATAAGCCCTACCCTGATAATAAAACCTAGCGATGGACGTGGCTATGGTTGTGTGCAGGACTGACATTCAAGCATATTATACTTAATAATATAAGACATCCCCTGAAAATAAACTCTAGTGTGTCTTCTAGAAAAAAATAAATATAAGGCAGTGTCTTATTTTTGGGGAAACACGGAATTATGCTTTTGAACTTGCTATGTGCATTTCCTTAATTCTATACATGCATATTTTGAATGCACTGAAACTAAAACAAACATGTATACAGATTCCTTTCTGGGATCATCTCCTACCTAGAGTCAAGTTTCCAATTATCTTCAGATAGTACAAGCCCCAAACAAAACAGGATGAATACATCCAGCAAAAGAGGAGCATTTACGATTTTGTGGGGTGGGTAGGCTTCTTGGAACTTTAAAAAAACCCTGTAATCTAATTACTTCAAAAAATGTAATCTAATTTTTAACTGATCTAGGACTTGGGGGCTATGGGAAAGCGACCAAGGAGGACTGGTTGAAAGAGTCATAACACTGTCCTGGAGGATCTGTGATGCAGGTCGACCTGTGTGTCAAATCTGTCATGAAAAGTGCAAGGATAGCAATTAAAAAATAAAATACAATAAAACAAATGGACAATAGAAATGAAATCAAAAAGGGAGTTGAGCCGTGTGTAGGACTGCCCTTCCTGCCTCTTACAAGACTTCTGGCTGCAACACCCTCTACTGTAAAAGGTAAAGGTCCCCCCCCCATGCGTGCTAGTCGTGTCCGACTCTAGGGGCGGTGCTCATCTCCATATTCAAGCCGAAGAGCCAATGTTGTGCAAGTCCATGGCCACGTGGACGGTGTAGCTGCAAGGAAACACTGTTTTTACCTTCCCACTTTTTATGGCTCTACCTATTTATCTACTTGCATTGACATGCTTTCGAACTGCTAGGTTGGGAGGAGCTGGGGTTATCAGCAGGAGCTCATTCCGCTCCGTGGCACCCAGGATTCGAACCACCACGCTGCTGACTTTGCAGCCAACAGTTTTTGGAAGCCTTAGTCCACTGAGCCACCATGCCCACCATGTACTGTAGCCATGGATTTTAAGAGCATCTAAGAGTCACTTCCTGGTAAAGCACATCTTTTACCATGTCTGAACTTCTGGGACCTGCTTTGAAGAAGAGTTATGTAAACTCGAAAGCTTCCAATGTTCCTTGTTTTTTATATTATTTTTAATAGTGGCCTATAAAGGTATCTCCTGTACCCAATTTTGGAATAGAAATGAAACATACTTTTAAAATAACTTTAGAAAATGATGTCAAGAAAAAAGGATCCCATGAAGAAACGTATCCAGTTCCATTATTCTTAGTGGAATAAGTCTTGTGTTTCCATTGCAGTTTCCAAATTTGTGTTTTATTTTTTTTTTAAATAAACTTGCTCTCTTTCTCTCTCACTCTCTGAGTGAGTTAGACTAGTAGGCAGATAGAGAAGCTGGCGTGGGAATATTCCCTGTTAACCTGTCCAAGTGTTTTTTGTTTGTTGATGTCTGACACCTCACCCCAAAAATTTCCACTGCAGTTGCTGATTGTCCCCTTGTTCCATTCCAGTTGTTCCCAAACGGGAGTCCTTGGATCTTCTTGGACTACAACTTCCAGAAATCCTAGCCACCACAGTGAGCAGTGAAGACTTCTGGGAGTTGCAGTCCAAGAACATCTGGATTACTCAGGGTTGGGAATTTCTGTCCTGGATGATTCCGGAGCACCTGAGAAGTGACGTTCTTTGAGAGTCCTGCCATGGATTGGATTTTTTCCCCTAGTCTCTGAAACCATGAATGAATTAATCTTTATTTACGGTTTGTCTGTGAAGATTCTCAGTCATCCAGGTGAGTTTATCTGGAAGTTGAGTGATGGCTACTGGACTTCTTTTTTTAAGAGAGATATCAACTTCCAGATTTAGTTACGGTTATTAACCAAATCAAAAAATACAAAAATATCAATTTTGCCAGAATAAAACGATTTGCCAGAATAAAACATTTTAGAACATTGTAAAACTTTTGATAAAAGCCCCAAAATACAAACAGGACTGTTATAAAAATAGTCAATATCAGAATGATAGATAAAATAATATATCAATAATATATCAAAGATCAAGCCAACATCAAACCCCTAAGTGGAGACCACACTCTATATGACCATCAAGAGCTAGAATTACTGGCAGTCGTGGGAATCCTGCTGAGAAGAAGAGTTCCCTCCGTGTATCTTGGCTGTATGAGATGGTTCTATGAATTGTTATCACTGCGGTCCTTGCATGAGGTCTCGTCCATCTAGAAATACTAATATACACCATAACATTATTTATTGATATCATATTTAAATAAAGATAAACAAAGCTTCCCAAGTAGAATGATTAACTGGATAGGACCCACTCCTGGCACGAGTTCGAATCCCCAATCTGGCCATCAGTTTTTTTCCAGTTTTTTTACTAAATAGTATTAACCAAAAAGTGAACTGAAACATGTGTTTCGTCCAGTTCATTTTCTGGGGGGGGGGGGGGGGGAGAGCCTCGATGTTTTCCCCTCCCCCCTTTTAAAAACAAGACAAAGGTGCAAGGACAATGAAGGAAGGGAAGTTCCCCACCGTAATCAAGCTTTCCTGAAAAGGGCGCATTTAAACGGGGGAAGGCGGTTTGTCCCACTCACACCTGTAATCCTCTGTCTCCCAGTTCTCCTATAGTTCTTGAAGGCATTTCCTTAAGCCTTTGGGATCGCCGTCGGATAGAGCCTTGCAGTCACGCAGAACGAATAAATCCGGGCCAGCCCTCGTTTCCTTCGAACCAGGTTTCAGGGAAAATCAAGAGACCTCCTTAAGCGGAGCTATGAGGCTGAGCTTAACTGAACCCAGGCAGACAGACTTTCACTGAACTTCTGATTGATGTTGCCGACATCTTTATCATTTTGTATTTATAAACGGAAGTTAGAGCACTCCCAAAGTTTTTTTTTGGGGGGGGGAGCGCAAAAAAAAATCTTGGAGGATTCTAAATGTTGTAGCTCACCCCCCCCCAAGAAAAGTGAACTTTTCCAGCTCTGACCAACATCTTTCATTTCATGGGCGTGGGAGAACCGGAACAAACCCGAACAAGTTTGTGGGCGACCAAGTTCCATTGAAATCAATGGACCTTCTTCCCACTAGGCTGCAAACACTTCGTACACTTATTCATTCGTGTTATTTGCTGGTCTTTCTCCCAATGAAGGGACCTCTGGAGCGCGCTCCCAAGGAAGTGAGTTTAGATCCGCCGTTTACCTGTCCACCGTACAGACTTTTGGCTCTCAGCCTTTCCCGGTCGTCTGTTTTCTGGAACACGGTAGCTGAGCTCACGGAATTACGCTACAGTTTACTTTATTTTATTTACAATGTATATACTGCAAGCTTGTATAAACAACTCTGGTAAAGTTGTGCTCCGTGTAAAACTGGACCATCTTTCATCTACTGCTCAGCTGGGTTACGTTTTTTTCAAAGTATCTCCGTTTATTCATTTTCACACACACACACACACACACACACACACACACACACACACACACACA
>JAHTLZ010000327.1:8389370-8412258 GCA_023846285.1 Phrynocephalus versicolor | reverse complement strand
TGTGTGTGTGTGTGTGTGTGTGTGTGTGTGTGTGTGTGTGTGTGTGTTGTGTTGTGTTGTGTTGTGTTGTGTTGTGTTGTGTTGTTATAATCGTGACCGACTCTTCGTGACCCCATGTCCATGGAGTTTTCTTGGCAGGAATACTGGAGTGGTTTGCCACTTCCTATTCCAGGCGCCTACAGCACCTTGTATTTCCTGATGGTCTCTCCCATCCAAGTACTAACCCGGCCGGACCCTGCTTAGTTTCCGAAAGCAGGCGAGATCGGATGTGCACTGCTTACTGGGCATCCAGGCAGCAATAGTTTTATTAGGACCCATCAAAATGTCCCCAAAGTATACATGCAAGCGTTCTGATTCTCCGTCAAGGTAGATGGGTGTACTCCAAAAAGACAGGGGCTTGGGGGGGGGGCAGAAATATCCAGGCGCTTAACTCGGTGAAGTTCCTGCCTGTTTATATTTAGGGATTTAGTTCAGGTGGTGCGTTGTTTGAAGCCGCCTGGAGCGCGCTTCTTCCCTCCTGGCAACCGCCAGCTCTCTGCTCGTCAATGTGGGCGCTTCTGACGTTCAGACTTCACACCAGGAGTGAGAACCGAAGGAGGAGGCGTGAGAGGGAATCAGCAGCACCCACCCCACCCTCGCCATCCCGAACTCCCGCCCTTGGCCCTTCACCAGCTGGAGGAGGGAGGAGGAAGCCGCCGATCCCCACCCGGGGAGCTTAAAATAGAGATGAAGATGATGGCGGTGGCGGCGGCGGCGGTGCTGATGATGATGACGACGACGACGGGTGTCTCCCGCCGCGGGGATTCGAACCGGCGCGCAGCGGAGGATGAGGCGAGCCGCGCTTGATTGACAGCCGGGGTGTCCTCCAAAAGGGCTCGCGGCGTCGCTTCCCGGCGGCTTAAATAGACGGCGGGCGGAGGTGGGGAGAGCCAGAGAGCGAGCGCGGCCGGCAGGCAAGGCAGAGAGGGCGACGAGGAAGCAGGCGGACGGGCCAAGGGTGGGAGGAATCGCTGGGCCGCCAGTTGCTGACCCCGCCGGCCCACGTCTCAGGGCACCCTCTGTGCCCCCCGCCGCCCCGCTGCCCGTGTGGTTCTCCCTCCCTCCACTCCCTCCACTCCCTCCCGCCCCCTCTCCCTCCTTCCCTCCCTCCCTCCTTCCTTCCTTCCTCTGATCCTCCCTCTCCTCCTTCCTTCCTTCCTTCCTTCCTTCCTCCTCCTGGGGCTCAGCCGCTCGCTCACTCGTCACCGTCCTCTCCCCCCCCACCTCCCCTCCCCTTCGCGCTCGCTGCACTCCGCCGCTCTCCTGCCACCAACCACCCCGGCGTGATGATGCACTGCCAAGCCGAAGTCCGGCTGGCCTCCCCCGGGCAGCTCAAAGCAGCCAGGCGGCGCTACAAGACCTTCATGATCGACGAGATCCTCTCCAAGGAGACGTGCGATTACTTCGAGAAGCTCTCGCTCTACTCCGTCTGCCCGTCGCTCATCGTGAGACCCAAACCGCTCCACTCCTGCACCGGTAAGAGGGACGCCGGGGCTCGGTTCGGCTTCGGCGCATGCGGGGAGTCTTTATATTTATATTTATATAAATATTTATATTTATATATAAAGAAGACTCCACACGCGCGCGCACCTTCATTTATTACTCTCTGGAATAGAGCGGTGGACCGGCAGGTGGGAGAATCTGGAAGTTGAGTCATGGCAACTGGACGTCTTTTTCTTGAGAGATTGAAACGTTTTGCGGCTCATCTAAACAGCTTCATTGGTATAAAAACATGCTAGTGGCGTGAGGACTGGCAACTCGCATTTTTCAGTCTGACGAAGCTGTTTGGATGAGCCAGGAAACGTTTCAGTCTCTCAAGAAAAAAGAGTCCAGTTGCCATGAGTCGACTTCCAGATAAACTCACCTGGATGACCGAGAATCTAGATGGGCGAATGTTTGGTTCCATAGAAGAAAGGGAAGGTAAGGTAGTGAAAGACAAAACAAACCCAAACTTCAGAGATCGGGAAACTTGATCTCTGGATGCTTAGACTTTAAACAAACAAACGAACAACCTCATAACTGGTGCTTGATTTACAGTACCTTGTCGTGCTCATGCCTTAAATATTCCACAAGGCTTCAGTTTTTGGAAAGGCTTCTGGAGAGGAGATTTCCTGGAAAGGGGATTTTATCAGAAGTAGGAGAGTAGGAGGGAAGTACTTCCAACAAGAGGAGGGGATGTGCTTGCCCCACTTTGGTTGGAGTTGCCCCTCTTGGTTGAATTCTGCTGAACAAGAGAAAAGGATGATTTCAACTGTCCATTCTCCAAAACAGGAAACAGAAGGGTCTGATCTGCCCCATGGGACTAAGGACAATTCTGCCTGACCTTTAAAATGTTGGCTTTTGCGACTGCAGCCCTCAAAAACCCCAGCGGCTTAAATAGGGGACAAGGGCATTGCAACCGCCCCCCCCCCCTTTTAGGGATGGGCAGCTAAATGCCCACAATTTAATCTGTTCACCTGAGAAAGTGCCTGTGCTCCCCCCCCCATAAAAAGCACCAGTGGCTGGCAAAGGAGCTGCACCAGGAGACTTTGGGTTGCTTTTGCCAATGAGTTTTCAGTCTGGCATGGGGTGGGGGGTGGGGTCTGATTGATTCAGAAGCAATCTTGTGAAGTTAGTTGCTGACTAGGGCCATGCCTCAGTTATGTCATTTCTGATAAGTCTCTCTCTCTCTCTCTCTCTCTCTCTCTCTCTAACAATTTCTTTAGCAATCTCTCTCTCCCCCCCATGCTAGATAAATGTTTTACTTAAATAATTTTAGTATCTGTCCATAAACATATCAGCTGCCTTGTTCAAGTCTTTTGTTATTACCAAGAGCTCCCTCCAAGGGAGAACAGCCGTTGACAATTCCACTGACAATTTTTGGTGTCAACACCCTAGCAAAACATTTTTCCTTCTCTCCTTTTATTATTATTATCCTCTTGCTTCCATCATTCCCTTTATTATTTTTCTCCTGCTTCCATCTCCCCTTTAGTTATCCACTTGCTATAGGAATAATCCGGGAGCAGTACCGTCAAGTTGGGAAAAGTGATATTTATAGTAACCTAAAACTCAAACTCGGGAGAGAAACAGAATGTCTTCGGATACTGACAGGCAGGGTTGGCTTTAAAGTTTTCTTCTTCCTTCCTTTGGAGTCCCAAGATAAAAGATTAAAGAGAAGGGAGGGAGGATTAATCGTCCCGCAGTTTTGGGGAAAAACATGAAGTTAACTCATCTCTGATCTATGCCAGTAATTATTATTATTATTATTATTATTTGGAATCTGAAATTAGAAGACGGACAGTGGTCCTGAGTGCATTTGGTTGGCTCAAATAAATGGCCCAAACTTTGCATGAGAGAAAAAAAAGAGATTTTCAACCTGGCTAGGATTGTCAAGTGTGTAGAAACAGTTGATCAAGTTGGATCAAACAGATTGGTTAAGAGCATCGGATGTCATCTCAGGAGTATCTTCTTACAGTAAGCTTTTTCCCCTCCTGGTCCTGAACATTCATCAGCAGAAACTGGATCTTACCTCCCCCGTAACTTTATTGGTGTGCAGTTTGGTATAGTTCCATGAGAGTCTGTGGAAGAATTCCAGGCAAAAAATAAAAACAAATCAAAATTTAAGACAAAAACCTGTGGCACCTTAAAGACTAACTATCATATTTTATGTTCAGTTTGGTATAATTTATATTCAGTTGGGTATAATGTCTGTAGTTGGGCTAGACTAGCGTAAGAAGGAGAAAGATGGAAGTTATGGTCTGCCTGTGGAAGTCAACATACTGTTTCCATCTGTGATGCCCCCATGGGAGCTCAAATTTGGGTTATGGCTGGACTTGTCCCAAGCAGTCCTGAGTTCAAATCGATTTTTCTTCTTTGACCTCTCTTGGTGACCTTTGACAAGTCACTCTCTCAGCCTAACTGATTTCACAGGGCTGCTGAGAGGATCAAGTAGCCTTTTACTATGGATTTCTTATTTGGATATCAAGGATATAGGATACTAAAGCAATAAAGGAAAAGTGTTTTAAATCCAAGAGGGTTGCATCCTATTTCCTGGTTTGGGAAGGACAAAATGTATCTGACATTCCAATATGCTATTTTAGAGTGTCAGTTGCAAACTGTACTTATTCGCATTCACAAGACCTTATAAGCCCTGGGCATTCCTTGTGGTTAAATTACACTGTGTGAATTTATCCATTATCTATAGAAATGAATTGCAGCTTAGGCTCACACTGGTCCTTGGCAGCCAAACCCACTTGCAATTCATCATTTAGATTTTAGAAAACATGTGCCTTTTATTTAGAGCCTGCAAATTGGGGTGCGGGGCAGGAGAATTAGAGAAGAATTGATCAAAATGTTTTTTAATTATTATTATAATTTTGCTAAAATGCTAGAAATGAGAATCTGAGCGTTAATGTACTCTATGTATTCTTGTTTAAGCCTGTGACCCTTTGTCATTTCTAGGGAGAAACTTTTAATCTGCTCAGCAGAGGAATATTTAGGAGAAAGGAGGGACTCTGGAATTAGGGAATGGGAATGGCTTTCCCTTTAGAAATAAATCAATAAACATGTATGGGGGAAAAGTTAATTTTAAATGGGTTTTTTAAATTGCTTTAAATTCACAGCTCAGCCAAAATCGAGCATGTTGAAAGTGCTGCTGGTCTCAGAAGGAGATCTAGACATATCTTCTGCTTGCAAATACTTCATGGAGGTGTTAAATTTGGCTGTATCGTTTTTGCTGTTCTCCTAGGGCAAAACACAACTCTTGTTCAACATTGTTTGGACACAGCAGGGCTGGTGACCTCTTGGTAGTGGGGTGGCTAAAAAAAATCTTGTAAATAAATAAATAAATAAATAAATAAATAAATAAATAAATAAATAAATAAATAAATAAATAAATAAGGCCTTTCTGTAGAACTGGCACACGTTGGCAAAGAGAAACAGCATTCTATGGTAAAGCCAATGATTCTCCAGTGGTTCTTGCCATGTGCTGTCAAGTCAGTTCAAGGGTTGACTTTCTCAGGTCCACCCTCCTGTAAGTTTCTGTGACTGATCAGGGACTCCAACCCAGCTCTTCTGAATCCTGGTGCGACAGTCTATCCGCTATACCACCCCATGTCTCTAGTAGCTATCATGTGCTAATCACACCCATACAGGAAATAAATAGCAAAAGTCTGCTCAGTATGATTTAAAAGAAAAGGGTGGGGAATTTTCCTCAAAAAAAAACTTGGTTTCATTTGCTTGACACAACAAGGACTGTTAGCCTTTAAGGCCGATGAGTAATTTTTTCAACAGCTAAAAGAAGCCATTCGGTGAAATGTCAAGTTTATGCTGCAGATTTAGTCATTGAAACGGCAGTCACATACACTCAAAAGCAGGCTCCATGGAGCTCAGGGGGAAAAAAACGATCAGTAGTCCCTCCAAAAAGCTGCAATACAAATGCAGTTGAACTCCGAGTGTCCCTAGGACTGCAGCCGGAGAGGTCTCAGTTTTATCCAACCCAAACTGAAACAGTTTCCAAAATGTTTAGAAATTCTTTCTGAATCTCAGTTAACTGAGAAAACGATGTGAGTGAAATTTATGGTACTGTATTACCTATAGCCAGCAATTACGAGCACCAGCAATGAGGACATGGAACATGGACAGTCAACGTATATTGGTGCTAGCAATATCATTAGTGCCAATGTAGATAAATTGATGATTGCCTTATAAGTAATGCAGCGTGGCCAGTGATAAATTCATTTAAAACGACAACAAAAATAAACAGAGAGTGATCTGGTTCTGATGTCTATTTGTTTTTTCCCCCATGAGTGCCGTCATCAGTATCTGTTTTTGCTTTCCTTGAAATCCTTCTGTGCCTCATTCAGTCTAATAAGGAAGCCACCTTCCTCATGGTAGAAACTAGGAAAATGCAGTTTTTGCTCATTTCAGAGTGGCTGGTTTCACTCTCCGAAATGTTTGAACTCCTCGTTATCTCAGTCTGCAGATGGTATTGCTAATTAAATCGTTAGAAAAAAATGCCCAGAGGCCACACTTCCCCCACCCCCCCTTTCCAGAGCAATCCGTGTTTAGAGATTACCTGGCCGCAACATTATCTTGTCATTGATATGCTCGTATCAATTTCCTCCCCTCTTGATCTTTTATGCAAGATGCAAGGAAAGAATTCGGGAGTGAATAGTTTTCTCAGCGGAGACCTGCGGGCAAGAGTCTGCCTTCCATCTTTTTCCGCTGGAGTTTTCCGAGTTCCTCAGCAGGGCCTGGAGGGACTCTCCAATAAAAGTCCTGCTGAAGCCGTTATTTACGGATGACCTTTGGAAACGAACAAGCACAACATTGCTAAAATGTTGCTAGGTTTCTATTCTGCCAGGGATCCTCACGTTTCAAACTCGTTCTTTTTTGATATTAAAGAATTTTATTGATTTTAAAGGAAGAAGGAAGGGGAGGAGTGGGGAAAGGGGATGGGGAATGCAATATAAAAAGTTACATTGAATATATCAAGTCAAAAATAACGATTATACATGTTGAAATCAGATAGCATATCAGATTACTAGTAAATTTACTGCTTCTTGCCATCTTCTTTTGGAGATCTCTTCGTAATCCCCTTTCAAATATCCGGAGAGTCTGTCAATTTTGATACATTCTCTTATCTTTTCATAGAAGTTTCTCTCAGTAGGCGCTTCAGTTGTTTCCAAAATTTCACATATACTATCCTTGCTGCAACTATGACATGATGGAGTACATATTTTTGATCATAGGAGATATATCTACTATATTCAATAAGTAAAGTTCTGGTCTAAGCTCTAACTTAATCTTCAAAGATCTCTCTATGAATAGTTTTACCATTCTCCAATATATATTGGCCTCTTTACATGTCCACCACATATGGTAGAAAGTACCACTATCATGTTTACATTTTCGTTTCAAACTTGTTCTTGAGGATGACACCTTCTGACTTCTGAGAAAGCATGCTCCCGCTTGCCTTGTCATGGCGCAATTTACTTTTCTACACCGCGGGTGTTCACGTAGATCATAATGAACATTTTTAAAGTCGATAATACCTGTTCTTGTTTGGCCCAAGCAAAATTGTTGGTCCCAGTTAGAGTAGGCCCATAGATTCAAAGGGGCTTACGAAGTCAACGTCTACAGTATCTATAAATACCGTCAATTAAATTGGACTAACGATGACCTGTCTGAGCCATGGACATCCTCTGTATGCAATATAGGAAAAGAGATGTACACATGCCCATCACATCTAGCAGAGAAACAAAATGGCTGCTTTTATGACATGGCTTTTCACTTCGTCCCAGGGAGGGAAGATATAATTTTCACATTTTTAATTGAGTTCTGCTTGCCATAAGAATTTGATGAATATGATGATGCTGATCCTCATCACCTTCATTAACTGGCCCATGGGAAGTGTGAGAATATGGCTACAGGCTATTCGCTTTAGTTTTGCAATTTATGGATGTCATAAAATGAGATGATTCAATGGCAAGTTATGGATGATGCAGCTCTAAATCATTACCTAAATTGTTCATTTAAACTCTTAAACCTTCCACACTTGAAAAGCAGTTGATTGTCATTCCTTAGTAGCTCTTACAATAGCTTGAGTTGTTTCATGCAAAAAGCTAGTTTGGTAGGACTGGGTTAACCTTCTTCTTACACTAGAAGTGGCCACTGTTCTAACCTTGGATGCCCCAGGTCCAAACAATGAAGTCCTGCTGCATCCAAACAAGTCCTCAAGCTTCTTTAACTGACCCGTCTTTCTTCTTCCTAGGTATCTTGTCCTGCTTATTTTCCCCACAAATGATCAGCTTACTTTTTATTTCTTTTTACATGCTAGAAGTTGCTGCCTTTTATAGGTTTTATGTTTTCTTGGTTGCGGTTCATTTAGGGCTTCTTCACTGGTCATGCTTTTGATCTAAAAATTTTTTAGTATCCCTCCATAAAAATAGTACTTCAAATGATTCAAACTTTTTTTAAAAAAAACTGTGTCAACTGGCATTGAAAATGTATACATGAAAATGTATACATTCTTAATACCAATTTGTTTGGGTTGCGTTTTGCTGTTTATGTAACAAAGCTTATTCGTTTGCTACTAGAATATAGCTCTTTTATTGGGGTTGACTAAAATATGAGGAATTACAAAAGTTTTGCCAGTTGCATTTCTTAAAACTGCAAACAACAAAACAAAACAAAACCAACCAACCAACCCACTGTACTGTTATTACTATGTGTCAATGTTATTATTTTTACAGCAACACTGTATTTACTTCATTTCTTGACCTACTCGTATTCTCTTTTAGCTTTAATGTTGCCACTTAATGCTGTAAGATGCCACTCAATTCCCTGTTCTTAAGCCTGAATATGTCTTAAGAGTGTACTAGGCTGTATATTGTCCCTCACTACTGTAAGCCACCTTAGGTCCTTTTTAAAGTAGAAAGATGGGGTAAAATACTCAAATAAACAAACAAACAAACAAACACTAATTAGTAGAATTTATACACTTTGTATAATGCAACAAGGGCTGCCTATTTTACCAAATTCATTTAAGAAAAGAAAGACAGAGTTAATATCAACAGTTCCTTCAAATTAAAAAAAAGTCAAAATTTAAATGAGTGTGGCACAAAACCTCCTAAAGCATTTGACTCAAATCTGACAAGTACAGCTTCTTTCTATGAATAAACTATGACCAAAACAAGACTGTATTTTTGGCGCACAGGGGATAAAAAATAGAATCATTTATCCCTTCCAGTCAATGAGAGGCATGATAATCTTGATTTGTGAATTAGGATAGTTACTTAACTGCTACTTCGGCATGCATGAGAGTCAGTGCAGGCAGAAAGTGGCAAGAAAACGCAAGGGAAGGAAGGAATGGAAGAGGCAGCTCAAGAGGAGAGATTTGTGTCATCAAAGGCAAGCAGGTATAATTGGGCTCGAGGGGAAGGGAAGAAGATGGCTTAGCAATAGTTTCGCATAAAAGTGGACATGAAGCAAAGAGAGAGAGACAGAACCACTTTGGTTTTTGTGGTGCGATGTCGAATTAGACATTTCCTGTGACTCAACACTTAAGTTAATAAAGCTTGATTTGCAAGGCTGCACCCGAGAAAGCATCCAGCCCATGATCAAGGAAATGAAAGTGAGATACATAAATATAAGTGAAATGAATACGGCAGTTTGTAACTGGAGCTGGCTGGCTGACTTTAAACGTGGCTGTCTTTCAGTGCCTCCAAATAACTCCCCAAAAGTGGAATAAGCAAGCAAACAGCCAACAACGGTGGCGCAACACAAACCAGGGTGGAAAATCCTTTTAAAAATATTAAAGATATTCATAATGTGGCGTGGTCCCACCCTTCCCGTTTTTTTTTTAATTTAATCTACTTGCTTTTACGGCCTCTCGTCTTTGAAGAGTGCAACATGAAGAAAGACGGCACCATGTAACTCTGTCCCAGGCGTGACTGTCCTTAATTGAAACTGTGTAAAGTTTGCCCAAAGTCTGCTTCTAGAATGCTTGGAATAATAATCTTCATAATTAATCACTTCATCTTCACAGCTGTGCAGCTGGGCTGAACTTTCTCATGTCGGGAGTCAAATCTCGTAGTATTTGTGTTGGCTGCAGTGGCAACAATCTCCTGGTTTCCTCTTGAAGCCCCCTCAGTTGAGCGGGTCAAATGTGCCTGTCCAGTATTGTCGGAGATCCCACTGTGAATGGAATGATATAAGATATCTGGAGGCTTATGCCTAAGCAGCGGCCCAGTCAAACATAACCCCCTCTATGAAACAGCAGAAATCTTAAAAAGCATTCAGGGATCTCAAATGGCTCCATCTCATAACTGTCTCAGATCTTGCAAGGATCTGCCACAAATCCATAAACTTGCTGGCTTTCATTTCTAAATGGCAGAGCCGTGACCTTGATTTCTCCTCACACAATCTGGTTCTAAGCCAAACAGTGTAGCTAAAGACAGAACAGACCCAAATTACTTCACCGAAATGCAACAGCAAAGGCCAAAAACCCGGCTGGGAGGGATTCAGCATAGGAGGACTGGATCCCCTCTGTTCAATCCAATTATCTAAAAAGGACTTTTTAAAGGAAGATAAAAATTACATTTTTCTTCATCTTGTTTTCCTCCTCTGCCTCTTTCTCCTCCACCACCTTACTCTCCCACTAGAAATTTGAAAGGGATACTTGGCTTTGGCATTAGCAGCATGAAACAATAATTCTGTTTGGTATAGCATGTAGTATACTGAACACAGTCTAGTCTTTCTTTCTTTCTTTCTTTCTTTCTTTCTTTCTTTCTTTCTTTCTTTCTTTCTTTCTTCCTTCCTTTCTTTCTTTCTTTCTTCCTTTCAACTTATGTACCATCCCATAGCGCTAAAGTATCATATGGGCAGGTTACAGCATAACTGCTCAAAGACCACTTAATACATTTAAGGCAGGGGTGCCCAAACTTTTTGTAAGGAGGGCCAGATTTGGTGGCTGATAATGTGTCAGGGGCCGGTTGCTCCCCAACCCTGCCACCCCACTGCAAGCCCCACCTACTTTCTTTAAAAAAACATGGGATGAAGGAGGGGGAGGGAGGGGCGGACCAGCCAGCCGCGGGCCACTCAGAATGGCCTGACGGGCCGGATTTGGCCCCCGGGACGGACTTTGGGTAGGCCTGATTTAAGGGCTGAAAGGCATCACTAGGAATTGAAGACTTGAGGCATCTCTGATGCTGGTTAATTCAAAGGAAAAGCTCTAGATCAGTGGTTGCCAACCTGTGGGTTGGGACGCCTTTGAGGGTGGAACAATCATTTCACAGGGGCCTGCCAAAGGGGGCTTGTGGCCTCTTCCAAGCAGGGCAAGGGGTCACCACTACATGAGGAACCATATTAAAGGGTCTCAGCATTAGGAAGGTTGAGAACCACTGCTCTATATGGAACCGGATAGCTCTTAGAAATCAATATGGAACTTACTATCTTTTTGAAGGGTGGAACAGTTTGGACAATTCCCTTTGTCTCATTCCTGAATGACTGAATTGGAATTTATAGCAGTGGCCAAGGGGGAAATGTGTTCTAGCTAAGTATTGAAAAGCTGTGACTATTCATTAAAAAATGGAAAAGAACCCCATACCTTCCAACATTCAAACTAGAGATGGGCACGAAACGAACAATTTTTTGTTTCTGTTTCCATTTTTTCGTTTCATTACGTAATGAAACGACAAACGAATTTTGTCTCTAAAATGAAACAAAACGAACAGAAACACTGGAAATTTTGTCGTGCGTTTCGTTTCCGTTACTGCAATATGAGTGAATTGCTTAAAATCCTAAAAAAATCACAAAAAATGAAATAAATGGTAACAAAATGGTAACAAAATGAATGAAAACGAAAATGATTTTTTTGAAAAAATTCACGAAAAACGGAAACGAACCGAAACGGACCCTCCAAACGACAAACGACAAACAAAATGCCATTTTTTTATTTGTGCCCATTTCTAATTCAAACATCCTTCATCAGAGCAAATGAAATAGCTGATACTGTTCAAGACAACAGTGGACTTATTATCACCATTGGCAGATGCATGGGCCTTTTTTTTGTTAGTTATTAAAATGTACTGCATATAATAAAGCAGATTTGTTTTTGTGACAATCCCTAGTAATTCAGTGGTGGTGACCGTGCTGAAGATGATTTGGTTTATTATCATATACAGTAGCGTCCACAAGTCCACAAAAGCATGAGCTGTAGTAGTTTAATCTTAAGTCTTCTTCCTTTAAGAAAGAACCTTCCTGATGAGGGTTCTCTCATCTAAATGTGCACTCAGAAGTACTCAGAGGCAAGTCTTGATTGGGGCATATTATCAGGAAAGTCTTCAAAGACATGACTTCCCTGTAGACAAACCTACATGCACTTATGTCTCACCCACCCTTGTCCTCTGCTGAGAGAATCCGGTCCATTAAAGCCAACAGAATGTGTGAGTCGTGTGATCGTGGCTCTGACCAGCTGCAACTGAGTATCAGAATCCACCCTGCGAAATGTGGATTCTCATTTCCCTCTGAAATCTAGCTTTGGGGACAGACGGCAAGCAAAGACATTATTGGCTTCATTACTCCTTGCACCATCTGGTAACGGAACCATTTGTCCCATCTCAGGGGGGCTTTTCTTTTATTGGTTTCTTTGTACGAGGCTGTCTTGACTGGGGAATGTACAGCTGTTGATAGCTCAACATTAAAAGCAACATGATGCTTCGGCGTGGATAGAAGGGATATGCCATTAGCAAGACCCCGCTGTTTCCACTGGTGGTGTAGAATCTACACCTTACAGTGTAGCTCATACCTGCAAAGAACTATTAAAGAGGAAGGTGATTAACTTGGCTACATTGAGAAGGCTTCCAAGAGCCCTGTTTTCTTAGTAATAGGGGAAGACAGAAATGTTAATGGAGATGGGTGTTGGAAGACTTCAGTCTCTATCTCTAGCAAGCTGGGAGGGGAGGTTTAAAGATCAGCATTGATGTCCCTAGCATTAGGCCGAGTGAGGAAGCTTGCTCAAGCACTAGAGTTCATGTACCATGAAAGGACAGCCAACTGTTTGGTGCTTTATTTTTATTTATTGCATTTTTTTCCCTGCCAGGGAAGTGGTGATTGCGGAATAAGCAGGTAAACAGTATAGATAGGCTACCGCTTACATCAGAACTGTGTTCAACAGCAGAATCTGTACAGCTGAACAGGAAGCCTTAACCGCGTGCCTTTTATCAGTTGTAAATTACTCTCGAGTCTTTGATCCAGATGCAAAAGCAAATCAATGTGATGTGACGGTATTTTACAAAAATAATAACACCGCTTTCTTTTGTATACTGGTGTTTCTGGTTCCAGGCTCTTGGGATTCCTAGATAATAAGTTAAGTAAACCAAATTAGAACCAGCTTCTAAATGCTGTAGCCACCTGACCCTGTGTGTTTCTATAAAATTTAGTCTTGTAGACAGAAAGGTTTCAGCATCCGCGTTTAAGAGAATCATCTAGCACATCACTAGAAAGAGACTGCTAGGAAATACAGTATCTTACTGTTTCTTAAAAAAAATCAGCCAGAAAGCTCAACTGAATTTGATGTCTTAAAAATCAAAGCATGCACCCATTATGGAGATATTGTTTAGCTTAATTCATGATTGATACCCTGCTTTCTTCTGAAACAAACTAGGTTATAGGAAGGGTATGAGACACTACTGGAAAAAGAAGTCAGCTGTTATAATTAATCTTGCCAACAGATAGGCCAGTATTATTCTTTATATATGTAGTATAGGGAGGTTAATGCAACCCAAGGTCTTTCTAGCAGAGGCAACATTTGATAAATTTTATGAAATCTGTAAATACATTAGACCTGTTCAACTGCCTAGTACTGGAGCTGCTTTTGCATCTTAATTTTTTTGTAAAAAGAATTAAAATACTGCTCATTTGTTCTGCAAAGATAGCACTCAAAAGAAACGTTGGAGGCAAGCAAATGTTACTGCCTTCCGTTGTTGCTCGTACCCCAAACGGTAGCTTAGGTATGGCAGAGCTTCCAAAGTATGTTTTTCATTATCTTTGCAAATGGGATTTGGAAGAAGCAACAAAGTTTGACGTGTCCATCCGAGGCTACACTTTGGACTGCACCACAGAATGAATGCCATTGCCACTGAAATCGAGGAAATCTTAGCGAGCAGTGATTAAGTTGTAAAAAAAAAAAGTCACGGGTGTTGACATTTTTTCGGTCTCAATCAGCCTTGTCAGAACCAGTGGAAATTAAAGGTGGGAAGCAGATTTCTTATATTATAAAACAGGCCAGTTGTTCCATCCGTGACCCCACTGCCAGCTCAACATGGAATGCCTTGCGGACAAGGTCAGACGAGTCCCGGCATGGCCCATCCAGTGTTCTTTTAAATTTGATCTGGGATGCTCTTCAGCACTCTGGCGTGGAGGCCATTTCTGCTGGGAAACATTTAGCCAGACTCCTTTTCCCATTTTAATTGAACGGATACTGTTACGGCATTCCTGGGGGATGGTGTGGAGCTGTGGGAACAGGAGAGAGGAATGGCTACAGTCTGGGTATATCAAAGTACGGAGGAGTGCGAGCTACCCTTCCACCTAAAGCTTATTATCTGAAATGCAACAGCTGTATTAATCCAGTTAAATAAAGAAAACACAATATTGTGGATAATATCTTTTATCCGGCACATTTACACCTGAGACCAGTGTGATCTTGCCCTGTCAGTCATGGATCCAACTGGAATGATTGGCTGGCTCCCAGGGAAATTGCCCTTCTAAGTTTTAATTAAGTTTACGTTGTCTGACACAAAAACCTAGAAGGGTGATTTCATTTTTCTTTCACTCTGGATTACCCTTTTGGTTTATGTAATCCCTTGATGCCATTGGAACACAGAAAATGCGGTGCGCCTGAACATTCAGCTATAAATTTCAGCTCGTTCCAGCTTCCTTTCTGTATCTGCCACTATCTGCCGCAGAATGCACAACAGAATCTCCAGCTAAAAATAATTACATGTCATTATCGCTCGAGATTATGATGATGGACGTGAAGTAGGCCAAGCAGAATTAATTATCGTTGATAACAGTTAATAAGAGGGAACATACATTACACAAGACGTGGGTCATGCCAAGGTGTGAACTGCTGACTTGAGTAACCATGTTTGACAAGCTTGCCCTCCCAACACCGGCCCTTCTTTGAAGAATTTCACTCATCAACAGCTTAAGGAAGGAGTTTTGTTTCACAGTAACATACAAATGGGGAATCCTGTTACAAAAACACAGCTGGTTGTGGTTAGAGTCTTCCCGCTGCTGTTCTTGAACATTGGGCTTATTTGCAGTTAAGTTGCTTGGACACGTGACCGGGCTGAAAAATTTCTTTGAACATACAAACAAATCACAAGGAAATACTATTTCCAAGAGTAATCCTTGCTGTGCAGTGGAGTTTACTGCGACCTAAATGATGCTAGGTGGCAATGACAAAGACAAAAAGAAGAGGGAGATGTCGTTTATTTTTCAAACACTTATCAATGACCGACCTTTACATTTTGGGGTCCTCGTGGCACAGCCCCACTTATCCTTAGTTTCGACCTGCTTTTTATGACACACTGCATCAGCAGCCAATGATGGTCATGCAGCTTGCCTTGTTGAATGCCTAGAGGGGATCCCATCAGAATGTAGAAAGCAAGCATTTGGTTGGATACTAGTTCTTGACTGCCGGTTATAACAGCAGGAGGAATTTCTTGAAAGGTGAGATGAAGAAGCAGGAGGAGGCAGCCTCTTAAAACTTCACAGGTTGTTCTTTCTGGGATGCCAGCACAGAACGTGCATCTTACTGGAGATCAAATTCAAGCTGGGGTTGGCAACAATTTGCCCGATCGTTATTTCTCACATTGAAGCAAAACAAGTTGAGGAGCCATGTAGCCATCACAAAAACCAAATACAAAAGTGGAATAGGTGATACCTTTAGGCTACTAGAAAAATAACAAAAACATTGCTAATATTTTGAGGATGAAACTCCCTTCCTCAGAGCAGTACCAATAGGTTATAACATGGCAAAAGCTGGATTTGCCAGGAGTTATTTCTTAGGGCCTTTTCACACGACCCCTAAAATCCATGGCAAATGGCTTCCAGATCCGGAGCTTAAAATTGTTTCTCCACCAGCTCCAGAGTTTACAAAAAATTAAGTGCAATCACGCCCACCTAAGCGCGTCCCAGCACACTTTTCAAGTACCTGCTCTCAGGGGGTGACAAATTCGTGATGCGGATGTAACGTAGTGAGTGCCGGGCTCTCCTCGCTTCTGTTTGTTGTTGTTTTTTCCCCCACCCCTTTAAGAGATACTTAAGAGACTGAAATGCTGCCGGAGCAGAGCGAGACGGCATAACGGAGGTGAGCCGGCATTCTTTTCTTCCTCCCCCCCTCCCCTCACACAGACAGGAGCAAGGAAGTGCGGAGGGGTGGGAACACAGGAACAGCGACAAACCCCCAAGATCTATGGTCCAAATGTAAGTGGCCAGCGGATCTTAGGGGTCGTGTGAAAAGGCCCTTAGATGTGAGGTCCTTGGCAAGATGGTCCTTACATGTACTGTATAAAAAACATGCAAGAAGCCTTCCCGTGGACTGCATATATTATATTTTTATATTTTATCTAGGATCTGGGCATTTTATGATACTGTACAGGTATCAGTTATGATGGGAAGCTGAAGACAACCTTAGGGAACATGAGGTGACTGAATTAAAAGTTCAACAAGGGAAGCTTTCCTTTGCCAGCAACCCCGACCCATTTATATATCCTTCTTTATGTAGGGCTTAGGGATTCAATGCAGGTGCATGCTACTTGGTGGGTTTCATGATTGCTACTACATTAACTTAGGCCCTGATCTCACTACCGTTATCTGCACATCTTAATATGATGCATACTATTTTTTCGGGTGGTCATGTGACATTTGATGCACAGTTAGCACCCCAACGACAGGGGAGTATTTTACTTCTCTGCGTCTGTCCTGAGTTGCTTACTGCACATCTTTTCCCCTTGTGGTGAATACCTGCATTGCAGCCAGGTAGCAGTTTTTCTTCTTAAAATCGATTGTAATTGTAGGTGGAAAGCCAGTAAAAATTGTGCCGGCATGCCGGTATGCCACCAGTTCAGTAGCATAAACAATTCCCAAGGCAGAACTACAGAAAGTGGCCGAAAAGGGGGCACGAATCAAATTGGTGCAAATTTTCTGGGGTCGCACCTCGTTTGAGATGTTTAAAAGTGTGCATCAATAACAGAAGTATTTTAACACAATCCCCAGTGGTGGTACAAAATGCTGTGGTTAACGTGCGCTTCCGGGGGCGTGGTCGGACGGGGTACCAAAATACTGCTCTTCAGAGTGAAGGCACGATCTTCTGCTGCGCAGTCTTTTGCAGCAAAAAGAGCAGCAAAATCATCGTGAAACCAGGGCATTCGTGAATTAGACTTATGGCTGTGAACCAGGGGTTCAATTCCTCATTGTGCCTCTTGGGAGAAGAACCATCCTGTGTATCCTTGGGGAAGCTGTGCACTCATAGGATTCCCCCAGAAGAAGAGAATCGTCAGCCACCTTCAAGTACATTCTGCCTGTGCAAACCCAGAAGTCAGAATTGGCCAGTGTAAATCAGTCTGAACTTGATGGCACACCATTATTATTGTTTATTGATTACATTTAAACTGGTGCTTTTATATGTTTAAGCTACTTTTGCTAAATAGCGCCCCTAAAATTGCCTACTTTTCAGTAGGCTGTCGGCCTTTAGAAGGACTTTAAAGACCTGGCTCTTCAGGGTTTGCTTTGGGGACCTCTGAGCACACTGTGATTGTGATTATGAATTTGTTTTGGTTGTTTAACTGCTAGCACCAGCTTTTCTTGCCGGATCTCACCTGTTATGGTTCTTTGTGGTGCTATTGTCCATGTTGTTGTTACTATTTTTAGTACTTTTATATTAGTATTATTATATTTATTTGCATTTTATCATTTTCCCCTGTATTTGTACTGTGATTGGGTATATTTTGGAGTTGTAGTTCTGGGTAGTTGCTGTTTTTTGCAACGTGCTGTACACTGCCCAGAGTTCCCGTGGGAAAATCAGGCGGTCAATAAGTTTAAAAAATAAATAAATAACAAGTGGACAAGTTCTCAAGTTGCAGTCGGTATTACAACCTGCCCCATTTTCTGCTGGAGTTCAGAGTTTTCTGGTGGCTAAATATAGCACCTTAATAATTATGCCCTACTAGCCTTCCAGTAAAGTCCTTGAAGAGACGCAACCCATGAGCCCTTTAATGGATGTATTATAGTGTTGCTTTTCCTCCTAGCAGTTGTCCTGCCCTTCCTTCTCCACCTTTATCGGGGTGTAGAATCTTCTTTGAGCTGGTGATGCTGCTGCTAATCCAATTGTGTACGTGTCCGCCTCTTTGCCAGTCCTCACAAAGGCAGAGGGATCATCAGGGATGAGGATTAGAGGGCTTCTGTACAAAAGAACTGGAGGAGAATCCATGTGTTATAGCTGCGGTTGAGCATGATTAAGCCTTGTGTGGGAGCTGCATGACAGTTGCTTCACCGGTAATTGTGAAAAGTCCAAGCGTCCTCGTCAAGTGTGGTTAAACTTCTTCCTTAAAGCAAACAAAATGAAACAGTGGAACCATTGTGACAACGATAATATAGCACAGATGAGTCATTTGCAACTTTATACAAAGGCGACCATAGCCCTGTGCTGGAAGGGAGGTTCAAAAATGCATAATTTTCCTCTTTAGATTGTAACTTCGGAGCTAATTAATTTACTTATTTATATGTATTTATTTTTGCATTTCTAGACCACACCAATTTCCAAAAAGGACTCTGGGTGGTTTACATAATTCTGGTACATGCATACTCAGAGGTTCTGCAGGGCTCAGATGGACACTCATTGTCAAGAGGAAGGAGTGATACATTTTGTAGACATTGCTGCAGACCTGTGGTGTACACTTAAACTACAGATGTGTATTCCATTGGGTCAGCCCAAAAGATCTTCCCATAAGAGGCACAGTAGCAATGCACATATTTCTCAAGCCAAGCCAAACCTCTTAAAAGTGAACAGAATTGCTTTGAAAGGAATATTATATTTCAGGTCAAATAACATGCCCTACAAGGATACCTGCCTATTCCACCCATATAAAAACAAAGGGCGCTTTTACACGACCCCTAAGATCTGCTGGCAACTTAAATTCGGACCAGAGATCTTGGGGGTTTGTCGCTCTTCCTGTATTCCCACCCCTCCGCACTCCATTGTTCCTGCTTGCGTGAGGGGAGGGAGAAAAAAAGGGAGAAAAAAATGCAGGCTCACCTCTGCTCTGCCGTTGGGAGCTGCCCCGGGATGCATTCCAATCTCTTCCAGTCTCTTAAAGGGGTGGGGGGCAAAAAAACAAACAAATAAAACAAGGCGAGGAAAGCCCGGCACTCACTGCTTTACATTCGCATCAGAAATTTTTCACCTTCGGAGACCAGGTACTTGGAAAATGCGCTGGGACACGCTTAGGTGGGCATGGTCGTACTTATTTTTTAAAAAAATCCGGAGCTGGTGGGAAAACAATTTTAAGCTCCGGATCTGGGAACCGTTTGCCTCAGATTTTAGGCGTCGTGTAAAAGCGCCCAAAGAAAGCAAAAGCATGCTGCTTATATACTGCCCCATAATGCTTAAAGCACTCTCTAGGCAATTTACAATTTATTTATGCAGGCAACACATTGCCCCCACCCCTCATTTTACCAACCATGAAAGGATGGAAAGCTGAGTCAACCTTGAGCCGGTTGCCTGGGATTGAACCCCAAGTTGTGAGCAAAATTTGTGGTCCAGGGTTCAAGAATGAGTGCACATGGTCCTTGGGCCTCAGGCGACTGCTCGGCACAAACATTAATGTTATCAGTAACACACTTCTTTCCATGGGGTGCATTTTTTGAAATGGATACCCTTACTCCATTGGTGCTTGTACGTTCTGTGAGTGTGGCTCATGGCATGAGTGTCCCTCAGGTTGCCTTGGTGATCCCTGTTCTCCTCATGGCCACACGAAAGGACCTCCCAGCAAGAAGGAGACTGTTCACAAGAACCGAAAATAGTAACTAAACATGTCACACTCCACCCTGTTTCAGCAATGGTTCATTCTCTCAACAAGGGAGTGAAAACGTTTGCACAAGACTAGGTGGAATTAAAGCCATGTAATTGCCTTGCCTTGCCTTGCTTAACGTTGGTTTTACCAGTTGTGTCTGTGAGATCTGAATTATTGTATAAACTAGCATCAGAATAGAAGCCACTTATCCAGCTGGTGATCAGCATGATTTATGCGTCTGGAAAGCATTGCAAGAATTTGACACACGGTCGCACGCCCGATGCTGGGTCCCAACTGCCTCATTCCCCCCCCCCTCCTCGAGGCTCTAAAAGTCTAGGAAAATGAGAGGCAACTTTCCTGCAATATACGGGGAGGGTTATGCATCTTTGCCTTCCCTTAGTTAAGTGTGAGTCACTAAAATGTCCAACATTGTTCAAGTTGGCAATCCAGACCCATTAATCCACCATTCCAGTGGCATCTGTTCGAATGCATGGGGGCTTTTCAGAATCCCGGGCAGATGCCTACTCCTTATTTAATCCTTTCCATACGACATGCTGAAAAACTTGAGAACCTCCGAATGCAAAGCACATGTTCTGAAATTGGGCAGTGTTTCCCTCCACACTGCTTTTTTCACTGCTTTGGTGGTTAGCAGGCTGCAACCTCCAAAACCCCTTAGGTTAGTTGGCTTTAGGCATGAAATGACTTTTAAGTTAACAGCTGCACCACTGGGAGCCTTCTCAGGCTGGAATATTTCTACACTTCATTAAAGCTGTAGGCTGCAAAATTCCCATCCAGTTTAGAGTCTTTACTAGACATGGGCACGACCAGAAAAAATGACGTTTCGAGTTTTCGTTTGTCGGAATGGGTCCGTTTCGGGTCGTTTCCGTTTGTCGCGAAATTTTTCAAAAATTTGTCGTTTCGGCATTTCGTTTGTCGTTTGTCATTTCCACTGCGATTTAGCGCAATTTGACTTCCCAGAGCATAGGGGCGTCCCGCAATCAGGGCCGGCACTAGGTGTTTTTGCGCCCTAGGCGGAGGGTGGGGCGGGCGGCGGGCGGCAGGGGGAGGTGCGGGTGGGTGGCGGTGACGGGGGGCCATGGGCGGGCGGCAACAGCGGCAGGGGGAGGCGCGGGCGGGTGAGTGGGCAGTTAGGATATCACTTCACTTAGGATAGAGGTTCTGCTCTTGGCTTGCACCCCAAATGTGTGTGTGTGCGCAAGCAAATTGAAGTTGGGAAAATAGAAAATAAATGGTAGTATATAATATATTTTTAAAATAAATCCACAGCTCCCACTCCCAGTTGAACCTCCCCCTTTATCCAATATCAGAAAAAAATCCTCACAAACTGCCAGAGAAGAAATAAAGAATAAACTGCTATTCCCTTCAGCAGACAAAGCTGCAGGGAATCAAAGAAATTATTTTCTAAATTCAGTTCCCTCCCTGCCTGCCTAACTTAAATCCTAAAGCCTCCAGCCTCCCTCCTCAATCTCGATCGGATCACACCAGCACCAGCAGCCAGCCCTCCTCCTTCAACCACATCCATACACCCGACTGCGATTTCTGGAAGGTGCCTCGGCTTTTTATGCCCTCCAAGGCATCCAGAAGTGTCTGTCAAAAACCTGGCGATGCCATTGGTGGAATGGTTCAAAAAATTTGCATGGTCCCATCCCATGCCCAGCCCAAATGGGCAGGTCTAAAAAAATAAAAAAATAAAATAAAATAAAATAAAATAAAATAAATACGATGTTTTATTGCTATAAAAAACCCACTGCTGCTACTATTAAAATTCAGGCATTTAAAATAAATAAATTTCACATGTTTCTGTGGTGATTTGGTGTGTTTTTTGACCATGGTTTCAAAAGAAAAATTGCAGTCGCCATTTTGGATCCCCCCCCACCGCATGGCATGGCGAGATGACGAGGATGACCCCTCCCCCAGCCTGGTGCAAGCAGCCCAGGACAGGAGAAGAGGGGGGAAAGGCCGGGGACCCCCCAGAAACCACCCCTGTGGTAGGTGGCAAAGCCTCAGGCAGGCATATTTTTGCCTGCTTTTTTGGCCGGGAGTCGGGTTTTTTTTAAAAAAAAACTTTTAAAAACTTTTTCTGTGCTTCACATTGCGCGATCGCCACGATGCCACAAACAAAAATGAAAAACCCGACCAATTTTTTCTTTTTACGGTTCGAGTTCTGACGGCTTAATTATCGTTACCGTTTCCGTTATGTAACGGAAACGAAAAACGGAAACGGAAACGGAAATTTCGCCGAGTTGTGCCCATGTCTAATCTGGTGATTGCTGTGTGGCTGGTGCCAAAATATTGTTCAGTCAGAGTGAGAAGAGAGTGTAGCTAGAATAAGGTATTTACAAGATTCTTTTTTTTTTTGGGGGGGGGGGTGCAGATTATTCCACAACAGTGGTGTACCACAGTGTGCCATGAGGAAGTCCCTTGCAGCATTTATAGGTCCATGCTTTACTGACACAAGGGATAAAATCCCATAACTAACGTATGCCACATAAGGCCAATACCACTGCCACCAGATGGACATCATTCTTATGTGGCATACATTACTTCAGGAGGATTTCAGTCAGGATGTTGTTGTACATTAATGCACTGCATTGTTTATATTACAGTGGTCTTTATCCAGAAAAACAGAGGGGACTTTTTCTCTCAAATTTACCTCACGGTACCCGAAGCACTATTTTGCTGCTCTCTCATTTTATGGGATCAATTACATTTTTTGAGACGTGCAATCTTTGAGACCTTGCTCTTTCTGGTTCGATTGACTGCTGTTTTTGTTCTTCTGTCATTTACTTCATAACTTTATTGAATTGTTTGATAGCTACCTGTGTATGGGGAGTCAAACTATATCCTGCCTTGCTAACTTATCTGTGGTTGTCCAACCCTTCCCACTAAGATCGGCCCATTAAATCAGTTCATGGTGTGTTTTGTTCTTTATGAATGCATTTGCAGTTATAAAAACATATGTGAACTTTCTCCATTCCCCTCAGGAACAAAGTATAATGTGATTTAAAAAACAAGGTGTGGGTATGAAGAGGAGGGGAAAGAGAAAAAGAGGTGGTGTTGGACTAATACTTATGTTGCCTGGTTCAGATTTTTTGTTCTGATGTTAGTTCTTTCCTTTCCACAGAATACTGATTCAGATAGGCTTGAGTTCAAAGTAGACATTTCAAAACCTGAAATTGAATGAAGGAGGAATTAGGGAAAACCAGTTTTGCCATAGTGGCAGCAAAGTGTTTCAATCCTTGAAGCAAAGAGAAATAAGAAATTAAGCC
>JAHTLZ010000327.1:8332832-8389330 GCA_023846285.1 Phrynocephalus versicolor | reverse complement strand
AATGTAGTAGCAAGCAACAGCTTCTATATCAATAACTCATCAGGGCTGCTCTGGTAATATGCTACTGTTTTGTAAATTTTTAGGGTTAGGGTTATTATTTCTGTGGTTCCCAAACTTTTTTGGCTCACACCTACCTTGACCTACTGGCCACTGGCTGCATCTCCCCCAGTAAGATACTTGGGGGGAGGGGGGACTGAGAGAGGATAAGAGAGTGGGGAGTAGCACTGGCCTGTGCAGTGCTTCTGTGGGCTCTATGGAAGTACTTCTGAGTAAGTTAGGTTTGGTGGCACCTCATGGTGCCATGATGGTCACCTCTAACCAACGAAGATCTGTGCAAGAGCTGAGGGGACTGTGAACTCTAAGAGTCTGAATGAGAAGCATAAAATTTTTATTTTTCTAATAAATTTTAGACCAACTGAAAAGACCCTGTGCAAAATTAGCTTTGCCTGGACAGCTTGTAGATGTGGTAATATGCATGGAAGAAGGAGTGTAAAGGTATCAAGGTCAAAAATGCGGGACAGTTCCTTTTCTGGCTGCAATGACCAGAATACGTCAACTGGCATAACCATTGGCCATACTGGCTCTGGGCTTTTGGAGGGTTGTGCTCCAGAAAAAGGAACTTTCCAGTCTTTGATCAGAGGTGGAGCCTAATATTGCAATTCCTGAGTCTTCTTTTGTGTTCTTTTATTGCCGCGATTTAAGAACATTTGGCCTCATGAAAGTGTAAACATTTATCTTCTTGTGAAAGAGGATGGTTAAAAGATGGGTTTTCCCATCTAACTTATTTTTTTTCTTTAAAGGGAGGGTCTAGACAAGATGAAGATTTTTTTGGATTGTAGTTTGCAAATTTCTTCATAATAAGGACCGAAATATTTTGGGATGAAACCATACTCATTATGGTTAAAAAAAAATAAGGTGCCATATTTACTCATTCAAGGAGAGGGATGAATGCTTAGGTTTTAGGTCTGACACAGAATCCCTTTACTTGTAGCATTGATTTCGCTCCCCTTCCACCGCACACACTAATCCTTCATTTCTTAACAGCCACCTGATAGTCAGTTATGATACTGACTTTTCCAAGATGGAACCAGACATGCCTGTTGATTTGGATCACCGCAGATTCAGCATTTTCCCAGACCCAACACTTGCCATCCTCCTTGACGTTTTGCTCCTTGTTGTCCAAGAAGTGTGCCATTTAGTAGGACCTGCAGCCAAAATGAATGTATTTTATCCACAACTCCCTGGGTTCGAGAAGGATTTTAAAAAGCATGGGAAATAAAGGGGAAAGCAGTGAGTAGGACATGGGGATCATCGTGGGGATGGCAAAAAGAATATTGATAAAATCAGTGTAGAACTTGGTACATTAAATAGGATATTTATTTATTTATTTATTTATTTATTTATTTATTTATTTATTTATATTCCACCCGTCTTCTGGAGGAACTCTGGGCAGTTTACAACAACACAATAATAACAAAAGAAATAATAATAATAATAAACATAATAATAAAACTACAATAAAAATTCACTGGCAAGATGGCGGGACAAAAAAAAATTAAAATTAAAGGTCGCCAAATGCCTCACAAAAGAGCCAGGTCTTTAAGGCTTTTTAAAAGGCTGGCAGGGACTGTGCAAGGCGCAACTCACTCGGGAGATGATTCCAAAGCACAGGACCAGCCACAGAGGAGGCTCGGTTGTGGGTGGCCACTTTCCGAGCCTCCCTGGGCGTGGCCACCTGGAGTGAGAGCGCCCATGACATTCTAGTAGGTCAGGCCTCAAATGCTTTGTCTTCAGGAATTTTTGATTTATAAAATAAACTTTAAAGGGATGCAGGAGAAAGCAAAAGGGGGCAGATTGGCCCATTCCCACGTGTCTCGTGCGTTCCCATCCTTATAGATGTTTCAAGCAAGGCTCTGAGTCTGTAGCAATTAAGACAGTTCTCTAATTGAAACTGTGCTCAAGAAAGTGCTACAGGTCATTGGTGATTTGTTGGGCAATAGCCAGATGTCCCGATTGCTCCATTTCAACCCATGTCAGTGGTACTCAAAGAGATTACATAATCATACGCAAGGACAAAAGAAAATTCTCCACGTGGATCATCCCTGCAATCTAGGAGTGGAAAATCACCTGCAGATTAACAATGACTTCCCATTTACCATTGCCTTCCATGAGAATTTTTTTAAAAAAATAACAACAGAGGTTTCAGAACTTACAACATCCACAGGTGGGTTGTGTCAGCACCTTCATTTCATGCACAAATGAAACAAAACCTAGGGCAGTTCACAGAGGGGGAAAAATATAGGTCACCTTGATTCACAAACTCATTCAAGGAGAGATGACACATTCAAGGAGGAGCCTCATGGCAGAGTGGTTAAGTGCCTGTACTGCATCTAAGGCCACTATCACACCTGGGGGAAGATCCGCTTTTCTTCTGTCTTGGTCACGTGACTGAAGATGTGGGATCTCCATTTCCATGTACAAGGGTTTTTTTTTTTAAAAAAGTGCAGACCACCACCAGGGCCAGTAGGTGGCGCTAGGGGAAAAAAACAGCGCTGACAGCCCAAAGGCCAGCTGATCAGCGCTGGGGGGAGAGAGGAAATTAATTTTTTTTGTAAGTGTCGACGAGCCCCAGGACAAACTAGTTGGGGTTAGGAGGTGGGGGGAGCAGAAAACCGGATCATATGTGAGCTCCCACGGACTTCTAGCTTGCATTTTTTACCAGAGCAAAAAATTCCCAACTTCTCTGGTAGGTCTTGGAAAACTCGCTAAAGGGGGCATAACTGTTTTTTTTTTTTTTAAAAAAAGCCCGGTGGGCATGGGGACAAGATTTTTGGAAATGCTTTATCTTAAAATTTAACCAGCATTTTAAAGGATGTGTGATAGAGCCTTAAAACTGTGCTCAAGACCTGGGTTTCAATCCCAGATAACCAGCTCATGGTTAACTCAGCCTTCTATTCTCCTGAGCTTGCTAAAATGAATACCCCGCTTGTTAAGGGGGACATGTATAGCCTGCATAATTAAACTGTAAACCACCCAGAGAGTGCGTTAAGCACTATGGGGCGGTAGGTAAGCAGAACACTTTTTCGCTCTGCACACAGGGTAATAGGTTGCATTTTTGACCCCTCGTGGAGTGGACCACTGCAATCCATTTCCTGATGATCACTTGACTTACAAGGAACTGCACCCTGGACTGACCCTGTTCATGCCCAAGATGGATGCTTTTGGTCCATCTCTAGTGCTACTACTTTTTGAGCCTGGCTGCAGCAATTTCCCGACAAACAGAAGGTTGCTTTAAGGCAGATGGCTCTCCAATAAGCAAACTTTTCTGCAGTCTGTCTGTACCCTTACATGGATTCTTTGCATGGAGAAAGCTTTAATCACAGCAATAGTCTCTGGCGGAGGAGCCAGAAGATGGAAGTTCAATGATCTGTAAGGTCTCATTCCAATTCTGCAGTTCTAAGATAATGATATACACCATAAGGTATAACATGAATAACTTAACACATCATATTAAGGTATGTGTTAAGGAAAAATAAACAAACATGAATATGTGGATTGTTTGAGAGAGAGAGAGAGAGAGAGAGAGAGAGAGAGAGAGAGAGAGAGAGAGAGAGAGAGAAGAATTTAGTACACAGCAAGGCAATTCCTTCTATCTGTATAACGAAGGCAAGGGAGGTCCTATTTATTATTTATTTATTTATTTATTGAAATTTTTATACCGCCCATCTGGCAGTGAGGTCACTCTGGGCGGTTTACAACAATTAACAAATTCAAACAATTCATACAATAAAACCATAAAATAGTAACAATAAAATTAAAATTAAATTAAAAATAATATTAAAGTGACACCCAGAAGGATGCCCTACTTTTACGACATCTCTGGGTCCTTTGCATCACTGATGTTCTGAATGATTGCTCTTTAACGAGCAATGAAGTTAGCAAGACTTTGTTTATCTGTGTTGTCTGCCATTCCCTCATTACCCAGCTGAGAGAGATTTATCAGAGCTAATTGACAAAAATAAAGGTTAGGCAGGCAGGCCAGGATTCTATCATGTGTCATTTATGTACCCTCCCAAATTGCATTGTTTGTGCAGCTGTTGTAAAATGAACACACACAAAAACTGCCCACCATGTTTATTTTTGTCTTCTGGAGTAGGGTAGGTGGGCAGGAGAGAAAGATCTTCTTTCTATTGACACATTTCCAAGATCAACCAATTAAAGTAACAGTGCTGGAGAGATTTCAAGAACATGAATCCACAATTTCCCACAGATCCTGTTGAAATGAAAAAAGTGCAAACCTTTGTGCATGGGCACATGTTCACAGGATGTTTGTGACCAGTGACAATAAAAGAGGAACTTGATGACAGGAGGACTGTGATTTGAAACTTTAGCCCACATTAAATCCATACTTGCTCAGTGTGAGATTTTCGGTGTTACAACCCCTAAAAGTAATATTTCCTGTCTCTGTACAGAAGTGGTGATATTCTTCCATTTTCTTTTCATGATTTTGATGCTTACTGATAATAATTATACCCCACACAGTGATTTTTTATTATACCTCAGAAGAGAAAGGAACAACCAATGCAGGAATATAACCAAATGAAATTAAGCATAATTTAAAAAAAAAAATCATTCCACTACCAGTATTCGGCATAGATTTACCAAAGGCAGTTCATTTGACTTGGAAGAGGTAACACAGAAACACACACACAGAATGAGAGAGAGAGAGAGAGAGAGAGAGAGAGATGGCTAAAGAACCTGTTACTTGTTATTGACAGGTGAAGCAGGGATATTTTACCACAGATTTCTATAAATGCCAATGTGAAGGAAAGGTTGACTCTTCATAAGCTGACAGTTAACAATCCAGATCCATGTACTTTAAATTCATTAGACCCCTCTTTCATGGTTACATATCTCAGCTGATGTTTTCGTTTCTCCTTAAGAGCTGTTATTTCCTACCATGATTTTCCAATTTCTTGAGGAGAAGAAAACAAATATTTTCTTCCTAGTGCACAGTTACCCATTGTTGAGGGCCAAATATAGGAAAGACAGTATTCTTGAATATAGTAAGAGTTGATTGCTACCCACAAATACAGAGAGTTATCTGCTTTCTGGAATTTTATTATTTGTTCTGTAACAGTCTCCATTTCCTGAAATACACTGGGCCAAAGGACAGCATAAGACACCCGATGTGCTGCAGTGGATAGAGTCACAGATTAGGGCTCAGGAGACCTAAATTTTGTGAGGTGGCAGGGATAAAGCTTCTTAAATATCTCATGGACTTTAAATATCTTCATGGACTTCCTAAGGTAGTCAGGTGTGACGTGGCAGCACGTAACATAACATAGCACCTCACTTTTTTAGAATGTGCCATTTTAGAGTACAGTTGGTGGTGGCATATTCTCTGACTTGAGTGATTTCCCACATCAAAGAGATACCCCCCTTTTCAAAACAGGAGGGGGACCAAGTAAAACATAGAAATGAAGTTACTAGTTGCATTCAGTTGCACTGAGATCCGAGAGACAGTTGCCTCGTGGCTTTGCTTATTTCCAAGTTAAATTAATATATAGTATATGCCTATCGTCTGGTAAAAATGTTGTTGTTAACAGTGGCACACATTTATTAGCTGGTTTGAGGAGAAACTATTCCTGCAGAAATTTGGCTAAATAATGAATGCAGTTTGCCGAACTTGGAAAATTGTGCTTTGTACTGTACAACATAATTCATCTCTGTCTGGGATTTTGTAATTGTATGGGACTGTACAGCTTGCATCATAATAAAATGTGAATTATTCTCCTTTTTACACCTCAGGCAAATGAGAAAGTTGTCTCTGTTTACAGTTGAACATATTTTGCTGAAAGATTTAAGAACTGAGCTCTTGGTGTGTGAATGGTTAATTTCGCTTCCTGACTTGATGTGTTACTCATCAAATTATTCTCCATGTTGGAAGGAGGCATTTACAGTAGACATTTTCTTGGCATCTGACAACATGGGTGGACTTGTGAAACTTTTAAGTGTCTATTGTGTCAGTCCAGAATTATTTGTTTATAGGTATTGTGATAATTAAGAGAGAGAGAAGACAAGGAATGACTGCTTAAATATTTAGATGAGAATTCACATGAACACATATGATAAGCATTCATAGCACACAATAAGATAAGTCAGATTTTGCATCTGTTTACTTAGTGGACAATATCTATGTGAGATTGCAGGATCAATCTATTTGTGGCTGTTGTTGTTTTTTTTTTCTTTCTCACTGAACTAATTAATCTGTCAAATTGAATTCAGGTATTCTAGCTGTCTTTGTCATTGACGGATCTATGCCACTTAAATGGAGCCACATGTGGGTAAAATGAAGACAGGCTTGTTAATTCAAGGCTTTTCCCATTCAGTATTGAGACAAGGGTGCCTAATTTAAATACATATAAACTAGAATCTTATTACAGTACTTATATATGCTGGTGTAACTCAAATGGCATAAATTAAAGCAACAAAATGCTATTAGTTAAGACATTGACACAGTACTTGTATTTCTTGTTGTGCATGACTTGCATGGTTCACTACACAACAAGAAATGCAAGCATCCATTTTTAAAGTAGTGCTGATTATTCACTGCACATCACACCACTGGATTTATGGAATTTTTAAATGGATTTTTAAGGAATTCTGTCCAGGACATTTATCAGAAACAGAAAGGTGGCTTGTAAAGGACATCAGCAACCAACACCATCTCTTGATTTGAAGTTACATTGCCATTGGTGTCCCCCTGCCTGCTGTTTTCAATTTCCCTTGGTTTTGGTGTTTCAGATTTAGTTTTGTGGGAAATTTAAAATGAACAGCTCCCAAATCTGCCCATATACTATTTGCCTGAGTAAGGGGCCTTTTTAGGACATTTGGCTTCTGGTAGCTGCCTAGTTGTATTTACAGTGTGATGTGCTGGATAGAGTGATACACATTAACCACTATAGTAGGCATGTCCAAACTTCAGCCCTCCAGATGTTTTGGGCTGCAACTCCCACAGTCCTTTGTCATTGGCAATCTAAGCTTAGAATTCTGGGAGTTGTGGTCCAAAACATCAGGAGGGTTGAAGTTTGGACATGCCTGCACTATAGGAACAGAATGTTGGATTGAGCACAATGTTGCTGTAATTCAGCTTGGTGTTTCTTATTTATCTATATACAGTGGATCCTCGTATAACAAGCAGTTTGCTTAACAGAAAATTTGCTTAATGGAAAAAAATTCTGGAGATGGGGGAAATTGCTTAACATCATTGCCTATGGGGCGAATCCGTACAACAGAAAAATGGTCACAATTAGGGATTAATCCGTTTTCAATGCATTCCTATGGGAAATTTGTACAAAGGAAATTTTGCTTAACAGAATTTCATTTGGAATGAATGAATTCCTTTATACAAGTTACCACTCTACTAGATTCATATTTTGCTTTGTCCTGAAATGAGGGTGTAGTCACATGGGAATTTGCTCCATATTGATGCAGACTAGTCTGTACCATATCCTGACATTTATATTGCCAATGTTTCTCATAAACAAAAAGTTCCATTATTCTATGAGGTTGCACTTCAAGTATCTTCCTTCTTCCTCACTCTGCCATTATTGCCACTCCCTTACCCACTTTTTATGTTTAACAAGTGAAATTGCACTGAGCTGAGGCGTTTCAATTGGTCTTGTATCATCTTAATGCCATAGGACTAAATTTGGTGCTATAGCACTGAACAAGAAGAAAAATGTTTTTAAAATATATAATTTACAAATTGCATTCTAGTTCTTAGTCCTTATCAAGTATAAACAGAAGGCGAAAAAAGCAGAATTTCTGTCTAAACCATGACTTATTATGGGAATAATAAGTGATGTCATCTGGACATCTTATTCTTTTTCTTAGCATTTGTCCCACTTGGAGGTGGGGTCCGCTATTCTTCTTTTAGCCTTCCACTTGGCACAGTTACGGGCTAGGTCTGGGTGAACCCAGGACAACTTCATGTCCTTCTCAAGGGTATTCATCCAGTGCAGTTTTGCCCGTCTCCTTGGTTGGGATCCTCTAACCTCCAGGATAAGACCCTTTTTTGCCAGGATTTCCTCGTTGGCATTCAGGACATTACCAGGACCAGTGGAGGTGATCACACAAGCAAAGGGCAAGACAAAATAATATGCCTGGAAATGCTGCAACACACACACGCACGTACGCACACACACACACTCACACACACACACAAGCCCTGAGAAGGCACAGTCTTGCAAAAATTAGGCCAAAAGATTGGATCTACTCACAATTAGCATTAATGTTGTCTAGTCAAGAGCATAAATATTGAGGGGAATAATGAGGAACATGGCACACACAGCGGGACAATTGCCAGTGTGCCCACTCCTGGAGATTAGATTTGAAACGTCTTTTCCTTAAAGACAAATCACCTTAAAAATCACTGTCCGCTTTTCAAATGGCTTTTTCTGAACAGCCCCCTTGGCCATGCCCATTTTTGACCGCTGTGTCATTTTTTTCTTGCAACGACCACTGGGGGTGGTGTTTTAATAAATCGGTTCCTGCTCCCCCTTTTAAAGCAATTTGGTTGTATTTGCGGACATACTGCACTGCCTTTTTCCGGTTTCCCTCCTGTTTCTGTTGTTTCCCTGTCGTAGTTTCAAGCGGTTCAGCCAAGTGCGAACAGGGAAGCCGATCGCTAAGCAACCGCTGAAGTGCGAACTGCCGAACAGCTGTAGCGACCACGTGACTGCAGGAGGAGATAAGGCGATGCAAAATAGAAAGCAGCTGCTCAAGGAAGTGCGGTAGTGGCCTATTATGTGGTGGCATTTCGTGAGATAAAATACACGTCAGATGCAAAATGAGGTGTAAAGAATTCCCCACCCCTGAGATGCAAATACTTCAACAGAGGGTTGACCTTAAAAAAAAATCTTTACTGAAAGATCATGGAAGCAGTAAGGCTAGGAAGAGACTGTCCTTTATAAAGTAGGTCCCATGGCCATTCTGTTTAACAAATCTTACACGCCATGGGTGGAGACTAGATAGGAGCAGGTTAAACTTGGATCAAGCATCACTTTGGCATTAAGTATCCTGGGCTGGTCCTGAGGGCTGCCTTCATTAACTTCTTTTACGCTTCCAGATGTTTTGCACTGCTGCACATTTTGAAGCCAATTAGTTCTTCGGAGTGTATTTGCCTTGAAGATGTTAAAAAGCAGCATTAAAAACATCATTGTCAGTAAGTGTTAATTAACTCCTTGATTAGTTTTTGCTAAAAACCTCTGAAGGCCTTCGGGCACCAGAGTCGTGGTAAGTGCAGTCAAATTTATTAATTACTATTATTATGCCCCAATTACGGTGCAATTGTGAGCTGATGAGCTGCTAATCAGGCCGGATTCTCTGCTGCTTCTCATTGGAGTAGAATTGAATGAAACGAGGTGGCGTGGAATATTACAGGGTGGGGGTGGGGTCATGTGATTTGAAGACTGGGATCGTGTCGGAGACATGTGGTGAAAGAAAACATCCACAGAAATGCAGTCACTGCCAACCTCATTACTTATTATCCCTTGGTTAATTGGCCATATTTATTAGCACTTGGTTATGTGGCCTTGGTTAATTATTCTCCAAATAATTTAAAACCAAAACTGAAGCTATAAACGCTAACTGCAATTATGATAATCATCACTGCTTACTTGAGCAATTAAAATTCTGCTTGCAGTTGATTGAAAACACAAAGAGATGTCCCCATAATAGTTTTTGGAAAGTGCTTCCTTTTTCAGAGAGAGAGAGATTGAGAGAGAGAAAGTTTTTGAGTACCAAACAAGGCAGCTGTTCCTCACATTATGTGTTGAACTGCGTGGTCGGTTTCAATTTCTTTCTTTTCCTTCCTTCCTTCCTTCTTTAGTACAATTGAAAATTATGGCCCTATTATACAGGTAAAATTAAGATCAAATTAAACTGTTGAGATAGTTGGACTATTTTTTACCAGAAGCATGACGACTTCAATAGCATTATCCCAGCCATTTGCTAGATTGTCTTTTGTACACACGGTGGGAGATAAATTATGTGCTGCATTGATGGAATTTCTCCACAGTCAAAGAAAATTCATCCTGTATCCAAGTAGCCCTATTATTCTTTGATCTTCCAACTTCACTTCAAAGTCAATGAAATTAATTGCCAGGGTCAGTGGTGATGGTCACCATAATTTATGCAAAATACAAGGGGATCTGCTTTCTCAATTTAGTCTGAATATACAATATGCTAGTTACAGTGCATACTTTCTTATTCATGATGGAAATATCCAACTTTTCAGCTCAGGTTCAGTTGAACTGGCTTCTTGCTTGGAGATAAATGGGCAAAGCATCTCAATGATTCTTTTGGTGAAAGAATAGTTATGGGCAGCAGTTGTGAATTATGTTCCAGTTGTGCTTAAGGAGTCTCCTTGGTGTATCAAATCTCATTTGCAGCATAAGTCACAACTGACTCCATTAACTCAGAATTCCAAAAATCGATGCACCTTTTCCAGAATGTTCCAGAAATCATACTGCTATGTTCTTCATATATATATATATATGGTCAGAAAGAATATATGCTCTTCAGTTTGCTTTGTGGTATCCTACAAAGAATATGCTAATATTGATTCCACTCCTTCTGTGTTCCATGCATTTGTGCATTCCATAGACATTTATTTTGCAATAGCTTATTGAAAGCTTGAAAGCATTTTTGGGGTATCACCTTCCAGAATCCTGCCGCCAGCACAGTTAATGGCTGTCAGACTGTCAAAACTCTATTCTCATTCATTGGTTTATGTTTCCCATCCTTACACTGTACTTCTGCAAAACAGACCTGCCGACACACTGCCTTAAACAGGGATTTTATGATCTGGTCAGCATAACCAAGAAGATTTACAGGGGGAGCATAGAGAGAACAGGTGGGACCCCTGCAACAGAAATTTTGCAGCATTATTTCTGTTGTATATATATATTACCTGTTTCTGTGATGGAGGGAACTGAAAGAAAAAAAAGCAAGACATGAGCAGCAAGGCATCAAAATTCAGCACCAATGTTTGTGAACATTTAAAAGTGCAAAAGGGGCCATAAGCATCTGCATGTATTTGAATGTCTGATGCAATCTGGGATGATATCGCACAGATAACTTTGAAGGAGATTACCCTTTGCTGCAACTTGAGACATGGGCATGTGGATGGATATTTGACTAGGACTATACATCATCTTTATCTTCGAACCCATGATGTACTAAGAGTGGACTTTTGAAAGATGCTTAGTATAGCCCTTCTATATGCAATAGAGACTTGCTCTACACCAGTGGTTCTCAACCTGTGGGTCCCCAGATGTTCCTGGACTGCAACTCCCAGAAACCCATTCCAGCCCAGTGAGTGGTGGAGGCTTCTGGGAGCTGCAGTCCAAGAATATCTGGGGACCCACAGTTTGAGAACCACTGCTCTACACTGTTAGCTCAATCTGCACCACTGATGGAAAAAAACCTGGATAACATTGGATAGATGTTTTCCTGTCTTTGCATGGGCATAACTGATTGTTTGCGGACACTCAGAAATGTGCAGGTTCAAAGACTCAGCTGCTGTTACGGGACTTTTAGTCAATACATACAGGGATGTAGGCAGGCCATTCAGGGACATTCAGCTTCCTGAGCTTGTGGCTTTGAGCACCAACTCCATTAAGCTACAAGGGGCATATTTTGAGACACTATCTTTTCCACAGCTTCGCAGAGTTTTCACTGAACTTAGATTTCAACAGATGCCCTCCGCTTAAGATTTCAACAGATGCCCTCCGCTTACCTTGAAGGGAGATACCAAAGAATTCCAGTTATAGAACGCAAATGTGCCTATGGCTGCAATCAGATAGAAGACATAACCCACTAGAACCCTAGAGACAGAATTTTATTGCCTATCACCCAGATGTTCCCTAATTGTCCCCATGAAGAAATAGTAGTAAGGTTGCTCATTGACCAATCAGCCATTCATAACTTATAATGTAGCACTCTTTGCATTGGCAGCTAAGAAGATAAGGTCTGGGTTTTTCAAGGATTCAAATGCCATCCAACACAAAGGTCCTTAGCTCAGTGGGAGCTGTTGCTAATACTTTTAAAACATGTTTTGTTTTAGAAATTGATGTTTTTAAAACTAATTTTTTTAAATGCTGCAATCTCTTTGGTACTATGCATTGTGTATTTGTAAAGGCCTATGGTCATATAAACAGTAAAGTTTTTGATTGATACAAAGGGCATAAGCCATTTTTGTTTCTCTTCTGTTTTGACACTACCAAGCTGTCAAATTGATAGACCTTTTTTATTTTGCATGCTGCACCACATTCTCAGCAAAGATCTCATTTCTGCCTTCAAGCGAAGCCAGTGTAACAGCAAGGAGTGGATCATAAATCTTTCCTTCTATTTCGTTTTATTCCTGAACAGATTTGGCTGATGTATTTGCCTGCGAGGAGAAAAAGGGCCTAGAGTCACTGTTTTTTCAGACACTGCAATTAATTAGTGTCTCCTTCCCTCTCTGCACTGCTTCTTCTTTGTGTGTTTCCCTCTTTCTACAGTATCTCTATCATGGATCCCTGTTGAGTAAAAAGGAGTAGTGAGCCCACAAAAGTGTCAGAAAAAAGAAAACAGACTTGTTCAAAGTGTTTCATCATAATTAAAATTTCTCGAATGTGATTTTGGTGAAGGATGTCAATGCATTTATGATCTCATGCTCTTGAGAGCAAGTGGGAAAATCCTTTAGGCTGCTATCTGTGCTGGCTTGAAATTTTGGGAGCCATTTCTTTTAAAGATACTTTCCCCATTTCTGGGCTTGAGACATTTCGTGGACACCTAATGTCTCTAAAGAATACTGTACTTTGTTGGAAAGATGTAGAGCAAAGCAACTAAAATATGAATGGACAGGAGTCTGTGGTATGTGAAAAACAGGTACAACATCAGGGTGTTGTTGGCAACAGAAGAGCAGCCATGAAGGAAGAAGTTTGGAAGGGATTCATAAATTACTAATCTGGTTCTCAAGAGAATAGTTAGAGAGTAGTGACTAGCCGGTCTAGAACTCTGGGAAAATCAGAGTTCTTGCTTGGATGGAGATCCTAAACATGAGTGGGGACCTCTTCTCTTCCAGTATATTGCTCTCCCTGTGAAGAGAACCATCTGAGTAGTATTTAGTGTGGTACAAAACATTCCATCCGCTCTACATGGTGCTTCTGTGGTTTCTTGCAATGCAACAAGACCGTTAGCAGCTGTGAAGATTTGGGGTACAGGAGATGCTTTTACTGAGGACACCATTAGTTTTCTCAGACTAGTACTTTCAGCTGGGTTTCGCAGGGGATTCTTTCCTTGGCTCACCTGGCAATCACGGTTTTTGCTGTCAGTCTCTATCTAAGCACTATCCCGTCCCCACCTTGCTTCACATTCAAGGTCAATTGAGAGAATGGTGTAGTTATGGCAACTTTGTGGTTGAACTTTCCTCTTTGATCTGGTATATTTGACCTTGCACTCTGCCCCTTGATCATTTAATTGTATCTCTCTGGCTAGGTGGCTACCTAAGTAACTAACTGAGTTGGGTACCTGACCGTGCAACTAGAGTTTGGGTGTTCATTTCTCCATTGCTTCCCTCAAGGGAAGACCCAGCCTCTGTAGCCTTGGTTGAGCTGCATAGTTCCAAGGTGTTTCCCAGAAAAGAAGGTGATGCTAGACCAGTTCTGTGTATGCTCCACCTAGAAAAACCTGGCAAGACCTGCAGTAAGTTGGAATGGCCTTGATGACACATAATTATTATTTATATTCTACTTAGTTTGCTCCCACTGTATTGTTGGCAAACTTAGAGACATTTTGCAAAAGGTCCGTTTCTGCTCCTCCCATGCCTCCTTGCATGTGGCATATTTTAACGAGCAATTTCAGAACTGATGGATTTTGTGATCCAAATTCCAAAGTGATGCACTCTCTCTCCCTCTGCATAGTTTATTCGTTACAAACTGCTTGGGCCATGTGTAGTTTACTGAAGAAAAGTGACATACAAATAAAATAAAGGAAAAAAAGCACCTTGGAAAAGGGATTTGCAGTCAATGGGGCTTACCACCAGGTTTTTGTTTTCAATGGGGCTTATCACCAAGTTTTTTTTTTTAAAGGATCAGGGTGCCAATAAAATGAAATGGAGCTGGGATGTAAAGTGACTTGCTAAAGGTCACTCTCTGAGTCAGAGCCCAGAATAGAACTTGTGTTGTTTGGGTTTATGGCCAATGTCTTATCTGTTGGATTTGGTGAATGGTTTAGACCTTTTGCTTCCCTTAAATTCAATCACTTGATTTGTGCTTCAAGAATGGCACTTACCACCCACCAGAATGCAAGAACTAGGTGCCCTCCATATCCTATTGGACTAAAACTTCAGTCCGTTCTTGCTGATGGTGGCTGTGGGTTTATGTTTCTAATTTCTAGTGGGCACCAATCAGTTTTGTTTCTCTAATGACCTAGACCAGGGTTGTCCTCAACGGCTTGAGACTAAAACTGGAATTTTTTTGCAGCAAATACATGTAGTGTTATCACCAAAGCCCCCATCTGGAGTACTGTGTTCAGTTCTGTGCACCTCAATTTAAAAAAGGATGTTTACAATCTTGAACAGGTCCTGAGGAGGGCGACCAAGATGATTGAGGGTCTGGAAGAAATGTCTTATGAGGAGCAGCTTAAGGAGCTGGGAATGTTTAGCTTTATAAAACAAAGGCTGAGAGGGGGGTATGATAGCTATGTTTAAATATTTGAAAGGATGTCATATTGAAGACGGAACTGGTTTGCTTTCCATGATTTCAGAGACAGGACTTGGGGCAATGGTTTCAAACTACAGGAAAGGATATTCCATTTAAACATTAGGAAGAACTTCCTGATGGTTAGAGCTGTTCGGCAGTGGAATATCTGCCACGGAGGGTGGTGGAGTCTCCTTCTTTGGCGGTTTTTAAGCAGAGGCCGGATGGCCATCTTTTGCGAGTCCTTTGATGGGCTTTCCTGCATGGTGGAGGTTTGGACTGGATGGCCCTTGAGGTCTCTTTCAACTCTATGGGCCTTTTCACACGACCCCTAAAATCTGCGGCAAATGGCTCCCAGATCCGGAGCTTAAAATTGTTTCCCCACCAGCTCCGGAATTTACAAAAAATTAAGTGCGACCATGCCCACCTAAGCACGTCCCAGCACACTTTTCAAGTAACTAGTCTCCGGAGCTGAAAAATTTCTGATGCGGATGTAAAGTAGTGAGTGCCGGGCTTTCCTCGCCTTGTGTTTGTTTTTTTGTCCATGCCGCCCCTTTAAGAGATATGAATCATGACGACGACGGGGCTCGGGGCGGCTTCCACCAGCAGACGGAGGTGAGCCTGTGTTTTTTTCTCCCTTTTTTTCTCCCTCCCCTCACGCAGACAGGAGCAAGGAAGTGCGGAGGGGGTGGGAACACAGGAAGAGCGATGAACCCCCAAGATCTCTGGTCCGAATTTAAGTGGCCAGCGGATCTTAGGGGTCGTGTAAAAATGCCCTATGATTCTATTATTCGATGATTCCAGCTGTCAGAAAGAAAGAGGGTTTTCTGTTGCATACCCTTGAAAAAGAAAAGGAAGCTTGTGCGTCCTCTTTAGAAAGAAAGAAGGATATTTTGGGAACCATGACTGAAGAACTAAATAGTGCCCTGGCTTGCCTTAAAATAAAACCAGACTGAGGTACTTGATGGTACATAATAACAGTAAGTGGTTATTATGAAGCAACAGCAGTTGATGCTGTGTGGCCATCATTGTTGGTTTCTCTAAAAATGTGCAAGACAAATACTCTCTTTATGTGAAGGCCCAGCAAAAAGCCAAGGGAAATAAGTGGGGGCAGCCATTTTCTCCGTTTGGCAGACACATGTCAACGAAAACGAAACTGATTGTCAGTCATGACTGCCTGTAGTCCTTTAGATAAAGACTCCTGACAAGTCCTAGCAGCACCCACTAGACAGAGGAGTTTTCTGCCAATGTTTAATTGCTTGTCAATATTATATAAATATATTATTCTTCCCATTCTGGCAAAATTAGGCCTGTCTGGAGTTGAAGCACACCCTCTGAGATGTCTTAACATTTCACAATTGATGTCTGGATTCAGGATTCAACCGTATTTTAAATCACTTTATAAAAAATCCTAGACCTGGTGGCTAAGAGATGGAACTCAGATTACAGTATAGAACACCGAATCTTTTATTCCCTCTTGTTAACACACACAGGCGCACGCACACGTGCGCGCACACACACGCGCACACGCGCGCACACACACACACACACACACACACACACACACACACTCAGTATAAGAACACCGAACATTTGAAAGGAGAATAGGAAGAAACTACTGTGGGAAATTCTCTATAGTCAATCGGCCTAATATGCAGAATTATCCACTACTTTGCCATGTTTGGAAGTTGAGTCATGAGTCATGACAACTGGAATTCTTTTCTTGAGAGACTGAAATGTTTCGCAACTTATCCAAGCAGCTTCGTCAGTCTGAGGAAAGTGAGTGGTGAGTCCGCTTGCCAGTCTGAGGAAAGACTGACTTCCCTCAGACTGACGAAGCTGCTTGGATGAGTCGCAAAACGTTCCAATCTCTCAAGAAAAGAAGTCCAGGTGCCATGACTCAACTTCCAGATAAACTCACCTGGACGACTGAGAATCTTCACAGACATACTGAAGAAGAAGAAGAATCTTCACAGACATACAGATGATGATGATGAAGAAGAAGAAGAAGAAGAAGAAGAAGAAGAAGAAGAAGAAGAACAAGAAGAAGAAGAAGACACCTGGGATCTAAACACACACACACACACACACACACACACACACACACATTTACCCATAAAAATTCTTGGAAAAGAATGAGCAAATGCATCAGCAAGATGAAACAATGGCTGCTAAATGAGCATGTATCATGGCGACATTAAAAATGGAGCTTTTCAACAGCTTTTATCCCAAGTTTCACTAGAGAATCTCAGACAAATTTAGATCTGAGCTATCAGACATGCTTTGGTTTGGCAAAGGTTCTTAATAAGCATTCATTTACTCTTCTTCACAGGCAAACTAAGCAAGACAGGCAGTGTGAAAATGTGTCTAAACCATTGTGGCTTAGCAATGTGGAAAGCTTTCTGATTTTCATATGCATTTAGGAATATGACAAGCACTGATGCCTATTATATTAGCTTTTATGGATGCAGTGGGGATTTTGAGATCAGCAGGTGGAGACTAAAACCCATATATTGTGTTTCCAGATGTTGGCAGGCATGCCTTTGGATGGCTAGATGCCTGGCAAAGACTGGCAAGTTCCCCTGCCAATTTTGGAAGGAGCATGGGAAAGCATGTCAACACCCGTTGTTTCTCCTGATTCACGTCCTTTGCACAAAAGCAAGACAGGGAGACAGACAGCTTTGGCTTAAAGCTGAGCGCAAACGGCATAGCTCTTCAAATTCTCCCATCGTATTTATGGGCAAACCACGTACGCATATTTCTCCCAGACAAGGAGAAGCCTTTTGCAAAGGGCTCAACCATTTGCAGTGGCAGTAGCACGGGTTCATTGCCCCCTTCTTTTGATATTAGCAACACAGAGGCAACTGTGGTGACAATTTAGCCGCCATTTTGTATCATCCATAATTTCATGCACCTAAAAATCAGTCAGGTTGTGTGTGTTAGGGAGAATGATGACTAATCTTTTATTCCCTCTTGTTAACACACACACACACACACACACACACACACACACACACACACACACACACACACACACACACACACACACACACACAGTGTATTTGAAGAAAATTCTTCAAACTGATCTTTTCCTTCGATGTCTGTGTGTTTGTGAGAAAGGGAGGGAGAGAATTCTAGAGATCTCTTCTGAGACAGCTCTCATCCAGTTTGGCTCCGTTTTGAAACCGTCCAACCTCATTCTAAGGACATAGAAGAGACTGCTTCTCCCCTTTCTTTCACTCATAGATATGCAGCAGTAGTAGACAGTTAGTGACACTTGGCTCTACCCGACAACTTTGAAACATCATGGCTGCAATCCAGTGAATGGTTATTGGAAAAGCAAGTCTCATGAAAGAAGCCAGGATCTTTTTGCATGGAAACAGAAATAGAATCTGACAGCAGGAGTTGCCTAGAAAACTCTTCTGTCTTAAGAGTTAATAGGGAGGAGAGTTATTATTTTAATACACAAGATCTGCACATTTATCTCTGCTTTTTCTCTCTCTTGTTATACCTTTTGCAAATGCCAGTCCTATTTCTTTTCTGTTTTTCCCAATGGAGTAGGATGATTGCTCCATTACTGTAATCCCTTTTGCTCAAATTCTTCTGGCTTTCTTATATTACAGTTGGTCATGCCACCCCTTCTTTGAACACCACCCAAATAGGGAAGAAATATTAAACATGATCTTGATATATAATATCTTTCACTAAGTTCCTTAGAAGCCGGTTTCTTGTAAAAATTCTTCCCTCCAAAGGTTCCACTCACCCAAACCTTCTAGGTGGCTTCTGAGCTTCAGCAATTTACTGCTTTTTAATAGGTTTTGTGGTTTCTTCGGTGCCTTGTTTGAAAAACAGGAGGGTGAAAGAGAAAGTTTTGAGTAGCAATGACTTTGTACAAAGATAAGAATCATAAGAAGCCCGCAATTACCACTGCCTTGAATAGAACACAGTTTTAACAGGCAGTTATCCTTTATTTTTCACATGTCTCTGAATTTTGCAGTCAGCTTGTCAATTCAGAAATGTACCATAATTTTAGAAGAGATCTTGTGCTAATTTGTGCTACCATACCCAGCTAAAAACAAAAGAAACATTAAAAAAATCAGATAAAGTTTCAGGACTTGTTCATGAAAGCGTACATTAGAGCAATTACTTTTCAAGGTGCCACAACAATTTTATCTTTTTCATGAAAGCTGTAGGTCTTCTTCTTTTTTTGGGGGGGGGGGTGTTGCGCTGGAGTGATTACCTGGAAGACAGAAACATCTCTTGAAGGGAGATCACTCCTACTAAAGCAACTCTTTCTGATGTGGTCAGGTGTGTGCCTTTGCAGCTGTCTGATTGCACTCTTTAGACTGCTTTCACACAACAACCCCTAAAATCCACTGGTAACTTAAATGCAGATTCCACACACACCCCAACGTGGTTTTTGTCCTCGTTCCTGTGTTCCCACCCTCCTGCACTCTTATTCTATTGCTTTTGTCTGCGGTGGGGGGAAGGAGAAAAAAATGCAGGCTCACCTCCACCTGCTGTGGAGGTGAGCCTGCTCCAGCCCGTTAGGATTCCTGTCTGTTAAAGGGGGGGGGGGACCCAACAAAAACAAACAAAAAGCAGAGGAGGGCCAGACATGCAATGCTTTAAAACAGCAACAAGGAGCAGCAACAAGGATTTTACCTCCTCGAGACCAGGTACTTGTAAAATGCGCTGGGGCGGGCTTAAGTGGGCGTGGTCGTACTTTTTTTTTTTTAAAGTCCACTGCTGGTGGGAAAACAATTTTATGCTCTGCATCTGCAAGCATTTTGCAGCGGATTTTAGGGGTCATGTGAAAGCAGCCCAAAATGTGTTTGCATCAACCCAATATTTTGAATGAAACACGTAGCAACCCCGGTCAGCAATGCGTTAACCAATTTCTTTGTCCATTCTTTCCCTCCTAGGCTCCCCTTCTTTGAGAGCCTACCCGCTCATCTCGGTGATCACCAGGCAGCCCTCGGCGGTCTCCCACTTCATCCCTGCAGCAGGTCCTTCACAGGTTCTCTCCCAGCACCCTCCTTCCGGAAGCGCTTGCTCAGAGACAGCAGCCCGGGAGACTCACGGGAGCAGCGAATCGGAAACCGAGCAGGCCACCCCACGGTCAAAGAAGCCTCGGCGCAGCCGGACCATCTTTACGGAACTGCAGCTGATGGGGTTGGAGAAGAAGTTCCAAAAGCAGAAATATCTCTCCACGCCAGACAGGTAGGCTGAGCGAATGGGGACGGCAAAGGTCCTCACAATATGGACCATTCCGCTACGAAATCAGGCAACATAAAAAGGGATGACAGAGGCCAGGAACAGGCTAGGGAACTTATATGTCGCACACTACCCAAAAGTCTCTGGGCTGCTTAGAATTAAAATGAGCAATCATAACATTAAAATGTCAACGAACAATTAAAAACAATAAAACATTTAAATTACAAATTAATTATTAAATTAATTATTAAATTAAATACAAATTAAATACAAAAAATAAATACAAATGAGAACAGACAAGAAAGAAGGTAGAGAGAAGAGGAAGGAAGGGAGATGAACAGATGGGGCATGTTATGGTATGGAAACTAATTAATTAATTAATTAATGGATTTTTCATACTGCCCATCTGGCAGTGAAGCTACTCTTTCGATTACCTTAAGGAAACTGACTGCAGCTATGGAAGGAGACCACAGTTTCAACTCGCGGCTTATTGAATAATGAAACCAAACTTTCATTCATAAAATTCTTCTCCATTTATCGTCAGAGTTGACCTTTGAAGTGAAAACCTCAAGCATTTACTTGATTTCACTTTACATGGTAATTGTAGTACAAAAGATTTCCTTTTCATCTTTCTCCCTTGTGCAGAAGATATAATTAATGTGAACATGGCTTCTTATGATAGCGGGGATATATTTACAGTATTCAATTTACTGTATATAGGAGTAACAGGGCAAACTCATCTATCGTTTTGTATGCCGCAGTAATTTTATGCACTGACGTAAGCAAGCAGATGCTTGAGTTTAGATGTCCCAAAATATTCACTGACATTGTCTAAGATCAGTCGGCACTGTATGCTGAGCCTATCAAAGGATGTTTCCCATGGGATGGATGTCTAGATAGGGGGGGAAAATGTTTCCCATGCTGTGATTGGCCGGGAGGGGGCTTGTCCCAGGCATAACAGAATGGTTGCTTGTTGTACTCTTCTCAGCTGTTCGGGTGCTGAGAACATCATGATGGCTTCTAAGCGCATGAAGAGGAGACTTCTGTTGGTCGAGTGTTGGCTGGCATGATGAGATCAGATTTCAAAGGATCATTCCTTAGAATCAAAGGCTGCATGAATAGATCATATCTGTGGAAAATACGTAACAGACAGCGAGGGCGCTTGACACATATGTGCATGTGCTTATGGGTCTATGTTTGTTTACACTTAACAAGGAAGAGAGAGAAACTGGTTTGGATTCTGTGTGTCCTTTTGCAAGGGTGACTTAGACGCCTGTTTCCACTCGCATTGGTACAAAAAATGGAATAGATGCTGGTAGTGAGTAATGGGAGAAGGAAGTTGTTTGTTCTTTTACAATTCAAAGGAAGTATAATGGCTGAACCTAGACCGAGCACCATCAGCAGCACGGTTTACAATACCACAGGTGGATTTATTTATTTATTTATTTATTTATTTAATACAATACAATTTATATGCCACCCACTACTCAAAGGTCTCTGGGTATTAATTTTATTGTATTAACTGTAAGTGATTAAGTTTGTAGTTTGATTAATTCTTGTTAACAGTCTAGAGTGACCTCAGTGCCAGATGGGCAGTATAAAAATCAAGCAAGCAAGCAAGCAAGCAAACAAAAATAAATAAATAAATAAACAAATAAATAAAAGGAGGGCTCTCTCATGCACATTTGTGTATATAATGCTAAACCATGATATGAAATTATATCCAGATGGATAAAGCCTTAATATGGAAACACACACAAAAATAGATAAACCAGTCTCTTTGTTTTTATTGCCCTACTTTCTACCCACAAATGCTTTTCCCAATACAGAACCTATGCTGTTCATATATTTCAACTGCATCTCACCTGTCATTGGGGTACAGGTTAAAGGTAAAGGTTCCCCCCACACATGCGTGCTAGTCGTGTCTGACTCTAGGGGTGGTGCTCATCTCTATTTTCAAGACAAAGAGTCAGTGTTGTGCAAGTCTTCAGCCATGTGGCCGGCATGTCTGAATGCATTTCTGTGCACGGAACACTGTTTACTTTCCCACTTTTTATGGCGGTATAGTGGTACCTCTACTTATGAGTTTAATCCATTCTGAATGCATGCTCTTAAGTCAAACAACTCTTAATTCGAGCAACCCTATCTGATAAATAAATAAATAAATAAATAAATAAATAAATAAATAAAAGTAGAGCAGAGAGCATGTAAAATTTGTAAGGCAGCAGTTAAAACGGAAACGGTTTTTCACTCTTAAGTTGAATTGCTCTTAAATCGAGCCACTTGTAAATAGAGGTACCACTGTACCTATTTATCTACTTGCACTGACATGTTTTTGAACTGCTAGGTTGGCCTCTGGGGTTAACAGCAGGAGCTCGCTCCGCTGCGTGGCACCAGGGATTTGAGCCACTGAGCTGCTAGCTTTGCAGCTGACAGTTTCAGCGCTCTAGCCCACTGAGCCACCACATGTCACCGGGGTAGATGCTCCCCAAAAGAACCATATGCCTTCATAGTCCATGCACTGTCATACTCAGTATGTAGGAGAAATGGATCCCCTAATCTGTGCTCCGTATTCATCGTGGATTATGATGGCCGGTGAACACAGAGCTAGAACTTCACACAAGTGCCTGGGAAGCACCTCCAATCAGGTGCACTGGCTGTTGCGGCTGCTGTCACTCGCAATGCCTTGGCTTTGTACAGTGACCCCCCCGCCATTTTGTGGTTCAGGTACCGCGGTCCCACTACATAGTGGGATCACAGTACCTGCACCACGGGGGGGGGGATCTGGTCACTCCGTGCGTGCCCCCCGCACCTCCGAGAAGCCGCAGTGGTGTGTGCTTGGAGCGAACACATCATGCTCCGTTGCCCCCCGGGCGCCTCCGAAAGGCCTCGCCGGCGCCCGGGAGGGCTGCGCAGAGTTATCGGGTCGCTCTCCACCCCCCCCCGGGCACCTCTGAGGCTTTTGGGACAGGCATGTGATCGCCCTCCCACCCACCCCCAGCCCCCCAGCCCCCGCCCGCTTCCGCATATCGCGGATTTTCGTGGATCGCGGGTGGGGTGGGTCCCTAATCCCTGTGATCGGCGGGGGGTTACTGTACAAGGTTTTGCTTGCTGAACAAGCACTGATTCAGCCATTCTACAGCCCCTCTCCATGTGTTTGTTGCTTCGGTTTCCTAGGCAACACTTGTTTTTATAACAAGCACAGAAACAAGATTGTAAGAGCTGCACAGGTGATCTAACTGCCATGAGGCACATCCCTGCAGGGAGTATACTTTTTATTTTTGGCAAGAAGGAGATATGTACCATTTTAGCCCTTTGCAGATACTCACAATGTCAGCCTTAGATGTTGAGGAGTTAGGTAGCAGAGATGAAAAGTCAAAAAGCTTAGAGGATAGGCCAGATTTAGTTGGGTGAAGGAGAGATATTCAGTATTAGGTGAATGCTTACATTCCTGTCTTCCTGTCTCCTGAGGTATATTTTAAATCTGGAACTAAGCTGTACCAAATTGTATTCCCACTCATTGAAGGCAAAGCTTCCATAATCGTGTATGCCAACCAAGAGATTAAAGTGCCATGCATGGACAAACATTAGGTGTTTCTCTGAGACAAAATGACTTAGCAAATTGCAGAATGATTCATAATCGTCAACTGTGAAAGAGTTGATCAGTGAGACGTGACAGGGTGCATGAAATTTGTCTTGGTTTGTCCTCTCACCTTGTCTGTTTCTGGTTCACTGAGGTTGCCAGTTCATTGAACTGGCACCGACCTAAATAATATACACTAGCACCAAGTTTCATCCATGTTTTATTGTTACATGATTTTCATCCAAGCATGCCTGTTAGTTTACTCCATCATCCAGCAGTGGGACTATGGGTTATAAAACAGGTTATATAAACAAAGTACAATACTTTGTTTTTGGGAAAATGCTCCTAAAGCTATTCTATTTAATAGCACATCAGGTCCAGAGTTGATTGGATACCAAAATGTACAGTGGACCCTCGTATAACAAACTGTCTGTATACCATAAAGTCTGTACAACATAAAACAATCCGGAGATAGGGGAAATTAGCTTAACTGAATTGCCTATGGGGTGAATGGTCGTGATTAGGGATTACTCCATTTTCAATGCATTCCTATGGGAAATTTGTATAAAGGAAATTTTGCTAAACAAAGTTTCATTTGGAACAAATTAATTCATTTATATAAGGGACCTCTTTCATATCACACAATAAATCACATTGCCTGAAATTCAGTAGTCCATTAAACCAAAGAAATTTATGGAGGAACTGACTCACTAAATCCCTATTGATTAAATGGGCTCATTCTACTTTCTCCTTACTGCTCAGCCATTATATTAAAATAATTTCAAAAAAGCAGATGCAGAGAAGATAACCCTGGATTTTCTGAAAAATCTTTGGTGATTCACAGTATAACTTTATGGGTTCCCAGATGTCACCTTCAGAGGTTGAAAAGAAACTCCAATCATGCATGTGCATGGCAAGACATTCCCATGATAGATCGTGTACTCATGTGTTGTTCAGTCCCAGCTGTTCAATATCACAGAGAAAGTAGACTTGATCTTCTAACTTTTGTTATACATTATGCCTACTGACTGGTCATCTATTTTATCCTTTCTCTGACAAGAAATGAAAAATGCCAGTAACAAGAAGTTGGTATTTAGTATTCTTGACTAGAATCCCATTGGTGTTCTCATGAAGTTTGTGTAGTTGACTGCAGCTAATTGCTGCCTGCTTTTGTAAGATATCTGAAATGTGGCTTGGCACCTTGTCAGTTAGCTTCAATTAGCCATGACAATTTATGCAAACCTTATCTGAACCCCAGTACAATTCTGGCTCTTGATTCATTTGTGTAAACAACACATGAACAAGGGGTACGTTCCCAGAAAGATGTGATAAATTCCCACTTTATCAATGGATTATGTATCTGTTATCATATTTCATATCACTGATTGGAATATCTTATTTTCTAGGCTGGATCTCGCCCAGTCCCTGGGCCTCACTCAACTCCAAGTGAAGACTTGGTACCAGAACCGCAGGATGAAATGGAAAAAAATGGTAAATTTTGGATCTGTTGGGCTCATAGATTTATTTTTATTTATTTATTTATTTACTTTTATATTTATATACTGCCAGATTTCCCAGACGGGAACTCAGGGCGGTTAACAAGGAATAGGATACAACAAAATACAGAGAAAAATAATAATTGGTTCCACAATATGACACAAAGAACAAAAACAAACCCAACAACAATCAGTAGAACCAAAATTTAAAAAGCTAAAAATACAAAACATTACTAAGGCAAGATGGCTAAATCCTAAAAGGATCTGATCTAAGAATGACTAAATCTAGGTCCAATCTATAATATAAGGTGGCCAGAGTCCAGTTAGATTATTTGCAATTACATTAAGGCAGGCATGTCCAAACTTTGGCCCTCTAGATGTTTTGGACCACAACTCCCACAGTCCTTTGCCATTGGAAATACAGGCTTGGAATTCTGGGAGTTGTGGTCCAAAACATCAGGAGGGCCAAAGTTTGCACATGCCTGCATTAAGGGAATAAATTAAAACTAAGTATACAGAAGCTGAATCAGGGTTTAGAATCATAGAATCATGAAGTAGGAAGGGGCCCATAAAGCCATCAGGTTCAACCTCCTCTCCATGCAGGAATACAAACCAAATTTCTCTTCAATGCCTCCAGTGTTGGAGCACTCACCCCACCTCTTGAGGTTCTTGGTTCCACTGTTGTACTGCTCTAAGAGTTTATTTATTTATTTATTTATTTTCAAACTTGTATACCGCGCCTATTTCTCAAACGGGAACTCAGGGCGGTTTACATAAAAAATCAAAAACAGTAACATGTACAACAAAAAAATTACCGGTACTCCCCTAGCAAATACCGATAACAACCAGGTCTTCAAGGCTTTTCTAAAAGATGCCAATGAAGGTGCCTGCCATATCTCGCTTGGCAGGGAGTTCCAAGTTGCAGGGCCGCCCACTGAGAAGGCCCATTTATGGGTGGACACCTTTTGGGCCTCCTTCAGGGTGGCGACCTGGAGCAAGAGGGCCAAGGAGGATCGGGTGGGTCGGGCCAGGTCTAATTGTCGGGAAATATGCTCTGCCAGATAGTCCGGGGCCAAGCCATGGAGGGTTTTGTAAGCCAAAACCAACACTTTGAACTTTGTTCGGGAGGCAACGGGCAACCAGTGCAGGTGGGCCAAGATGGGGGTGATGCGGTCAAACCTACGTGCACCAACCACCAACCTGGCTGCCGCATTCTGGACCCGCTGCAGTCGCCGAAGGAGGTTTTTCTTGATATTCAGCCAAAAGATGGGCTCTCGTAACTTGAACTAATTGTTGTGTGTCCCACACTCTCAGATGATTGGGTGCCCCATTTTCTGTAAGACAGATATTTGAAAAGTGTTGTCATATCGCCTCTTAGTTTTCATTTCTCTAGGCTAAACATACCCAGTTATTTTCAGTCTTTCCTTATAATGATTGGTTTCTAGCCCCCTGATCACCCTTGTTGCCCTCTTCTGAACTTGTTCCAGTTCGTCAGCATCTTTCTTGAAGTGTGATGCCCATAACTGGACACAACACTCAAGGTGAGGCCTAACCAGTGCTGAATAGAGGGCAACCTCCTCCCTATTCTAATTTCAGCAACTGGAGTTGTTTCAAAATCTTTGGTTACTAATTTAAAAACAGCCACCAAAACCTGTTAGTTTGCTTCCTGAAATCCCAACATGACAGATTTTGCAAACAGGACATCTCACCTGCAAAAATGTCGGACTTTGTTCCTAATGTTTAGGCTGCACCCTTTGGTCCACCCTCAGGCAATGCTGAGAAGAAGAAGAATGATAATAAGTACAACAGAATTTCAACACTATGATAGATTCTCCTTGTGCTTTTGCCATAGGTCCTGAAAGGTGGGCAGGAAGCTCCCACAAAGCCCAAAGGCCGGCCCAAGAAAAACTCAATCCCAACTTCTGAAGAGATTGAAGCAGAGGAAAAGATGAACATACAAGCCCAGAAGCTGGCGTCGGAGGAAGACCAAGCCGGACAAGAAAACCAGATAAACAAGGAACAATCAGATGCCTCCTCAGAAACACAGGAATTGTCTGAACCCAAAGTAGAAATCTCTCAGGAGGAGAGTTAGAATATGAGAGAGAGAGAAACAGAGAGAGAGAGAGAGAGGAGAGAGGCAAAGATACAGATGCACCTCTCCACAAGTATAATATATAAACTGGATTCACCCAAACTTTGTGCCTTACGAATCCAACCAGTGGAGTGGGTCACTATGAGGCACAATGGCCTCACACGAACAATGAGGAACAAAGTAAACTGTTTCTTCCTTTCCAATGTTGTGTGAACACTTTCCCATCCAAATATCTCAGGGATGGAGCTGCCTTCCTGAACTGACACTGCATGCGTAGAAACCTGAGACTCTGGAGGTGTGTGAAAGCTTCATCTTTCCATGATCCTATGGGATAAAAGCTTTGTAGTGATGGTTCCTTGCTGGAGAGATGGCCATGATCACAGCTCTGCCAGAGAATAATGGCAAACAGGGTGGGGGTGGGGTGGGAAGCCACCATCCCCACCACAGTTTCTGTAACCCATGCTAAATTGGTAGGAATCCAAAGAAGTCTTTTTAGTGGGATGTTTCGATTGTGGGAAATTGGTATCCTGTGATTACAGAACCCAGAACAGTCTTTGGAACAGAGGAAGAAAAAGTACTGATCAAATGTCAGACTTGCTTGACAGACGGAGAGTTGCTTTTAGAGTTGAGGCATTCGATGATTGCAAGAAGGTGGCTTTCAGAAGTTGCAATTGTTGAGCCACTGTGAATGGAACAAGAGTCAAGAGTGGCAGAGGGGATGCCTGTGGTGCCACAGCGCTTGAATGTGTTCAGCTTGGTTTGTGGTGGACATGGAAAGAAACTGCACTGGGCAAGGGTGGAGGAGAAAGGGGGACGTGTTGACTTTAGCAACTATGAGAATGGCTTCAATCCTTGACTCTGTAGAACATATTTGGCTTAAGGCTAGTAGTAGAGGACGGGAACTGTGTCATCAGCCCAATGATGAACCCTAGTGGATCTTGTTCTACCTCCTCACTCTTGTTACATATTCACCTGCCCTTGTAGGCAGTGGCAAGAGTGAAGAGATGGAGCATCCTCCTCATTTCTTGCCCTCTCCATTGGTGGTGGTCTCAGCTGGGACCACAGGGAGAAAGCTAGCCAACGGGCGGTGGTGAGAATGTCAAGAAGAAGGTGGATGTGGGGAGCAGTGAAGTGGTCTTGCTTAAGAAGTCACCAGAAGTGGAACTGCACTAATTGAGATGCCAACTGTTTTCTGGAGAGAGAAGAAATACAAGAGGTCCTCGTGCTCATGGGGACTCTCAAGTGCCTATGTGGATGAGCAGCTCTGACATTAAGACTCGTGACAGCACTTCATGAAGGAAATCCCTTCTGGAGAAGGGAGCTGAAGTCCACAAAAGCTCATACCAAATAAAACGTGGTGTTCTTAAGGCACCACAATGCTCGGTTGGTTTTGCTTTAATCAAGGAAAGGATTCCCAAAATCTTCATTAAATCTATTCTTTGATTATCTGATCTTCCATGCCATACTAAGTTCACAGCCATGAGGGGAAGAGCAGGTATGGGGTCCAGTGGCCAGTTTACCTCCCTAAAATTGAGTATTTGGGTTTAACTATGTCATGACTGAAGGCTGATTCACACGTGTTTTCAGTCTACGTCAGGGATGAGGAAACAAAGTGATTTTTTGAAAGACTTAAATAATTCTGCTTTTACTAAACTACAATTCAAAGACTATAGCTGAGGGATTCTGGGAGCGTTATTCTATAACAATAATGCTTCCAAGTTCTGATTTCTGGTCATGTCACTTTCCCATGTGTTTTGCCATAACTTTGTTTCATCCCATTTCTGAATTAATATGTAAAGTTTTTTTAAAAAACTGCATGAATTTGCATTTGAGGATGTTTTTAAGAATATTGTGGAAAAATTTGTTTCAAGCTCTGTAGGTGGAATTTCTCATGTGCTTTTTCCTGAAATACACATCGTAAAGCAGACCTTGGTACCTTTTTCTGAGCTCAGAACATCATCAGAACATTCAGAGAGTGTAAAAGCAAGTGGGTGTTAGTTAGATTCTGGTCCACAGAAAAGTCAAAAAGACCACTTTTTATCAGCATCTGCAATAGCAGCACCAGCCAGAATATGGTGGTGAAAAAAACCAACATCCTCTGCACTACTCGCAAACTTTCAAATAAATTAATTCAGGCATTACATAAATAAACGAAACACAAACTCGTCAGCATATTTTCCCAAAATGAAATCCTATTAATATCAAGGAGCTTTACTCCCTTATAAGCTTAGGTTGCACACCATTTTTTAAAAAAAGATGCTACATAGTGCTAGTATTTAAACACAAAGTGGTGAGACATCCCTCCTCTTTGATGGCCCCAGAAACCTTTTGTGGAGAGTTCTAGCTATCTATTGTTGTTGTTTTTTAAAAGCATAACATGGCATCACGGCAGTTTCCTCTACTGCAGGCATGTCCAAACTTTGGCCCTCCAGATGTTTTGGACCACAACACCCACAGTCTTTTGCCGTTGGTAATCTAAGCTTAGAATGCTTGGAGTTGTGCTCCAAAACATCAGGAGGGCTGAAGTTTGGATATGCCTGCTCTACTGACAGAGTGGCTGTTTTGATCGGGGTTCAAAGGATTAGGTATGAATTGACATTTAGCTCAGACCCTTTTATGGTGGATGAATCTGTGATACGAGCAGTCTGTGCAATCTCAGGTGCATTGAGAACCCATCTAGTTGAGATCCATTACTCCTGTTGAGGGTATTTCACTGTAGGGAACACATGGAAACATCTTCAGGAAATGAGGGAAGCAAGCGGGAGAATTAAGAAGATGTCTTTTCAGGAGGATTACATTTATTTTCCAGTCCTGTGTGCCAAGAGTTTGATAAGCATCATGTTTCCTATAGTTGTTGTTAAGCGGTGAATTTTTGCCCAAAGGCTGCAAAGAGATGTATCAAGATAGCTCTAATTTTTTAATTAAAAAATAAAATATATAAAGGAGTCCGTGAGGTCTCTCTTGTTTCACATTCAGAAAAAAAATGGTTTGTTTGCTTTCTTGTTGCATTAAAATAAAAGACCTTGGAGTTCCCACAATCATCAACCAAATCAGCAACTTGTCTTCAGCTAAATTGATTTCACAAACATTTAGAACCTTTTTGTCTGAGCTGCTTTCAGACGCAATCCTAGCAATATGTGTTTAGCCACCAGTGCTGGCAAGAAAGGGTAAGATAAGATGTCATTTGCTGCTGTACATCATGGGAGGGGGGCCTTTGGCCCTCCAGATGTTTTGGACCACGACTCCCACAGTCCTTTATCATTGGCAATACAGGCTTGGGACTCTGGGAATTGTACGTCAAAAGGTTCCCTACCCGGTGGAATAATGGATTAGAACTTCTTCCTTCCAATTCATTCATGACTGGGCCCAGAAAACTTGGCAAGCCATCTTTTTATCATGTTTCATCCAATTGAAGTGACATCTTTTTCTCTATGGAAATTCTCCTGTGCCATTTATCATAATGGGGGAAAAAAGATTTCAGCAAGGGCAAGCTTCAACTCACTCTCCCAACTGCTGTGTAGTTTTTAATGGTTGTTGGAACACTGTGAGGGAAAAAAAATAAGATATCTGTTATTTTGTAAGCCAAATAAATATTTCCTTATCTAGCAAGAACCAGTAGACCCTTCTACAAACCTGGTTGCGCAGGATTTGAGCTGGCCAGCCATGCATTTGTATTTTTTACTTTTACAGTACTCTATCCCTGGCTTACACTTCATTTTACAACAATTAGCACCATCTGCCAAATGGGGCATGTTCCCATTTAATTATTTCAGGGGATTCCCTATACGTCGCTTTCCTGAATGGATTTTGGGCAGCTCACTTCTGTAAAACCTAGGGGTAAGCCTCTTATCTGTCAATGGTGCCATTTTGATGACTGCATGATAGTCAGATGATACATCCATGGGAAAGCAAAGTTGCCATCGTTATACTCCATTCACCCAAACTAATTAATACTCCACCTATCACTGTCAAGAAGGGGGACCATAAAGATAGCCAACAGCATAACCAGATACCTAACCCACTGTGCAACCCAGCAGTTCTTTAAATACATCCCACCAAGCTTGCAACTGCAAGAAAAATCAAATATACTTTGATATGCAACAAGTTGGAAACTTTCATGGGTCCAGAGTAGAGGTGGGCTCAAACTGTGGGTTAGGGCTTTGGTGCATTTTGGAGGATTGGGGCCCCAGGTGTTACAGGGGTGGCCCAGATTCATTTCTTCACCTTCTTCACTGGGCACCCATTCAGAGGAGGAGGAAGCCCAGGGAAGCCCAAGGCCTTTGACTGGGTGCCCAAGGGAAGAGGTGGAGCAGGAAATCTAGAGTATTCACTCGACACCTGTGGGCTCAATCGGGCAAACTGTGCTGAACCACTAAACCATGGTTTGTGCCAATCTCTAGTCCAGAGTCCACATTTCTGATGCCTTTGGCAGCCCTCCAAATTTGGAGAGGTGTGAGACGGGACAAGAGGATCTGGGGCACAGATGACAGTGTGTACATTTTGTTAATCCCTTCCTTTGTTCACCCCTTCGCTTCAGGAATAAAGGCATGCAATTAAGACCAAAAGGGAATGACTGCACCATGAAGTTTGTAGCATGAGGAAGTGCAGCAACATTAGAAGCAAATGCTAATTCATTACATTCAGTCCTATTTGTCTTCTGCAGTCACATATATCCACTGAAATAGCCACATCTCAACCTGCTACCTGATCCCCTAGGCAACAGCAATAGATGTTGGCAACTACAAGTGCAAGAAGGAGATCCACAAAACATGTCACACCATTAAAGGCTTTGCTTCCCTACCTTCTTTGCTTGTTTTGGTTGGTGAGCGAAATGGGGAACAGCCTTAGAAGACAATTTTAAGTTGAGAGACCACCAGGCTTATATTAAAGCAGGTGATCTTTAAGCTTTCTTTGAGGCAGACTCTTCCAGACATTTATGACTGCTCTTTGATGCCTCCTTGTCTGGTATCCCAGTGGGAGTTCCAAGCACATGCATGGTATATATCAGAATTAGCACAAAGTCAAGTGGGAGCCATGGCCATGAATACAAAAACTGATTACTATAATCTATGCAGTCTACTTGCTTGTGGTCGGGATTTTAACTGGCTGTCCAAGGCTTTTTCACTCTGCTGTGACCATATTCAGGACCACTTACTATTTCTGAATATTTTTCTAAAGCAATCCCACATTGAGCAATCTAATCTGGATATTACTAGAGGCTTGAGTAATGGAAGCAAGATGTTCTGAGACAGCGGATTACTGCCAAAATTAAGACACAGAATTACTGGCAGTGCAATTAGCTGATACAACTGTATCAATAATCCTCTGCAGGCATTATTAACAGTTAGAGCCTTTCCTAAGGGAAAATGTTGCTTGGCCCTCTGCTGTGTGAGCACACAGAGGAGTTGCATAATAAGAAACACACTTTCCATATGGGGGTCCTCAGAAGCCAAAACGGGACCATCCACAGCTGTCCAGGCAAGCTGAACGGTCTGGAGGTGGCAGTAACCCGATAGGGATGTCAGCACGACATGAGCGTCCTTCGGAAGAACATTCAGAATCTAAGGCTTAGAGGGGGGACAAGTAGGGAGGGGTTCTGCAATGGCCAGCAGGCCAGATGCAGGAACCTGATGGGGTGGATCCAGCCCGCAGGCCATAATTTGAGGACCACTGATCTAAGCAATCATAACAGAGGAGGCCCATTCTCACGCAGCGAGTCTCTTGATGGCTGCGTGAGAGAAGCCACATAGAGGAGAGGTTCTGGAGGTGATTAAAAGAGGACGTTAACAATGTGGCCAAGTCATGAAGGAGAAGCCTCTCAAGGAGTGCCTATAAACGACTTGGTGGCAGTGAAGTTCAAAGAGTTCCAGTGATGTGGAGTCAATCAAAAGAAAATTGGACAACCATGCCAGCACCTCTTTGACATGGATTCCTTCCTTGAGCAAGGGAATGGACTCGATAGCCCTAGAGCAGGCATGTCCAAACTTTGGCCCTCCAGATGTTTTGGACCGCAACTCCCACAGTCCTTTGCCATTGGCAATCTAAGCTTAGAATTCTGGGAATTGTGGGCCAAAACATCAGGAAGGCCGAAGTTTGGACATGCCTGCCTTAGAGGTCCCTTCCAACTCAATGATCCTATGATCCTATGTGGAATGCATACACTTGCTCCTAACCATGACGTGGATAGGTACAATTCTCTCTTAAAGTTATCATCGCCATCATCATTATCTTAGAACTGTTGAGCTGGAAGGGGTCTTGGAGCCCAGTCTCTGCCAGAGAAGCACAGTGGGGGAACTGAACCCAACCTCCAGGTCTGCAGCCACATACCTAAATTGATTTTTTATTTTGTTTAAAATATTTGCATGCCATCTTTCTCCTAATGCAGGGCTGTCCAACTTTGAACAGGCCGAGGTCTACTTTTTCTGGCCCAAAGTGCCTCTACTTATGAATTTTATCCATTCCAAGCACATGCTCATAAGTAAAAAAAATTGTAAGTAGAGCAGCGGTTTCCCGTAGGAATGCATTGAAATCTGTTCCCTCCAGGATGGATTAATTTAACAGATTTTCAATGCATTCCTATGGAAAGGATGACCATGCACCCGTTCGATCATCTGGCCAGCGGGGAGAGCAAGGGACCACGCAATGGCCCGTAAGCTGCCCCGCTTGGCTGAGACAGTGTGCTGGCAGACCCAGAACTTTGCTGGGGCAGTGGTGGTCCTTGGAATGTGGGAGGGAGGGTGGAGAACTTTATCCCTTCACTTTTTTTATTAGTGGCTGGTGGGCTACTTTTGAACCCTTCGTGGGCTACCAATAGTCCGCGGGCTACCTGTTGTGCAGGCCTGTCCTAATGGATCCAAGGTAGCTTTCAGTGTTAAAAAAACAAAGCTAATCATAAATTATTACATTCGAAAGAATTAAACAGGCACCATATTAAAAACACACAACAGGCTTAGATCCCTAAACCACTGAGGTATCCACCACTTACAGAATCTATTTTCCTTTATCAGCCACGGTTGCATGCTAAAGCTATTTGGGGACCCCAAGGTTCTCCTTGTTTGACTCCAAGATTAACCGCTGGCTTAGATTCAGCTTTCTCCCAAACATCTTGAGATTCCGACAGTTCTGCAGGTGGAGTCCTTGGCCCTGAATGATCATTTCACCCTTGGAGAAATCCTACAGCAGTGCTAAGTGATAGAAGCATCCAACAAGTCTGCACATGGATGAACTGGAAACAGCTTCCCATCCACTCCATGGAAGCAATATGTAGTCCACTTTGAACCGCCCTCACCTCTACCCTGGGTAGTTGGGTGGTACCCAGCATCTTCATCTGGTGAAGCTGCATCTCCTTATTGGTTGAGGGAAAATGTTGAGCAGGACATTTGTCTCCCTGTAGCCATTCCCAGTCATTAATTTTGCTAGTCTTTGTTGACTTGCCTCTGATAAGGCTACCAGGTCTGAAGGACCAAAAAAGACTGCTCGGGTGCCAGATCTCAAATAATTTCTAGGCTCCTTCAGTTCTACAGAGTGGTAAAATCAGGCCCGGCATCACTGAAGGAGCAGATGCATTGATTTTTGTACATAAATGTAAAGGCTGGGCACCCATCTCTCTGGGAACTGATTTTATGTCTACTGCTCCAAATGGCAGGCGGTCTCTTAATACATTCTTCTCTTGAGTATGGAATGGAAACAAGCCTAACAAATTTACTACACTTCTTAAAACAAGGATGGGCAATTGATATCCCTAAATTCTCCCAGATCTTTCAGATGCATCAACGATCAGGGAAGAGAATTTATATATTTTAGGTATCTTTCAGCAGCAGCTGCCTAGATGCCCTAAGCACATCTGATCTCACCTGATTTCCGAAGCTAAGCAGGGTCAGCCTGGTTAGTACTTGGATGGGAGACCACCAGGGAATACCAGGTGCTGTAGGCGCCTGGAGTAGGAACTGGCAAACCACTCCAGTATTCCTCCCAAGAAAACTCCATGGACATGGGGTCATGAAGAGTCAGTCACAACTGTAATGATGCAACACACACACATCTTTCAGAAGAGTTGGGAGTTTGATTCCCAACGGTGCCTTGTAGGGTAAGAGCTAGCCTGTGTAGACTTGGACAAGCTGCACAGCCCCCAGTGAACCATTGCTAGGTAGGTCAACCACTTCTTGATATTCCCTTCCAAGGAAACTCTGGAAAGGGTTGCCATGAGTCAGAATCAATGGCATGCAACATGCACACGTTGACATGTGCATACATGACATACATCAGCTGCCTTCAGAGGCCCAAGTGCCAACTGGAAACACAAGACGAGATCCACAGAAGAAGGAGGCTAGCCAAAGCTGAGTGAGGCTCTGGATCATCTCTCTTGAGTTCCACCTACCCTGCGTGCAAAGTTTTCAAGATTGATTGAAATGACAGCAAGAGTTCCATCGCTTCCCCATTAGCACTCGGAGTGAACCCATCTCTCCGCTTTGACTGTGCGGTGCTATCATTGCAGCCAAGAGGCAAAGGTGTGCTCTCAGGCTGCTGCCAGACAACCATGGTGAGCTAACCCCTCTGGTCTGTTCAAACATGTCCATTACCCAGTGGAAACACTGAGGCTATTGTTTTCTTGAACAATCTGGGAGAGGAGGAGGAGGACAAGGAGGCAGCCCATCTTTCTTTGCAAGCATTAGCAAGTTACTCCCAAGCTTAGGGGGCCTATGGCTTTGCTTCACCTCCTCCAATTTTGTCAGATGACTTCACTAGGTGAAGAGTTTCCTGTGTATGGAAAGCTAGTTATCACACACTCTCAATCTCTCAGCCTAGATGGGTTTTACATTAATCAGAAGAAAACTTCTCCAACAAGAGAAAAAATATTTTTCCATTGTACCTCCACCACTATTACCCATAGTAGAATAAAAGCTTCATTATCGTCATTAAAAGTATTAGCCTCTCTTTGTGGTTGGTTCTTGCTAGCAGCAATAGAAGGTGATGATCCTGGTTTACATTGTAACACACTTTTAGCTAGGGGTGAGTAACCGTTTGTTTCCTATATATTTTGCATGGCATCTCCCTACCTCTCCCTTTCTGTTGGCCAATCCAAAATGTGGAGGGCCAAATTTCTTCATGATGTTGTTGTTGTTGTTGTTGTTGTTGTTGTTGTTGTTGTTGCTGCTGCTGCTGCTGCTGCTGCTGCTGTTGTTGTTGAGTCATTAAGTTGTTAAGTTGTGTCCAATTCTTTGTGACCCCATGGACCAGAGCACGCCAGGCCCTCGTGTCTTCCACTGCCATGTTGGTTGCTTTGATGACACCATCCAACCATCTCATTCTCTGCCGTCCCCTTTTCCTTTTGCCTTCAATCTTTCCCAACATCAGGGACTTTTCCAAGGAGTCCTCTCTCCTCATGAGGTGGCCACAGTACTGGAGCCTCAGCTTCAAAATCTGTCCTTCCAGGTTTCTTCATGCCTACTTCAAATGGTGTTCTTGTCTCTTTATATATGTTATCTTCTTTTCAGATGTGTTTGTGAGGGAGAGCTGCTTTGGAGAGCAGAAGTACAAGGAGGAGGTAGAGTGTCATATAGTGGTTAAAGAGCTGGACTGAGACTTGGGACATTTATGTTCCAATCTTCATTGGTCTGCTAAAGCCACTTGGGCCAACCACTGCCAGCTATCTCATGGCTGTTGTTGTTGTTGTTGTAAAAAAAATGAGGATAGAGCATGGCAAAGGGGAGCGCATGTGCCACCTTGAGCTCACAGGACAGACAGGATAGAAATGAGAGAAGAAAACCAAGGTAATACATTGAAATCTGTTGAGACATGAACAGCACAGAAGCAATGATTCTGCAGTCTTCCATGCACTGCTGAGGTCACCCACAGAACTGAATCCATTCACCACACTACCATAAGTAGTTCATAAGCAAGCATTGGAACCATCTTCGGACAATTTGCTCAATCCTGGAGCTCATTCTATACCTTGTTAGAGGATAGAAAAGGGTTAGAATGATGACTCTGTATATGTAGGTGGATGTATATGTATATGGAGCACTGCCTAGATGCCCTAAGCATATCCGATCTCGCCTGATTTTGGAGGCTAAGCAAGGTCGGCCCTGGTTAATACTTGGATGGGAGACCACCATGAAATACTAGGTGCTGTAGGCGCCTGGAGTAGGAAATGGCAAACCACTCCAGTATTCATGCCAAGAAAACTCCATGGATGTGAGGTCACAAAGAGTTGGTCACGACTGTAATGTCACAACACACACAACACACACATATATGTATATGGATGCAAATAGGTTAAAGACTACCCTTAGAGATCTATTGGTTGTATATTGTATAAATTTAATAAAAGGTTATTTTAAAAAAACAAAAAAACCATCTTCAGACAATTTTCTCAATCCTGGAGCTCATTCTATACCTGGTTAGAGGATAGAAAAGGGTTAGAATGATGACTGTCTATGTAGGTGGATATATATGTATATGGATACAAATAGGCTAAATATTACCCTTATCGATATGTGTCACGACTAAAGAGAGCTATTGGTTGTATATTGTATAAATTTAATAAAAGGTTATTTAAAAAGAAAAAGAAAAAAAACATCTTCAGACATGTTGGTTTTTGTTTTGGTTTGTTGACTTTATTAAATACAATTATAGAAAACAAAACCAACATTTGCTAATAAAAATCTTATGCGAGGTTACAAACCATTCATGTTCAAAACAAATAATAAAAAGAAGCATAAATATAAACCATTAATGAAACAAAAATATACAAACTAAATATTAAAAGAACACCTAATGTTGGATTGAGAACCTCACATTGCTGCCCATACTTGCAGTCAAACTTTGTGGATGAGATCCTTAATGGCTGGGTAGCTTGGAGGTTTAGATATCTGGCCCCAAAGCAGAGGTTGGAAGTTTAATTGTCCAGTCTGCCTTCTTGACAAGGGTTGAGTTCGCAAGGGCCCTTCCAACACTGAAGTTCTAAGCCTAAGATGAAAGTCCATACATCTGAAAGTATAGAACAACTAATGAGAAGTTTCTCAGTATCTCAAGGATCATTCTATAAATGTTCACTATGGGAGGTATAATGTCGAACTGACCTCTAAAACACAGTCAATATTCTTCTTTTGTGATAGAGCACATGTTTTCCAAGTAGAAGATCTAACCATTGACTTCCCCCCCTTCAAAACATCCAGGGCAGGGCACCACGTTACAATTTGGCTGTTGTTCATACTTGAAGTGACAACCCTTTAGTCAGACTTGTTCCGTGCCATCGAGTTGGAGCTGATTCATAGCAACCTTAAGAGAGGCTTCAAGATACCGTATTTTTTGCCCTATAAGACACACTTTTCCCACCCTCAAAAGTAAGGGGAAGCGTCTGTGTATCTTATAGAGCAAATACAGCAGTCCCCGCTACATATACATCACAGATTTTCATTTAGAGATAAGACACCTGCATGGACCCTCTCCCATCTTGTGCTGAAGCTGGGATCCCACAGTTCCAATCACCCAGTTTGCAAAGAAGCTTCCTCCAGGGAGCCTCTCCCCACCCCTCCCCTTCTGCAGCAAGATTCCCCAGTCAAAAATCACCTTGCTTGCAAAGAGGTCTCCATGGAGCCTCTGCCATCCCCTTCTGAAGCCTGGATTCAACAGCTCCAATTACCCCAGTTGTAAGCTTCCCTTTTGCAGCTTGGATCCCACAGCTTCAATCACTTTGTTTGCAAGCCTCCCTTTTTGCAGCTTGGATTCCACAGCTCCAATTACCTTGTTTGCAAGCCTCCCCTTTTGCATCTTGGATTCCACAGCTTCAATTACGTCATTTGCAAGCCTCCCCTTCCCCCACCATAAAACCTTAAGCTAAACATTTTATTGTTTTTCTCCTCTAAAAACTAGGTGCATCTTATAGGGCAAAAAATACAGTAAGTAAGATGTTTCAGAAGTGGCTTGGTATCTCAAGAAAGTTTTCCTGATTGACTTGGAATTTGAACGCCGGCCTCCTGAGGCTTAGTTCATCACTCTGTCCCCTACACCACACTGGGTAAGAAGACTTACTTGGCTGCTTTTAATGATGGTCCCATGACCGCAGATGCTCCTTTGTCTCCATCAGTACTTGCTCTTAAACCAGACATGGATGCACAATTAATTGGAAGGTGGGATGCACAATTAATTGGAAGGCGTTAAGTGCATGAGTGTGTTGCAATGAAAACAGTCTGGAGTAACGAGTTTTATTTGGAAGAAGGTTTTACAAAACGACGTGTTGCCTTCCTCATATGCAGCCCACAAATGCAGCTACTGAATAAAACTTGGCAGGCCCCATTCCAGTCAAGGAAATGGAGTCCCATTTAAAAAGAGAGAGAGAAACAAAAACAAAACCAAAAATAATAACATCAGCAGGTGAGAAGCAAACTCATTCCTTTTTAAAAGCTACATTCCAGGCTTTACCTTAAATTCAATGGGGGTTTTGTACCTCATTTACACAGCCCTTCCACTTCATGTCAGAGGCTCACCATGAATTTGGGGCCCACCTGAGGCCCTGGATTACTGAATTGTTTTCAGATTGCAAACGGGAGCGAATCAAGTTCCAGCCATTGCACTGAGGCTTCTTCTGAGTAGATTGAACTGCCCTGAGGGCTCACGTGCCCTCAATAAATATAAACTAATGAAAATTGTATCTTGGACTCACCACCAAACAATGATTTCACAAAAAATTCCTCTCTCGCTGTGTGTTCTGGCAGCAACAGAAAAAGAACCAAGGAGGTGAGCGGATTGAAACATTTGCCACCCATTGATTTGTGTTTTTGAGTCTACAGCTGCTAGGTAGCTAAATATCTACAAATCTGTCTAGCATTGGCAGGACTGACTGCATTTTAGATCTCTAATTTTTTTAGTGCCACTTTCAAAAGTGTTAAATCAACAAATGCATTTTAAAACAGTGCTGCGTCAAGAGGATACCATCACACAGCCCTTCACATACTGTTCTAGGTTCTGAACTTCCCTAAGACTTCCTTTTTGGACTTTCATAGTCAAACATTACTATGGGCTTGCTTATTTATTTATGTATTTATTTATGTATTTATGTATGCATGTATTTATTTATTTGTTAACCACCTGATTTTCCCAAAGGAACTCAGGGCGGTGTACAACAAGTTGCAAGAACAACATGTTCAAACATACAACATCATACCACAACAAATCAAATACAACCATATAAAATAATAATTAATGTAACAGTGTAATAAAAAAAATGTAATAAAATAAAAATATACAAGCTGCGTCAGCAGCCAAACTGCAGAAGCAAACACCGGCAAGACAAGTCAAGAATCAGCAGACAGATGAGCTAGAAACAGGCTACTGAAACCCCAAAGACGACCTAAAACATTTCCTAAAGAGCAAGGTCCTCAGTGCCCTTCTAAATGCCGGCAGCGAGTCCAACTGCCTGATCTCGGATGCCAGTTTGTTCCACTGTGTCGGGGCGGCCACCGAGAATGCCCAATTCCGAGTTGAAACCCTTTGGGCCTCTCTAGATGTGGCCACCCGAAGTGATAGGGAAAGAGAAGCTCTGGTTGGCCTAGACCAGGGGTCCTCAACCTGAATCCGGCCCCCGGGACCAATTGCTACCCCCCCCACCTACCCCCTGCTTTGCGAGCAAGCCTGCCTCCGCAGCTGCTTCTATTGCTGAGCCAGTTCAAAGCAGTGGGCTATGTCACTTCTCCCACTCCCCCCAACTACCGCCCAGATGATCAGCATGCTGATCTAGCATGCTGGCTAGTGGGGCCTTCAAAGTGGGGGGGCTAGACAAGGTCCCCCACTCCCTCCCCCCTTTTTTCCATGTTGGCCTTTTTTTTCCTTTTTTCTTTTTTCGGACTGTGGTCCGGCCCCCAGTGGTGTCTGGGGCGTGGTGGACCGGCCCTCTGTTTGAAAACTTTGAGGACCTCTGGCCTAGACGCTGATGCCCTCTGGGAGATCCGCTCCGTCAGATAGAGAGGCTTGCTGAATGTGTGAATAATCTCTGGAGTTTTTGGAACTTTCCACAGAATGAATACTCAAAAACAGAAGCAGAAAGACCACCACAAATGTACCGCCTCCTGACATTCTCCATGGCCTGCGAGCACAGCAAGAAAATAACACCTGCATTTAATAATAACAACCCAAGCAGCAAATGCACGATAAAGTATTCAAAAACACATTCCACACAATACCCCGACAACTGAGCAGGTCAAGAGCACGCATTTCCTGGAAGTAGTGGACATAGCTTTCCTCAACCCAGTGTCTCCCAGATGCACTGGGTGACCGCTCTGGCTAGGGGGTGGTTGGAGTTGTAGTATCACACACCTGGAGCAAGCCATGTTGAGGAAGGTTAAGCGAACGTACAGAATATGTCATTTATTTGCACACTGCACTTTTAAAAAGCTAAATCCTGTCTCAGTTGAACTCTTCCCGTCAGCAGCCGAAGCACCCAAAGTTCACCCAGGAAAGCAAGGAAGCGAAAAAACGTTCTCTTCCAACCCGTTACAGTGACAATTTTCCCCTCATCCCTTTCAGCAAAATGGGCTTCTTTTTGCTTCCCTCCCGCCTTTTCCTTTCTTTCTTTCTCCTTCATTTCCACCCCCTTTCCTTGTTTATTTGGCTTCCAGACTGATCAGGCATACCGTGAGGTGAAGTGCCGTTTCCTTCTCCGCCCCCCCCCCCACAAAACTGTCATCGTAGGGGCTTTATTAAAAGGATAATTCTCTGACAAACTATTTAAACAGTAAGAGGAAGATGCTGAGGGTAGGAGGTGCGTTGGGGGGTGGGTGGGTGGCTGGGAAGAATTTACCACCTGAGGGCAAGGAGAAGGTGAAGATCAACCGAAACTCAGCCATGTGTGCCGTGAAGGTAAGAATGCCATGAAGTCCATCATTGCTTCTTTCATAATTATCTTCACGTGTCAGCTCGACTGTCACCTCGCCTGAGTTGATACTTGACACGGAGATTGTTTCTTTTCTTCCTAGCCTTAAGCAAGGGAAGACGGATGCAAACACACACACACACACACACACACACAAAGAATAACTGAGAGCACAGAATAAAGAGGTAATCATGTACCTGCTAATGAGGTATGTGATCTATCTGTGATCCATCTTGACAGTAATGCCCACCCCATCCACCTAACAAGTCAACACAGATGTTGTAGATAGTTTTCCGTAGCAATGGGTTGAAACCAAGATGAAACTTCAACAGGGGACATGGAAAGGTCAATATGGAAATACGCCTTTACAAAGTAGAAGATTTGGTCCATCACGTCCATGCACATGAGGCACCTATATGTTGAGAAATGTTCATTTCTCTCACAAGCTAATGCTTTCTGACAGGTGTGAGCAACGTTGAGGTGTCTAAGGGCCACCAGTCGTAACTGCTGGGTTTTGGAGGGGTGTTCCTTTCCACCCAGGAACTCCATTCCCCAACATTTCTTACTGGAAGGGTGCTTGGCGAAAGAAGACCCATTGTATCTAGTGGTTAAAACATATTTTAAGAAATTATAACTTTTTGAGAGAAGTATGTGTGGTCCTGGAGGCCACATGCAGCAGGCAGGGTGGATGTTACCTTTCCTCTTTTGCTTATTTTCCTCCACATTTACGGGTTGCCGTGGGATCCAATATATTTCATAGTGACCCCAGAAAGAGATTTTACAGGGTATGGACCTTGGTGAGTCACAGTGGTTTGCAATCCAAGTATTTTCATATGTTCTTGATGTTTTGACCTCTACACTGCCCCACAGCAGTAGAGCACTCTTTGGATGGTCTAAAATGTAATTATGCAGGCCATAACATGCCCTCTGCCCCCAGTCAGCTGGGTACTCACTTTATCAGCCTCAGAAGAATGGAAGGCTGAGCCAACCCTGAGGTGGCTACCAGAACCCATCTGATCTGAACTCAGGTAGCGAGCAGAGTCTTGGCTGCAGTATTGCAGTTTAACCACTGCACCTCAGGCATACTAGTTCTTTCTAGTTTTAAGGAGATGGAAACCTTGGCTTACTGAGATCAGCTACCCATGAAGCCCAAGTGAGATAGTCTATCACTAGAACATGGACTAAATTAGAGAGTGCTGTGGAATGAGAAGGGGTAATATGATTATCAACTGTAGTCCCAAAATCCACATTTCCCTCAGTTGGTACAAAACTGAACCATATGATCCTTGAGGTTGTTTCCAACTCCACAATTTTATGAAAGGTAGACCACCATCACCACTATCTCCATGCTATGAAATGAGAGTGAATCTTACACCAAATCACACATTAAGCCTAATCTATCATTTGTAGTGTCTTAAGTGTTGGTTTTACATGATTTCACCATGTAAGCTTTTCTCACCTTAAATCATTTGGGACTTAACTTCTCTTAGATTATTCACATCATTTCTCTAAGAAGAGCACAGTCTAGAGTTGGTTGTGTATGCATTGTCAAAAAGAAACACATAACAAAAGACACCGATTTGCACCGACTTTGTCTCCTAATTTATATGGGCAGATGCAAAATAGAAATCATTTTTATAATTGTAAGAGAATCCCAGTACACCTCATTTTAATGTGGAAGTCTGTGGTGTGATGTTGAGTGTTGTGCTGCTGATGAGTTTGCTGTTCAGATGGTCCTAACTTGGGGCTGGGGATCAAGACACTTGTTCTCCCTTTAGAGTTCTTTTCTTCAGATTAGATTTGGGCTGAACAGTCCTTCAAACTCAGTTAAAAAGAAGTGGCACTTAGAATACAGGGACACGCTCCCAACAGAAGGACCCAACCACACACATACCCCAGCGTCATCCAGTTGATGCTGAATAGAGATGGGCAAGACCAGGAAAATGTTTTTTTCGAGTTGTCGTTTTTCGGGACGGGTCCGTTTCGGCTCGTTTCTGTTTTTCGCGAAATTTTTCAAAAATTTGTCGTTTCGTCGTGTCGTTTGTCGTTTGTCGTTACCGCCGCGATTTAACGCGACTTGACTTCCAGTTCCCAGAGCATGGGGTTAGGGGGTAAGGGCTAGGCTTAGGGTAACGGTTAAGGTTAGGGTGGGTTAGTGGGCTGTACCTCTGGGTGCCTCTGGCCTACTAAGAACACAGTGTACTGGCATATGGGTTAGGGTTAGGGTTAGGGTTAGGATTAGGGTTGGTGGGCTTTTAATGCCCTCTCTGGCACATCCAGAAGTCTCAGCAAAACCTGGCCATGCGATTGGTGGAATGGCTCCAAAAATTTGCATGGTCCCGTCCCATGGCCAGCCCATCATTGTGCATGTGCAGGTGCAAAAAAATAAAAATAAAATAAAATAAAATCAATGGAGATGTTTTGTTGCAAGAAAAACCCACTGCCACTACTATAAAAATCAGGCAGTTAAAATACCTAATTTTCACATGTTTCTCTGGTGCTTTGGTGGGTTTTTGGACCACGATTTAAAAAAAAATATTGCGGTTGCCATTTTGGATCCCCCCGCACCGCATGGCAAATGGAGACGCCGAGGATGCCCCCTCCCAGCCTGGTACCAGCAAGTCTCAGCATCAGCAAAACCTGGCCATGTGATTGGTGGAATGGCTCCAAAAATTTGCATGGTCCCATCCCATGGCCAGCCCATCATTGCGTGTGCGCGGGTGTAAAAAAATAAAAATAAAATAAAATAAATGGAGACGTTTTATTGCAAGAAAAACCCACTGCTGCTACTGTAAAAATTCAAGCATTTAAAATAGCTAATTTTCACATGTTTCTGTTGTGCTTTGGTGGGTTTTTGGACCACGATTTCAAAAAAAAAATATTGCGGTCGCCATTTTAGATCCCCCCTCACCGCATGGCAAATGGAGACGCCGAGGATGCCCCCTCCCAGCCTGGTACTAGCAGCCCAGGACAGGAGGGGGGAAGGCTGGAGTGGGGACCCCCCCCAGAAACCACCCCTCTGGTAGGTGCCCTCAGGCAGGCATATTTTCGCCTGCTTTTTTGGCCGGGAATCGGGTTTTTTTTTATTTTTAAAACTTTTTTTCTGTGCCGCTTGGCATCGCGCAATCGCTGCGATGCCAGGAACGACAACGACAAATCAGACCCAGTTTTTCTTTTGTCGGTTCGAGTTCGAGTTCTGGGGGAGTAATTGTCGTTACCGTTTCCGTTGCGTAACGGAAACGAGTAACGGAAACGGAAACGAGAATTTCGTCAAGTCGTGCCCACGTCTAATGCTGAATGGTGTTGTGGACCTCACTTCCCAGAGTGTTCCCAGCAATGTTCTCCGGAGTTAATGATACAGTGCTTTTTGCCCTTCCAATTGTTTTGGAAAAGAGGCCAGCGGGGGGGGGGGGAGACGGGTCCCTGCTTCTTCCTCAGCTTGCATTTTAAAGGCATGTTGAGAATTGGGCCCCTCCCCCCCCTGCGGAGGTTAATGGTGTCCATAAAAATCTCTCAGATACCTTCCTGGAAATATACCATGCAAGCAAGGGATTACCTTGGATTCCGGCTGGATTAACCAAGGAGCTTTGCGTGGTGATTTGAAATTTCAAGGGGAGGTCAAAACAAAACTGATCTGAAATTGTAAAAAAATTGACAAGCACAATTTGATCTCCCACAGATAATTAGCTATAAGCTGGACAATATCCCCTGGATCAGGTGACGAGAGAGCTTTCACTGGGGAAACAGGAATCCTTTGAGTCACAATCTCTTTAGTTGCTGTTGGGAGACGAGAAATTAAGGGCAACGAGTTCAACCAAGGTAAGGTTGAGCTGGACAGCTGGTTGAGTTGGACATTTTGTCAAATGTTTATTGAAATACGTTTCTCTCCTTTTTCTTTTTCCTTTTTTAAGTGTTGGGGTTTCTTTTGTCTTTCTCTTTAGAGGGCAATTCCACCCCAACCCCTTTCAGTGACAAATTGATCTGTCTGATTGCCCTCATTAATGAAATCCAGAAGCTTTTGCATCCATGCATAAAAACTGGCAGATACAATTTTATGCACACCTACATTTCCTTTTCTCGCTCTCCCTCCTCTTTTTTGGTGGCACAGTGCCGTTTTTGGGAGATGCCTGTGGGTGATTTATAAATGGCCACTCAATTGTCATTATTAATGGAAGCCAGAAGCTTCTTTGCAGACTACAGCTACGAGGACACCCCCCCCCCCCAGCATCCACATCCGTTAGCTATGCAGTCTGGAGCATTTCAGGAGGGGTTTTTTTGTTTTGTATTCCAAAATTTAGTAATTACAAGCTTGAGGAAAACCTCAGTCTTCCTCCACAGCACAGTTTGAAAACCACTGTCCTTAGGAAATGCCTGTGTTTATTTCTCTGAGGGTCAGAAGGATGAACCTGGGAGAAAAGACCAATTCCATGATGAGTGACATTCACTCATCCTATATATATTCTTTCCAGAAAACTCTACTCTTTGCCTCCTCCCATCCATTTTGGCATTCTGCTAACTCTATTTATAAAAGCAAAATTGCTCTGCAAGGCACACTGGGTAATAACACTCACATAATTGCCAAGGCAAGATTAGCGCTAACTGCATTGTAGCAATACCACGAGCTGCCAGCTGGGAACATTTCTGCATGCCGTGTGCCACTCTTGAAAGAGCAGCAACGGCCTGGCTGATCAAGGTTGGCAAACTCAGCACAGCAGTGAAATACTCAGGGCTGGCTTCAAATTTGTGTCTTATCTAGACTGAGTCCATTGAGGAGTAAACCATGACTGATGCATGCTTCAGTTGCTCCACAGATTGCCCTCAAAGCATAGCTAGATTTAGATCAGAATTTAGAATGTTATAGCAGGGTTCATGGTTTTCAGCCTGAAGCCCAAAATCAAACCTTCAGACTCCCTAGGATGGGCCATTGATGGCCCATCCTCATTTAACCCAAGATGCCCAGAAAACTCTGATTTTAATCCAGGTGCAAGTCAATCCTTGGGAGACCTTTTAAAGGCAAGTCTATGCTCTTTTACTCAGCATAGTGGACCTTGACACAGTATTCTAAGCAAAAGGGAACACATTCCCAAAATAGATAGGAAATGTTTTGAATGAATTTTGCACAGGCCCATTTATGAGTACAAATTAAAAAAAAATAGTAGCAGCTGTCGCCATTAGATGCCAACAAATTTCTCCTGGAGGAATCTGATGGTTTCTGGGGACCCAGAGACACAAATGGAATGGAAGATGTTCAAGGTGTGTTTCGTCATTGGTAGCTCACGGGGAACTTCCCACAGTTGGGTGGGAATTTGAACCTGGGTCTTCTAAGTCAATGCACACTGGCTCTCTAATGGCAACTACTAACCTTTAAATAGAAGCGTTGTACATTTCACCATGATGGAGAAGACAGTGACCACCACACAACCCATCTGTGGGTGGCTGTGTTTTCCTTTAACTCCCAAGTCTTTAAAATTGCCCCACTGAATTAGGTCTAGATTTCCACTGCAGCTAAGAGCCCATAAATTACGTCTGAGCAACCCATAGCCCTACAGGTGCTGATCAGCAAACAGTCCTCCGTTTGGGAGAGAACTAGGTGGAGAAAGCTCCCCCAGGGAACCATTTAACATGATCATGATTACCGTTTGCACACCAAAGGGTCCACGTCCTTAAAGAGTTGAGAAAGGCCCTTATATACTTGGTGTTGATTTCATCACCTTTTTTGCAAAATCAATTGTTCTACTAAAAGGTCATATGTCTGTAGTTGTCAATCACATTATCCAACTATCTTCAGCTTGAATGTTGCTTATACAGGTAAGTAACATTCTTTTGGATTTCAAGGACACCCCCCCAAGACTGGTGAGGATCCTTGTGATGTCTCAAAGGCAGGACAGAAGGAAAATGCACATGTACCTTATGAGGAACGCAATTTACACCCAAACATCAGAGTTTCTTCTAGTGCAGCTGTGATTGCTCTGAAATGTGTCTCTCCATTAGAGACCTAGAAATGCATAAGCATTCTTCCAGAGCTACACACACACACACACACACACACACACACACACACACAGAGAGAGAGAGAGAGAGAGAGAGAATTGAAAAGATAGAATGGGATGAAATTAGCATGGTGATTAACATCTTGTCAAACAACACACATTAATAAAGGGCAGACAGTTGTTCTTCCCAACTGTCTAATGTTATTACAAAAGCCAAGCTTAAAATAGAGCTTTTATTAATAAACACGACCAGATTACACACACAACACCCATTCCTGACTGGTCCCTTATCGACAGATAGATAGACTCAAGATTGCTCGAGTTACACACATTTAAAGAACAACAGAGAGTTTTGCGACACGGGCTTTCGCCAGCTTCATGAGCAATAGCAATGCAGATTTAATCAGCCAAGATAACAACATTATGTCTGCCATGTCGATCGCATTGTTTGAATTTGAGACTGTGTCGGTGCATGGTGTTCTGAGCAAGTCTGCATAGCCTTAATCCCCAGGATCAGGTGAACTTTTCATCGTTCAACAAGTGTCTCGCTGGGCTGGAGTCAATGGAAAACGGGCAGATAACAAACTAAGACGGCAACAGGACAGTGTTTACCCATAAGGAAAGACTTCAAGACATTACTTCTTAGACTTTCAGATCCCAAAATTATTTTGCAAACAAACAAAAACTACTACTACAACTTGGTGCAATTTCCCTCGTGTCTCTCGTCCTTCACAAAAGGATCCTGGTCGCTACATTCCTTCATTGTCGTTGAATAATGAAGTCCCGATGTCCCCATAGAAACTCTTTTAATTTAACACATGTCCGTGGCCTGTGCTACAAAACCTAAAGCCCTTTTCAGAGATTGGCTCATGTTTAACAGACTTTTATATTAAACTATGCTTTTAGCTTACAGTAGATTCCAGATGTGTCTGGTTCAGAAACATTTCACAGAAACATTTCACATGTTTCTGTGACAAGTCTTAGTCCTTACAAGAGATGGGGATGGATTGAAAATGATTTCCATTTTCTGATGAGTTTGGCCAACTTGTCAAAAATCATGGGTTCATATTCAACACAAAGCAAAGCAAAAAGCAAGTGTTCTGCTTATATACCGCTCCATACCACTTCAAGTAGTCTCTGGGTGGTTTACAGTTTTTAATTGCAGTATGCAGGATACACATTGTTCCCCCTCCCCAGCAAGCTGAGTACTCATTTTACCGACCTCGGAAGGATGGAAGGCTGAGTCAACCATGAGCCTGCTGCCTGGGTTTGAACCCCAGGTCATGAGCACAGTTTTAGTTGCAGTACAGGCATTTAACCACTGTGCCACAAAGCCTCCTCCCAACAAATACAAATTGACAAATGTTTTAGTAATTTTTGTTTTGTTAATTTGTTGGCTATAAATTCGGCCACCAAGGCACCTAGAGGCACCAGAAGGGATGTATCCCCTGAATATTCTCTATCCTCCTTGCTAAGAAGTACTTTGAGTTATGCACCCCACTTTGTTGGTGCATAACTCAGAAAGTGTTCTGCTTATATACCGCCCCATACCACTTCAAGTAGTCTCTGGGCGAATTACAGTTTTAATTACATTATGCAGGCTACACAAGCCCGAAATCCACTCTTCACTAAACTTGGAGGGATTATAGAGGTGGGATCATAGAGTCCTCTCAACAAGTTTGGCAGGGGGCACATTTCTGGGGGTGCCCTCTTTGGGGGGGGGTTGCATGGCTCAGATGTTTGAAACCCAATCCTCACCAAACATTCTGAGATTGTAGGGGATAGTCAGAGGAAGCATCTCTGAAAATCTGGGGCCTCTAGATCCCTAGGGCTTTTTAAATACTATTTTAAAAAGTGGAGACAGCTTTATCACTGGGAATTTATGAATTTGTCGATTCGCTCGCCCAATGAATCATAAATCATGATGAATCACATTTTTTTATTTGTCCCCACCTCTAATCCTTACTATGTGTTCTGAACCTATGGTGATGCCAGAGTCCAGTTATTTAAACACATTATTACCTGGAGAGGAAATTCATACAGGATGCTGGTTACACTAATAATCTCATTTCTCAAATATGAGGGGAGGGGATGATCTGGCATTTCCACTCCTTTCCTGGGCTTTGGGGTATGTGAGGAGATACAAAATAAAGGTGGCCATCATGTTGTCAGGTTGACTGGATAGAAACATTCTCTCAGGTAGAAGATCTTGGTTCAGTTGGTGGGGTCACTGGTACAGCGCAATGGCCACAAAAATCAAGAACCCTTGCAACTGTCTGAGTCTCCACCAGAACATCTGTATACCCTATTCCTTTGACACTTTGGGCAACCAAGCAAAGCATACAAGGATAAACCTTTATTTTCACTATTTTTATCGGACTCTTTGGTGTTCTTTGCCACCTCTTTACCCTTCTTTCTCCAGCTTTCCTCGCAGTATCGAAAGGTATTTCTTTAGGCTAAACCTTTTCTTATCCCTCTCTCTTGCAAATCAGGCTGTGTTGCTTTGTGATTGGCCACTGGGTGGCAAGCACAGGCTTAATTTGCAAGTCTAATGGCTTAGGCATGCAAATCTAAAGATATAACATCACTAGAGAACAATGTGCTGATGAGAAATATGCAGTCCTCTGAATGTTAGATTTAATTTAAGATAATAAAGACTAGGATCCTATTGTGCACACAGCAATTGAATCCCAAGCATTGGTATTTAAATGTATGATGTGCAAGGTGTGTAGTGGCCCCTTGCCTTACTTGCTTGTCCATTAACAGCAATTCACCAGGGAAACTTCCATGATTCCTTTTACATGCAAGTAAGGTAGCCTTTCCAAAGTGACCGTATATCAGTGATGGCAAACCTTTTAGAGACTAATTTTTCGCAAAGTGCCAATTTAACTTGAATATAGGTGTCTGTGAGGGGCGATGTCAGGTGCCCAAAGAAAGGGCTCTGAGTGCCAGCTTTGGCACCCATGCCATAGGTTTGCCAACACTGCCCTATATCCACAAGAACCTTAATCTTTCTGCATCGGGGTCACCACAACATGAGGAACTGTATTAAAGGATCATGGCATTAGAAAGGTTGAGAACCACTGGACCTGAAATGGAACATTCCACACTGCCTCAACATGACTCTAAATTGTAACCACTTAGAAAATGGGAAACGTTTGCCTTTTGGACTACAAATCCCAGAACTCTCCAAGTGTCATGGGATTTGTAATCTGAGAACCAAACGCTTCCCACCTCTGGTCATCACCGTACGTGGCTGTGAAATGCCATATGCCCCTTAACATGCTGGTCCCCAGTAATGTGGCTAGATCCAACAGATGCAAGGAGTTGCATGTTTTGACTCCACCTTCCTAAATCCAGGAACCATCACAGTAGCTAAAACCACAGCCCCGCTAGTAAATCTCACTTGGAGCTGGATTTGGCAGCCCATGAGCTTGACGTTTCTTTAAAAAATACAGCTGGGGGGAAAAGATATCTCCAAGAGACCTCTTCACCTGAGCAGTCATTCCACACGTACATGGAGAAAAACATTCAGACTCTTGGGAAGATAGTGATAATGACAGTTTAGGGTGAAGATTTATGGCAAAGGCTGTTAATGTTTTCCAAGTAACTGTGCAAAGCTCTTAAACTATCGCCAGAGGTAGAAGTCTATAAAGATGACAGAGAAGTCTTTATAGAAAAGAACACAAAAGGTTACTTGTTTTTTCAAAGATTATTCTCTGGTATTAAACCTGCCTCCTCCCTCCCTCCCTCCCTGTTTTACTCTCTCTGTCTTCCCTTTTCCTCCCGCCTCCCTTTGGCACCCAGTCCTAGACACATTACCAAATGAACCCTCAATTTCTCTGCAAACGGTGGCTGCTGCCAGGCACACCTGAGCAGCTTTACTGTCTCACCATGAGTAATGTGTGCAACGGGTGGGATTCTCTGTTTGCAACAGCAGCCCTCTTTGCTTGAGGCTCTTGATCCCACAGCAGCTGCAGATGTTTGGGGAGGGGGGGGGAGATGGCAGCAGGAGTGCCGTGTCCTCCACTCCACCTCTGAGCCAACACTTTAAGGCAAAAATATCTCCTCCGCACTGTGGAATTGTCTCCGCTGCACTGTGGGTGGCCTGTGGAATAAACAAATCAAGGAAAGCTTTGTTAGGTCAGGCAAGAGACCATGGTTCTGTTAAACAAATTTCCTCTATTTCCAGAATTTTTTATGTTGTACAGGTTTTATGTTATACAAACCATTTGTTATACGAGGGTCCAATAAGTATATAATTATTTATTAATTTATTATATTAATTATAATTATATTATAATTATAATTATAATTAATATAATAATTAATATAATATATTATATTAATTATATTATATTATATATTATTATATATTATTATATATTTATTATATAGATCAATTAATATATATAGATAGCCTAAGGAACTGAGAAAGTTGAAACACTAACATTGCGGCTTAGGATAAAGAATGTATACTCTGGTTACTATTATTTTGCAAGAATCATAACAGCAACTCTGAGCCTGGATGAAAGGATGGAAACTAACTCAAACTTTTTTGATTCCCAGTCTGTAGGGAAAGGAACTCATGATTGACGACGACGACGACGACGACGACAACGACGACAACGACAACAACAACAACAACAACAACAACAACAACAACAACAACAACAACAACAACAACAACAACAACAACAACAACAACAACAACAACAATGACTCTTTCAAATTAGACCCTCGCAGAAGATCCAGAATTACTTGGAAAACTTTTATAAAGGAAATACTGTATGTGAATGTTTTTCTAAACATTAACACACAGTATCTTGACCATGAAGCTGCCTAGATGCCCTGAGCACATCTGATCTCGCCTGATCTTGGAAGCTCAGCAGGGTCGGCCCTGGTTAGTACTTGGATGGGCGACCACCAGGGAATAGCAGGTGCTGTAGGTGCCTGGAGTAGGAACTGGCAAACCACTCCAGTATTCCTGCCAAGAAAAACGCCATGGACATGGGGTTGTGAAGAGTCGTTTACGACTGTAATGACACAACAACAGCAATCTTGACCATGGAGTTTGCAAATGTTTGTTTTGGGCAACTGAAATGTCCCAGAATTACCCAGTCACCAGCCATGCTGGTTCAGGGAGGAATACAGAAAGCTGGGGACCAAAAGAAGAACAAGTAAGTTTTTCCCAGATCTGCTGCTTTTATGCGCGCGCGCGCGCATACATACACACACACACACAATTTCAAATAGTACCACAGACGTCAGGGAAAACGGAAGAGAGGCAGTATTACTCATCTACTCAGTCCACTTTAATAAAGTGTTATTAAGAACATTACAATAACTTAGCAGTATCTAAATGTGCTATTAATATGTATAATTAGGAGTATACCACACCTTGTAACAAAAAGTGCAATCAGCTTGTTTAAAAGGCGTACAAGAGAAAAGGAACTGCAAAATTCATTGGAAGCCCTGCCCTGCTTTCATTTCCTGCCTTATTATTTCTGTTGAGCTTTTGACTCAAATGGACACTCCTAAAAAGTATGTTAATATTTTCTTGTGATTCCTCCCCCTCACACACATTTTGCTTTTTGTGCTATTCTGAATGTATGACTTGGATCCAGAAAGTCACGATAAGAGTGTTGTGTTGTGTCATTACAGTCGTGACCGACCCTTTGTGACCCCCATATCCCTGGAGTTTTCTTGGCAGGAATACTGGAGTGGTTTGCCAGTTCCTACTCCAGGCGCCTACAGCATCTGGTATTCCCTGGTGGTCTCCCATCCAAGTACTAACCAGAGCTGACCCTGCTTAGCTTCCAAAATCAGGTGAGATTGGATGTGCTTAGGGCATCTAGTCAGCATGATTAGAGTAGGCCCAATGAAATCATAGAACTTAGGACAGTTGTGGCTAAGCATGTGATCAGAAGGGGAAATAAATCACAATATGGACCACTGGGGCAAGAGATGGTCTTGTTTCCCAACATCACCAGGGATCACATGATGCCTAGAGAAATGCACTCCACCCTGACCTCCATCTTTCCCCAACCTTGTCCTTTTTATTCCAGCTGTAGGGTTTCTACTGGAGTGATTCCTCGGAGGATGGGAAGGCTTACTTTTAAGAGAGATCACCTACCATTAAAGCAACCCTTTTTGATGTGATCATGAAACCAACAGCTCAATCAGTGGATTACTGGCTGCATGGAAAACAGAAATGAACATGCTCCTTTTGTGCAGTTGTCCTTGTATAATCATGCAAACCGAATAACATTTTGATGAAACATTTTAACATAAATATATTAAATACTGATTAAGAAAGAGAAAGCAAGCAAGATGGGCCTATACATCATGACAAACAGAAACAAAATGAAAAGTAAAACCAAAGTTAACATAAGTTAACTGTTAGAATAGTCAAAACAAGTTAAAACAACAGGATAGTCAACATCATCAATGTTCTCAAAGCGACCACGGAAACCATAAATTGGTCTTTAATGTCTGGCAATCCCAAACTTGACATCACATGGTAGCTGCTTATTCTTACTACTTACCAGAGCCTGTTTTCTGTATTTTTGTAAATATTTTCAAGGTGTCAGACTAAAGAGTATTTCCATTGGGAGGTGTGTGTCGTACTGCTAATGACAACACAATGCACTAAGAACATGAGGGATTGCTTCAATGATTCAAGCAGCTGCCACAGTAACAGGAGCTTGGGTTTCCAAGAAGTAATGAGAGTAAGGCAATAAGTTCATTTTGCTTTCCTGGCCTACTAATATCTCTCCTCTGCCTTCTAAACTTCTGCTCCGTATCTTTCCATATGGAATTCTACATTGCAGTTTTGGTGTTGATCAAAGTTGTGTGTGGGACTTGGTCCAGGACTTCTCTCCTTCAGGCATGGAAAATTTGAGGAGTATGGCTGGTCCTGCCCAGTCTTGGATGCTTCATGAAAATAATAATAGTTTTTTTAAAATAAAAAATCTGTCAATCAAATATTTCAGGATCATTAAGGGAAGAGGAATGTAAAAAGAAGGTACTGTAATAACTAAGTCCTCCTTCAAGCCAATTTGGAGGATGTAAATGAAAAAAACAACAACAAGAGTTGGGGAAGTACCCTCTAATTTGCGATCGGATATACACACCTTTTGGGAATATATTTGAATCTGGGGGGGGGGGGGTAATCATTCCAGTCACCAACAAATTACTTCCTGAAAAACTAATATAACACATTTTGCAGTGGAGATATATTTTCTCTTATCTGTGCGTTGTCTACTTTCTGTATCTGGATTCAACTTCAGGCTTGTTCAGGTGAGTTGCAACTACCTTAAAACCCATCCGTTTCCTTTTAATTTTGTCTCCCTATTCAAAATACCTTTCGATTAGAGATGGGCACGACTTAGCGGTATTTTCGTTTTCGTTTTCGTTTTTCGTTTTCATTACGTAACGAAACGAAAACAAAAAATGGTTCAAAAATGGACCGAAAACGGAAACGAAATGACTAATTTTGAGCCAATTTTCATTTTTCGTTACTGGAAAAACACATAATGGAGCTAAATGGGGAGAAACGAATAATTTTTTTGTTTTTGTTTTCATTTTTTCATTTTTGTTACATAACGAAACGAAAACAAAAAATTTTGAAATTAGCTCACGAAAACGGAAACGAAACGAAACGGACCCTAGCCGAAAACGAAAACGAAAACGAAATTTTTTTTCTGAGTCGTGCCCATCTCTACTTTCGATATATTCTCATACATGCTTTCTCGGACATTCCATTATGTTCAGCAGGGTTTGCTTCTAGATAATTAAGTATGGGATCAAAACTTTAATTGATTAATTGCATTTTATCACTCAGTTATTGATTTCACCAGTGCAGGCCATCTCTAGACAGAGGGAGAGAGCTGGCTCCAACAGCCAGTGATTTTCTGGGTATTCCCAAAGAGAATAAAAAAGTTATTTTTTCATTGTTGTTAACATTTTTTGCTTCGTGGGAGAGAAAAAGTCATGACGTGTTGGATTTTCTTCCTCAAATGGCAGGGACACTCGACCAATGTTGAGTGCACTTACTTGAACTTCCCTTTTTGTTTGGTGTGTATGTGTTTGCTTCTGTTTCGCATGTAACAAAATACCCTGTCTTGTGTGTTGATATTTTAGTTTCCTGACAGTACTCATTGTGAGAAAGAGAGACAACAATACATTTATTCCAGGATTTGTGATTCTTCCACCAACAGCCAAGGGACAGACCCTCACCAATGGACAGCCAGCGAAGGTCAGATTTTGTGCTGGTTTTCTTTTGATTGGATGTAAATTAACACTATTTTACCTGAGATGTTTTAGCATATTTTAATTTTGACTTCTACTTCAATATTATGATGGATTTATTTAAATTTTAAAGTTGTAACTTAACTGTGTCGAGTAACGTGTGGTAAACAGTTTCTTTCTTTGTTTCTTTCTTTCTTTCTTTCTATCTATCTATCTATCTATCTATCTATCTATCTATCTATCTATCT